>CM016721.1:83265984-83865984 GCA_005771605.1 Scutellaria baicalensis
ACAATTAATTCCTACTAATAAATAACATACATGTACTGACCAAGAATCCAAAGGCCATTCATGTATTCTTCAAATCATATCCATAATAACTTTAACTCTTCAATCTAGTTTAGTATTTCAACACTAAGACCATAGGGGCCGGACTGACTCGATCCTTATAAATTATAGTATTAATTGTTAAACTTGGACTATTACTTCTTGTAATCTATTATAATGAGAATTCAATCCTACTCACTGTGTCTCACGTTACAAAGTTTACTTTATTGACATAATATAATGACTACAAGGAATATGAAACCATATATATGAGCTATAACATCTATATACCTTTAGATATATATATATATATATGAAATATTTTTGTTTTAAAAAATAAGAAAATATGAAGTAAAGAAAGAGATAGTTAAAATGTTGACATAAAATATCTTACAATATAAATGATGTTATCGTACCCAAAATTATTTGTAAAAGAGTTATATATATTTAAAGAAAACCTAATAATTTGAGTGTACCTAAAAAACTATGAATGGATCATAGACAAACATCCAAATAAGTGGGACGTGGGCATATATCTTACATATTTCTTTTTAGTAAAATACAATTCATGAAATTTCAGTTAAGGTCGTTATCAGAATTGTAGCCACCGTGGCTTAAAATAATTGGTCGGTTTTATATTTGAAAAATCTTCATAATTACAGAAATCGCCCATGTGTGCTTCAAACCTATGATGAAGAATAACACATTATTTGACCTCTGATCACAGCTCACAAAATTCGCAGAGATGGACGGGAATCGCCATGAAAACGATGAGCAAGTCGTCGATGTGTGGCGAGTCAACAAGGATCGCTTAACTTGGATGGAGCACAAGATCGCCGATACGCCGCGAATCCTGAGCCGATCCGCCGGAAAAAGCTCCTGCTGCATCTTCAAGGTGCCGGAGAGCCTAATCGAGATCAACGGCCGCTGCTATCATCCCCACATCGTCTCCGTGGGGCCCTACCACCACGGCGACCCTCGGCTGAAGATGATCGAGGAGCACAAATGGCGGTTCCTAGGCACTCTGTTGAAGCGAACGCAGAGCAAGGGGTTAACCCTGGAGGATCTGTTGCAGGCCGTTCAGCCTCTAGAAGCTCAGGCCAGGGAGTGCTACTCTGCGAGTATCAGTTTCTCCACCGACGAATTCGTCGAGATTTTGGCCGTCGATGGCTGTTTCGTGATCGAGCTGTTCAGGAAATTCGGCGGAGTGGTGGCGTTCGAGGCCGACGATCCACTGCTTTCTCTCTCCTGGGTGTATTCCTTCTTCCTTAGGGATTTGATCCGGCTGGAAAACCAGATCCCCTTTTTGGTGCTCCGCCGCCTCTTCGAGTTGACGAAAATGCCCTCGGAGGAGTCGGCCCCTTCTCTCTCCAAACTGGCGCTCCAGTTCTTCAACAACGGGTTCCAGAGATCGGAGGAGTTCGTGGACAAGTGCGAGAGCCTGGCCGGAAAGCACGTGCTCGACCTCCTCCGCACGAGCTTCATCCCGGAGGGGCGGGGGGAGCCGAGGGCGACCAAGTTCAGCAACACGCACGTGATCCAGTGCATCTCGAAGCTCCGCCGCGCCGGAGTCAAGCTGCGGGCGGGGAGGGAGGAGAGCTTCCTGGAGATCAGATTCCGGCGCGGCGTGATCGAGATGCCGAAGCTGACGATCGACGACTTCACGAGCTCGTTCCTGCTGAACTGCGTGGCGTACGAGCAGTGCAGCCGGTCCTGCTCCAAACACATGACCACCTACGCCACGCTGCTCGACTGCCTCATCAACACCGCCAAGGACGTCGAGTACCTCTCCGACATGAACATAATCGAGAACTACTTCGGCACCGACGCGGAGATGGCGAGGTTCATCAACAACATGGGCAAGGACGTCTCCTTCGACATCGACATGTGTTATCTGTCGGAGCTGTTCAATGAGGTGAACCATTATTACAGCAACCATTGGCATGTCCATTGGGCGAGCTTCAAGTACACCTATTTCAGTACGCCATGGTCCTTTATTTCTGCTCTCGCTGCATTGCTTCTCCTGCTTCTTACCATTACCCAGACCTATTTCTCTGTCATCGCTTATCTTCGTCCTCCTAATTAGACCTCTCTCTTCTTCTTTCTTTTCTTTCTTTTTCTTTCAAATTTCTCAATTTCTTTTCATTTTCTTACACAATCTCAGTCTCCTTGTCTGTATTCATCAATTATACCTCATTCACTTCATTCTTAATTACATTTAACAACTAATTAAGTGGTTTGAAAGTTATTGGAAAAATCAGGCCTTTAATATAAAGTAATATACATATCACTGTGTGTGACTATGTAATATTTTCATTCTCATTTTTATTGATTTAATGTTTTTTTTCTACTTCATCTAAGGGTCCATGTTCATGAACTGTTTATTGACTATGTAATCTTTGATCATTTCATCTTAGGATTAATTATTGAAAAAAATCACAATTTATATATACTCGAATTAATCATTTTAGTCTAACTTTTCATTATTATATACATGAAATACAAGTGTTGTTATTCTAGTAGGAGTGGGACTCTGTCAAAAGCTAATTTACATGTATTGACTAATGAAAAGTCTCCGAGGAACAAACAATTAATCTGTAACATTAGTTTTATATAGTTTCGAACCTTTTTGAATCGTTGATTTGGTTAATGATCAAAGATTATCAAACTTTGACTCGTCAAATTCAACCAATCTCATTTCATGGAACATGCATGGATATTAATTAGCTTATATATATCGCAGCCATCATATCCATATTTCATACAAACACATATTCCTTAATTACTCCAAATACCAATCACCATCAATCCGAACAGCGTTAATTAATTTATTTTCTTTTCTCCAAACTAGAAAACCAAAACATGGCAACATTCGAAGCTTCACACCAATACCAGCCAGCAACAAGAGTTGTACACAATGAACATGATTCAAAGATCGACATGGGCGCAGCTGAAACCAGATCCTCGTACCAATATTGGGATAGAGTCGACGAAAACTGGACAGAATCCCATGAGGCAGAAGAAGAAAACAGGTACATGAACGACTACGAGGATGATGATTCACATTCAATGGGAATCTTGAAAGGGTTGTTGAAAGAAGTGGATGTCAAAGGGCACAAAGTGTTGAACAAGTTGGTTGCGAAAATTGAAAAGGAAGTGCCAATGGAAAGAGTATTAGATGATGTAAGAGGAAAAGTAGGTTCACAAGTGTTGGAAAAGATCGTGAGAAAATTGAATAAAGGTGGAAGAGATGATGAGGAAGTGTTTGTTAGGAGAGAGAGAGGAACAAATGGTGATATACTGCAGGAAAATAAACTGGAGAGATTCAAAGTCAAGACTGTCAACACTATTGGATCTGGAGTGGTCAAGGAGGAAGAACACTAGATAATTAATTTCCTTAAAAAAAAAAAAAAGAACACTATTTTTTATTCTTTTATTCCATTTGTGTGATTAAATGTTGTTCTGAAATGACAACATAATTGCAAGGATTTGTTGTATTTTACCAATTGGATTTCTCTATATTTGTTTCCCATTTGAATATAATTAATGTAAGTTTGATCGTTTATTTTCTACTACAATTACATTTTACAATCAATAAATATCCAAAAGTAAGGCAGGTACCTTTTGGAGTGTGGGTTTCTTTATTCGGCCCAATAAGAGTCCAATTGCGTGTAAACCAGTGATAGATCTGAAGTGGGCTTGGGCTTTAAACTAAATAGCACGAACGATGGCCCTAATCATTTAATCATACATGGCCTTCGGCCTATTCTGTGCAACTTAACTTTGGATTGTCCAAATTATTATCATTATTTTTGAATAATTATCCTATTACCTCACCTTATTTCTTTTTAAATTTCAGAGTTAACTTCATTAATAAACGCTATTGTTTACTTTTATAAGAAAAATTAAATATGTTTTTGTTTAATTGCATAAGGGTTAGTCCTAATCACATGTTGGGTATAAAGCATACACGAATGCATTTTCAACGCACAAGATTACAAGAATTTTGCTTCTCTTCCGCTCTCTCTTTTCAAATAAATTTGAGCATGTCCAGATCTAATCAAAATTCACCTAAATCTAATTTTGTGCGACGTATCAATAATACAGAATCGACAATGACATTTGAGAAAATATTTGTATGAACTTGAATTTCTAAAATCAAAATTAAGTAGGAGTTTAGACAAAATCAAAGTGGAATGAAAAAGCCAATGCCGACAGACCTTACAAGACATGGGCCAGGTTCAACATTTAAACTCTAAATTAAAAAAACGAGCCCATCATTACCCGTGAAAATTATAGCCATCTAGGCACTAAACGTATTCAAATATATGATTCTTTTTTTGAATTTATAACAAGACAATATAATATTGAGAGATAATTTGAAACTAACTTTAAATTTTCAATACGATTCTTTCTTTGACAATTTTTTCTTTTTTAAATGGATACATTATATATAGATGTGTGTGTTGTGTATATAGTTTTGTATATATAAATCAGTGGTGCTTTGAGTTAGGAGACACTTAGACAATTGAAGTACGTTTAAAATCACAATTTAAGATACACAAATACTCATATGCAACCGTATCACATGCGACAGCACTCGCGCACGATCGACCGTGTCCCAGGACAGGACCGTGCGCGAGTGTAGTGTATAAATATGTCTTTTTCAATAATAAGTATGTGATTTTTCACTATAAGTATGTGATTTTTTTTTATCGCCCACGACCGTGCCATGAATATATACACACACTAGAAAGAGTTTTTAATACATAACCTTTAATATACACGGATTAATGTTTTATCTTACTATAATATTAAATTTAATATAATAAGAATTTAAAATTATGAAATAAAAACTAGAAGATCTTGAATACACAAAAGTGGTTGTTTCTCAATAGATTAGTATATAGATTAAATACTATAATACTTCTTTTAAAGGAAACTTTCCTCTTTAAAATTATAGTTTCTGATTATTTTCTTTTTTTAAGCATCGCGATTAATCTGATATCATTAATCCTCCTCCCCCCCCCCCCCCCCCCCCCCCCCCCCCACTTTAGGGAAGAGTCAAGGGTCCCACGTTTAGCAGCTAACATTCTCAACATATGATATTAAAATCAATGTAACAGTGCAACAAAATTAAACCCTAGAAATCAAGGACTAAATGATTAATTCCAATTGACTAAACTACTCAACTTGATGGCTTTTGTTCACCAAACCCTTTTAATCAATTATCATTTCCTCATCTTCTTTCCCCATATTATATGAAACCCTCATAATGTTCATACCTATTATCATCAATTAAATTTTGGGTAATTATATTCGATGCTATCTGGTCATCCATTATGAATATTGTATAACTACGTTGTGTGTTAATCTATAACAATTTTATGACGAAATCTTTTTGTACATTCTAAAAATGACACCTGTCATTTTATCTGATCCTAGCTTTGATCTTCTTCTCTACTTTCAGAATTAATTAAGACGTGTCATAAATAAAGTTTTTGTGAATGAATGATTCAATTATTAATATGGAGCTTTTATATAATGGAGTCAATTATATATTGCTTTTGTTCTCAGTTAACATATATTGAAAGCTTACAACACTCTTGAAAATTCATTTGTTTAATTGAAATATTACTAAAAAAAGGACTATCTAAATATAAACATCACATTAATATTATAAATTTCTAAGAGCTTGAGTAAGCTTTTAGAAAACGTCATGATCATGAGTATTAATGTAGAACTAATCCCCATGGTTTAGTTGGAATATGTCTAATCATCGATCTATCAATGCAATATTAGGTAAAATGAGCATTATTATTATGTGATTAAAACTGAAGTTCAAAAATTAATATCAAACTTAAAATTGCAGGAAATCCTTTATCGAAGCAACAATTAATACGTGAAACACACTCATTAATTCTTGCATTTGATTGGCAAATTTTCCAAACATAAACACAGTATAAAACACATGTTTCTCAGTTTCCAATTGATCTTTACAAGTCCAATACAAGAAGATTTTCTATGTCTTAAACTTAAGATCCCTCACTAATTAATCATGTTTGTGTTTGAAGATGATGATGTGGAATTAGGGATAGTTCCACAGATTTTCATCGTAAAAAGTATCATCGTCAACTGGTCCGAAACGAGGAGGGCTAATCATCATTCCTTGCGCCATGTTCACAAGAACATTAGGCATATCAAAGAGCAAATCCTCATCCACAAACTCATCCGCCGCCGGTGTCTGAGGCTGCGCCGCCGCTGCTCTGCCTCCCAGAGCATCCATCGCCGCCCCAGCCGCGGCGGCAGCACTAGCAGCAGCCGCCTGGATGTCGGGGGGGGAAGTGGAAGCAGGAATGGGCATGGAGGAAACCCAGTTGGGAAAATTGAACTCGGCCCCTCTCCCCTTAAGAGCAAGCGCCGCCACATCGTACGCCGCCGCCGCCATCTCCGCCGTGGGGAATGAGCCAAGCCAGATCCTGTTCGGCGTCCGCGGCTCCCGAATCTCGGAAACCCACTTCCCGCTGCTCTTCCTCCGCCTCACGCCGCGGTAGACCGGGTGGTGTCCGGCGAACGCTGTCGGCGGACCATCAGATTCCGGCGAGACGCTGCTTCCGCCTCCGCCACCACCTTTGGTAGATCGTGACATTGTTTGCTTACAAATTCAGTAGTATAAATTGCATGTGGTGCATGAAATGATGGTGAGTGATTCAAGATTAGGGTATCCATATTTATACGATTAGTTTTCTGAAAACGAGAGAGAGAGAGAGAGAGAGAGTGATGAGTGCGAACCAGAGAAGGAAGTGAGAGGATATGGGGTGTAAGGCAGCAAGTGTTGATGGATTTCTGGGTTGGAGGCCTCTTTTATATACACTGAATTTCACGAATCTCCTTACCTCCCAAACAGTGGGGATTTCTTGATCAACATTTTTTATAATTACTAATATTTATTACTACAGTTGTAATCAGAGATTGCTGTCTGATTTTATTTCAACGATACCACAAAATTCTGATTTGGTCTCAATCTTCTTTTACATAAATCTGATGATGTTTTATGTGAAATAGACCTAGTTCAGTGAGACGGGTCGATCTATATTTCATAATTCACATTTGTAATGGTTGAGGCTATATACACCCTAAAAAATGAATGTGTATACTTATCATTTCCTAAGAGTTGGAATGTGTTTACTAAGGTTTTGGGAGTACTGTGTATAGAGAGAGTCACACCGTTTGTGAAAATGAGTTTTATTTTTGGATAACAAGGTAGTAAGGATACGTGATCATGATGATAACTATATGTATGTGAGACTGTCTTATATAAGCTTTTTGTGCATACATGCATGTAGTTGTTAAATTTTACATATCGCTTGTTATATAAGGTTATATTATACGTGTTACTTGTAGTGATTAGTGTGAAATATGAGTGTAATATGTTGATGATTCTCTCCTTCTCTAATAGGCATGCAGTTCTGCATTTTGCATCATATAATATTATATATAATGATTAGGTAATCATATATATTAATTAGCTTGATGTAGAGATGTATTACGAAACCAAAATTTTATATCATCAAGCTTTTATCAAATAAGAGAAAAACATTGCACATCATATATATTAATTAGATGGTTTTATTGAAATTTGTAGAAAAGATATATATATACATGATTATAGGATTAAATTCAATTTTAGTCTATTTAAAAAGTCATTGTCCAATTTTCATCCACCATAGAAGCGGTTTTCAATTTTAATCAAATTAAGCCAAAAATCGTTACTATTTTGTCCATTTTTGTCACTATTTCGTCCACCATTGAAGTGGTTTTCAATTTTAGTCCAATTAAACAAAAAATGGACCAAATAGTGACCTTTTTTGGCTTAATTTGACTAAAATTGAAAACTGCTTTCATAGTGGATGAAAATTGGATAGTGGTTTTTAAATTGATTAAAATTGAATTTTTCCCCATGATTATAGGATCATTAATAAAATTCAGTCCAAACATTAGAGATTTCTCGATTTTAATGAATTCTCCCCTTCCGTTTTCACTTATAGAAAGGCCAACAAAACAAAGCAAAATCTATCAAATATTTATGTAAATACGTGTGGAAATATAAACAGTAATACATTTCAATTATATGTACACGTATTAAATTTTAGTTAACATGGTAATGTAGTTAGAAATTAGTCTCATTAATACCTTAACAATACCTTAATTCACTGATACACTAGTTAATCATCAGAAAGTTGAAACATATAAAGCCTCAAATATTCATATCTAATGGTGGGATCAGGTCGTATACGTACGTAATTTTAGGTTTTGGGTTTTCGGGTCGGAGTACCTGACTAATACTACCTGAAATACCCTATATCCCGCAAATTGTAGTGATACCCTACCTGATCGGGTTGGCCGGGTACCCGATACCCGAAGAGAAGAAAAACTTCGACCCATATCTATATTCTATATTTCCTATTATTTATTTTGATCGTACGGACGAGAATGAGTGGTTTGGTAGGTTCATGGTTTCTGAGACACGGACACGGATTGAGAAAAACAATATCTTAAAAGTGAAAACAGATAAAATGGGTCCCACTTGAAATGGGGATATATTGGTCATTTTGGACATCTTAAAGGAGATGGGCTGTCACAAGTTGTTAATTTCCTATTTTTAATTTGCTTCCCAAATATTGGCCTTCTCCACTTATTCTACCTATCATTATGAGTTTTAAAAAAATAAGAGATGGTTATGACATATTTTGAAGAATTAGAAAATACTCCTTCTACGTCATGGTCAAGTGGTAAGGATTGTAGTGATGTGGAGAGTATCTCCGGACAATACAGGGTCGATTACCATATGGAACAGATTAATTGAGTGTGTCATTTACATGTTCAGTTTAAGGTAAGGTTTCTTAATTTGTCACATATAACTTTGAATTACTCAACTCGTATCTATACTCTAAACAACAACATCAAGCAGCAAAGCACCTGCAATAAACATTGTTGAAATTCTTTTACTCTAATTTTATAATGTAGATGTCCAAGATCCATGAGTTGACTATGTAATTATTATAAAATGATATGAAAATACCTAAAAACATAAAATTACCTAAGTATATAAAATGAATCACCCCCCCCCCCCCCCCAAGGTTTGCAACTTTTTGTAATTTCTAAATAGTATTAAATGGGCTGAAATAACTCACCCGAAATATTATTTATCTTTCATGTTCATTCATGTTGGGCTCGAATCTAATTCGAATAAGAGAGAAGTGGACATATCAAATATCTATTAACAAAGAAGTGCACATAATCTTATTATGGATTGCGTCCACTTAGAATTGGGCTTATGAAGAGGCCCATTAACTCCTAGCCCTTCTAGGTGACCCAAATTAATGGTTGTGCCACTATCACCACCTCTAATTCTATCCCTTACTAAATTATAATACTTGTGGGATGTATATGGAAATTAAGGTCGTCTAAAACAGGAAAGTGTGAAATGTCCCAGCCACCAGTTTTTAATATATGCGCTGCTAACGATCTCATTCATTTATTATGTGGAAAGTGAAATTAATTAATATATTGAATATATAACATATTAGTGGTGGACAGGATAACAAGAATGGTCTAAAATAAGACTCTTTTTAGCAATTTAGTAAAACTTCTTTTTTTTTTTCTTACTCTTTTTAGCAGTTCACGAATTTTTTTTTCTTTCTATTTCATTTGGTAGTTGGTTTTAAGTTCAAATTCGATACATTAACTTTTTGACATACAAATTCGATCTGATGGATACCTCGATAAATTCAAGTTAACATTATCTCAATATATTAAATTTGATACCGAATAACTCAAAAATTAATTGAATTATGAATAATATTACCTATAAATTGACCTCTCATAGTCCGAACCGTGTTGATCCATGGTGGTTAAAATATTGATAGCATTAGTGCAAACAAAAAATATATTCTCCACTTTGGTTCAATGAAAGAAATAATACTTTAAAAAAAAAAAAAACATGATTCGTAAGTACAATGATTAAGCTTTGTTAGGGTGACAACTCACTCTCATAATATAAACGATAAGACAACATTAGAACACGATCAATCAACTAAAAAATAATTAAAGATAAATAGGTAGACTATCATGTTTTCTAATCACTTAAATCAATTCCCTTTTTTGAACTTAACTATTTGTTCTGCTCCACTTTCTAAAATACTAGGGGCCATTATCTATTGTATAGATGTTATTGGAGATCCTTTCTCGAATCTTATTATATGAGACGATTTGATAAATGCATAACCTACATTTGAAGAATTTCTGAAAATGAGTTTAATTAATGACTAAAAATAATATGTCTAATAAATACTATATGTGAAATTATCTCATATGAACTTTTATATTATTTATTTAAGTTTAAATCAATGTTTTCATAATCAGATATAACTATATGCTTGAAATGCCCATAAAAAATGGTCTATGTTTAAACTGAAAATAGGATTGATTGTGAAAAGTAATTAATGCCACATGAATAATATAAGAGTAGAGAAAAAGATTGTTTGCTATTTTTAAGTTATAATTGGGGTGGGGAAGTCGAACTTAAAACTCAGTTTAATACGTGATATTTATCTATCATTAGACTAGTGTATGAGTATAAAGATTGATTGTTATTCAACGGATAAACTATCAATTAAAACCGATTTAACCGATTAAACTGCTAAATGGTGATATATTAATAACAAATTATAACTTCATCATAATATATATATAAGCAGAATATTTTACAAAAAATAACTATAATAAATGTCTCATTTATTAAATATTTTTATTTTGAGAAATCATTAATAACTTTCACTCTACATTTATTAATAAAAAATTAAAAAATATATTAATTTTATGACATTTAATTTTATATTTATTGTATAGAACAAACTCAAAAGAAAAAATAAATATATAAATTTGTCTATATATTTCTATACTATAAAATTAGATGAAAAGTTGGAAGATATTTACAGAAATACCATTTTCCCCACAAAAAGTGTCACATCAACAATTGTTTTTTTCTTTTTTATTTTGTATCTTTTATTATTTAATACATTCAATTTATAATATAAATATTGTATTAGTTTATTCTTATTTTATTAATATTGATTAGATTATTTTTTTTGGAATAATTTCTTAAATACCAACTATAGATATCCAAACAATAATTACAATATTAAATATTAATTTACATGTGGATAATTTATATCATATTTAATGTAAATTAAAAAATAAATATAACACTATTAAAGATGTGTGTATATACATACATTTATATATATATATAACATGTATTTTGGTTTGAATTATGTGTCATCCTAAATATTTTTTAAATTAATATTTATATTTCAAATATGTAATATCAGTCAATATTTTATTTTGTATCGATATATTTTAATGATGAATTGAAGGTATTGTTAAGTATACAATTATAAATATCTCATAATCAAATAAAATATTCGTCTTTTACTGTACACTTAGGACTTTGTATATTTTTATATGAGAGTACATGTTAAATGGCTCAGCTGATTATTAAATTACATGTTTAGTTTCTAATTATATTATTATCAGCATGATCACTACTACTAATTTTGATTTTATGTTGAGTTTGAATTGTAATGATAAATATCGTACTTAATTGATTAATTTACGTGATACTTGTAACTGAATAGTTATATGTCATCTTTGATGTTAAACGATATTAATTAAAAATACTTTTTAATTCAATTTATTTTAAAATAAAGTGTTGAAAATATATAATTGACAGTGCTTGCATCAAATTCCTACGTAAACTTTCTAATTTTATAATGTATTGTTTCTATATATACATTATGACACACACATGTATTTAATTTAAGTAATTGAATTTGATTTTTAATTCATAATTTCCCTTTTTACTTTTTTAGTATATTTCATTTGAATGACTGACGATGTTAGTTTGTAACATAGACGATAAAAAAAATGTTTCAACTAGAAATGTTGTGTATAAAGAATTTTGAAAAAAATTAAACTTACAAACTTTGCCGGTAAAATTTCCAATTTTGAATTGAAGATCATGATTGATACTTTTGTTTTTAGTATTAATCATAGATTAGTGAATTGAATGTGTATAATATCGATATATTGTTGTGAATTGGATTATCTTTAGCAAATTTAGATTTTCTTAGTTATTAAATATTATAGTTTTCTATATTCTAAATTACTCAGATTATATTATCAAATAGTTAATATTTACCAACATTATATGACAGACCATGCATCGCGCGGGTGTGAGTACTAGTATAAAAGAGACGGAATAATTATAATTATTTAAAGAACCTCTGTTTGACTGAATTGGGTCAGAATTAAGAGTGACACTTGTGTGCCGTGCCCCGGGGGCACGGTGCCCCAAAATTAATCATCATATGATATTAAATATATATTCGTGTATACTCTTCAGGTATCACATGTATACTCTTATATACATATAATACCTACATGTATAACACCAAGAAACGTAATACATATAGAGTATATATATAACACCTGAAGAACATAAATATAACACTTAAATCTGTACCTTTATATGCCCAGGTTATATACGGTTTTGCTTAGAATTAATCATACAATTGTGAGTCCCACATACTCCAGCTTTATAATAATTTATAATATTTTTTTTGAAGCTTTTGTGCATGTGAAAAATATATTATATTAAACATTGATTTTTGACTTTGACATATATATGGATATATAGTGTTTATATTAGTAGTTAACAACCCACATGTTATCAATAAAATTATGTTCAACTGAAATTATTACTATTTGATTTATCATGAATTTTATTGGAGGAGGTGGAGGAAAAGACAGAGATTACCTTGGCATCGAAGAACTTTAAATTAGATACTAATGTGATCGAAATTATATGTTGTTTAGATGTTATTTCAAATTCGATGTCTTAATAAAAATCACAATGAAATTAATCCACCACGTATTGCAATCAAAATGTTGATTTTAAAAATGTTCTACACCAAAACACAATATTTTTTTCTTCTCTATTCTGTATTATAATATGATTCAAGCTATAGAGAGAGAAAAGTGAGTGGATCCGTTAAGTTGGAATTTATCCCTTAGCTTCCCATACTCAATTTTCCTTAAAATTAACTTATATATTTATACACCAAAACTTTTATGCATCGGTGGTATGAATTATAAATCCAAGTAACTGACCCGACCTGACCCACTAAAGCGCTCTTCCACGCATTGTCTAACTTTATTTTTAAAATACCAATGAAAATATGTAAAATTATGGACACCGTTTTTAAAGTCATCAATTGTTTTAATCTTTTTTTTTTCATTGGAATTAAGACACTCCATACGTTCAAGTTTGTCAAATTTAAGACAAATTCTATAGAAAATTGAGGTGAGAGATAAAATCTTGGCAAACGGGATTCATAATAATTACTTGATTAATTGTTTAGGAATGTTACTTGGCAAATTGGGGCAATTAGCTTGAAATAGTTAAGTGGATGAGAGAATAAGGGTGGTGCAAAACACTAGAAAAATGAAATGGTTGTAGATAAGAAGTAAGTCTTGTGTGAGACCGTGTCAATGATATTTTTTCGTGAGATGGGTCAACCCATAATTCACACTTAGCATTTTATATGAAAGTTTGTGGATATGAATTCAATTCATGGGTAATAAGAATCCGTCTCACGTGGGTTTTTGTGGTAGATAAGTGGGGTGCAGATCAGAATGGGCCCAATCTTTTTCTATTCTAACACATGATGATCCATATTAAACGTGTCTTGTGATTCAATCTTCCACTTTTCTGCCATCTTCTCTACTTCTACAATCTATCAGATCATTCATTTACTTTGCAGATCATTCTGATGGATTCTGAATCACCCCCCCCCCCCCTCCTAATTGGAAGGGATTTTGTGGCCATATATGTACCTTTATTTGTGATCGCAAAACTTTAGATGATATCATGTTAGGTTTATAATTTTGTTCACATTAGATCATTTCTATTAATTTGAAGGTTATATATAGATTGCTAGACTCATCAATCACACGCTAATTATATTCATCAGACTATCTCATGACAGTTTTATTAATTTACCATTGTATTAATTTTATAATCATTTTACTTGAAATTTATATGTTGCTTGCAAATTAACATGTAATCGGTTGATTTTCATTGTGACACAACGGACTGACAGTACGAACACACATGATAGTTGATACAACACAAAAAAAAAAAATTGTCCTCATAATAAGTGTACGTCGATCGACACAATATTAATATACAAATAGATAATTAATTGAAACATGGTTTTAGTAGCATGTTACGAACTTCACGACTCACTATAAGCTCCAATTGATATTTTTTTCAATTAAATTATAGTGAAACAATTAGCAAATATATAAAATAGTAATGAAACAATGCAAAATCATGAAATGACAGAGAAAATTTTAATTGCTAGTGGAAACAAATTAAAGTGGCTCTCTTATACCACACATTGCGTAGACTCTTTTACAGTGAAAACTTATCTTCACCAATATTGATCCGTACTTCTTCTAATTAATCGGATGGTTTTTATATTAATTATTGGTCGAGCCAACTATGACCTGGTCTGGACAATCAAGATTCGATCGAACCAGAATCACACATATGTTTTCTACTCTTTATTGTCCCTTATTTCCGATTCTCAGACCTTAAAAAGAATGGTCTTGATTCGCATGGAAAGACAGTTGGTTTCTACTTATGTATATCAACAAAAGTGTGGGCTCATAAATTGGTGCAAATTTATTATGGGAGAGAGGCCTCGCCATCTTTGGGAGGCCATCAACATCCCTTATTTAATTTCCTTGAAGAAATCATATATCCTACCACAATTCCAATTTCATCACACCTCTCTCTCTCTCTCTCTCTCTCTGGGGTTAGACAAAGTTTGATGAATTATTCAACTTTATAAAAATAAAAGTAATCATTATTCCCAATTAGGAACAGAAAAAAGGTTAGTATGATGAGCTGCTTCCCAAAAGGAAGATCGAAGTAGTATATATAGTTCGGTGAAGGAATTGTTTAAAAAGCAGTTTATCATTACGACTCTTTTTCTCCTAAATTGGAATAAATCAAATCAAAAATTCACAAATGATTTTAAAATGAGTCAACCACGTTTTGGTACACTAACTTTACTTTCTTCAGTTTTTAATTCTTGATTGTCAATTTTTCTTAATTTTCAATATTTTCTCATCAGAAAAAATCAAAATTGCTGACGTGGCTCTTAGAAATTATAACATCGCAGTCGGAGAAATTGATGTCGCAACCAAATTCCAGCAGTCATGTCACCAATTTAGATTATTCCGACAAAAATGGACTGATATTGAAAAAGAGAGAATTAAGATACCAAAATTGAAAAAAAAAAATTAATACACCAAATTAAATTAGACAAGAACTAAGTTATCGGATTACAATTTAATATTTTCCCATATTATTGCAATATACTTTTTAGTCCCTACAACTATTAAATGTTGGTTTTGAAAAATATACTAAAGCATCAAAAAGTATTATATTTAAATATTTCAATAATGAATTTTGTTAACTTTCATCATCAAGAAACATTTCACACACCCACAATTGTAGCCCTATAAAACGAACGTGTAATGTTTTATTGTTGTCCTAAACTTTTTTTTTTTTGGTTCATAGCATGAGCAAATAATCAAATAAATAAAACATCTGTTGAGGCATAAATCCTGGTATATACTAGTAAAATTAGCTTGGGATATAATATCAAGTAAATTAATAATTTGGGTAAATTAAACTAATATTTTTTAAACCAAAAAATAGTTATATTTAAATTAAACTAAAGTAATAATTTCCAAATACAGTACTCAAATGATGATCATGGTACGATAGCTTGCAATGAGGGAACAAGATTCAAATGTACATCAAATTAAACATCCAGAGATAAAGTTACTATATTACCATTTTCATGAAAGTGTTTCACCCAAACGTAATATTTGAAATTAAATCGATAGCAACATTATACTATATAAATTGATCTGATAATGCAATACAATGTGGTGCATCACGAACCATGTATATATAATTTGTATCATGTCCTCCATATTGACTGACACATATGATTAATAAAATTCCCAAATTTACCCATTAACAAATCGTAAAAACTTGTGTGAGACGGTATCACAGATAATTTTCATTAATAAATTTGTTGGAAGTTTAAAAAATGATTCCAACCTAGCTATAGTCTGTTGAGTTCTAGATTTAAAATTGTCTCACGAATTTTAGTATGTGAGACATGTCATTTTATAACCTACATAATTTAATAATTTATATAAGAATTTGTGAAAATTGATTCAATTTATGAATGTTAAGGATTTGTCTCACGTAAATTTTTCGAAAAATCGTCTCACGGTGGTTATTGTTTGTTTAAAGAAAATATGGCAATTGGTAAACATCCTAATTATAATACTCCATCGATCGGCAAAGTTTTCAAAATACCATAATTATTCAAGCTCTTAAATATCGCTCCATTACTTTACATGTTTCGTAGATTTAACTTTGTCTGACACATCAACATACAACAATCATAATTCATAGAGTTAAGCTCATCATTATTATTCTGCATAGTTAATAAAAAATAAATATAAAACTATTATTTTCATTAATAAACCAGTTTTAATAACACATGAATGCATGATTGCGTACGTACTAATTGAAAAAATTCAATGTTTGTCTTGTAATTTTGGTCATATTTTGATTTTATGTATTCTAAATTTGGTTCATTCATTAACTATCGCTTTATTTTCTAGTTTTAATCTAATTTTCGATTTTTGTCTATCTTGACGTGGGAATTGCTGAAGCATCCACAAAATTAAGCACAAATTAACATTCCAAGCAAAAATTAAAAGGACAAAAAAAAGTGTTTGTCCAAATATAATTTATTATTCTACCCGATTCCTCAACAGGGAAGATTGATAAATATGAAATTAACCAAACAAAATCTGGGAATTGATCGAAATTAAGAATATTTTGACACCAATGAAAAAGGAATATATAAATTAGAAAAAGAAAGAGGAGATGGATTTTGAAGTGGATGGAAGTAAATGGTGGCATTGAGCCCCGATTAAGAATTGGTTTTGTAAAAAGATTAAGTAAAGTAAATAGTGGAGTAATAGTGAACTAACAGTAGATTAACAGTGGTAGTATATAGGAACAAAAAGAATAAGCAGAGGGATATATATTTAATTAAGAAATTAAAAGAGGGGTATAATTGAGAGGTTAAGAAACATGGATTATTCATTCTTGATTCAGTGATGCCAAAATAGTGTGTGATTCAGAGATATGAAGACAAGAATCAGTTTGCATTTAGGATGAGACAACTCAATTAATACACACACACTAGGATGAGATGAGACAACATATATATATATACACACACAATGACACAAACATATATATTTATAAATCATGAGTTTGTGTTTGTCACCAAATTGAATCCCCATCTTCTAGAGTACAGACTCCTGGTCACAACCTCTCCTTCTGCATCTGTGTCAGTATGAGAGAGAGGGAGAGGGAGAGGGAGAGGGAGAGGGAGAGAGAGAGAGATGAGTTGTGAAGCACCACCTTTTGACATTTGCCTACCCTTTATTTAGTGTCATTCCACTTAATTGCTATACACACACTCCAACCAAACCCCTATTTTTGTATCCTATACGTCCTCAATACATTTCCCAAACCCTATACTCGTAGTAGTAGTAGTAGCAGGAGAGAGAGAGAGAGCTAGAGAGAGACATATATGGGTCCATTGTAATCTACATGAGTTCAAAACCTCTTATCTGTAAGAACACGATCCGGGTCTGCCGCTCCTCCTCCTCCTCCTCCATCCCATAACCCTCTCTCTCTCTCTCTCTCTCTCTCTCTCTCTCTCTCTCTCTGAAAGCCCTTTAGAATTAGATTTCTTGATAGGGTATAGGTGAAAGATGGAAGAGCAATATGGGATATCAGATCTACGGCAGTACATAAGCGACAAGCCTTTCTTTCCGGCCATCTCTCAGCCGCCGGATTTGCTATCCTGCCACCGGGGCCTGGCCTCCCCCCATCCTTACGATATGCTCATCTTTCGCTCTGATTCTAACATCATCACTCCCACGCCTACTATCGCCAGCGGTTTAGCTGGCTTGGAGATGGAGGCTGGTGGTGGCTTAATTGGCGGTGGCGGCAGCGGCGGAGACGGTGGTGCCACGGCGAGGTGGCCCAGGCAAGAAACACTCACTCTTCTTGAAATCAGATCGAGGCTAGATCCTAAGTTCAAGGAAGCCAATCAGAAAGGCCCCTTGTGGGATGAAGTCTCTAGGTATATATATATCTTAATTCTTATATATATATACACACACACACAATTCACAATGCATTTCTTGTTCACTTAACCTAATTCTATATCCACTCTCTAGGTTTTCAATATCATACTAAAAAAGAGTTTAAATTGGGAAAAGAAAAGAAACTTAGCTCTGGCCATCTTGCTGTGGATTAATTAATTTTGTTAAACCGAATAAAGATCTTAGTTTTGCTCAATAAATCTTGGAAGGAAATAATTAAGGCTTATTACTTCTTCCTTTTGATGATGCTAATTGACATATGTGGGGATATTTATAGATTTTAATTGGGTTATTGGATATTATGAGGGGTTTTCTTGATTAAATAAACCATTATGTGTTGGTTAATTGTTGAGGAAAATGAGAGCAAGAAGTTGAGTTCAGAATCCACAGGTGACTGTTTATCTTCACTTGGGGGATTTTCATAGGGAAACCTCACAATCACATCTGTTAAACAGGAAAAAGGATGTCTTTTTTTGGACAATCTTTCCTTGTAAACACTTCTGAGTTTTCATTTTCCATTTTTTCTTTCAAGATTTTCATGAAAAGACAATCTGTCTACACCACTGACTCGAAAGAACTGCATGACTTTGCCCTTCCTTGGCAAACATCATTATCACATGACTCTATTCAGCCAATTTAATTATTAAAAGAAAAAAAAACTAGGGTTAATTCTTTTAGCTAGGTGTTCCATTGAAGATTTTAAGAAATTTCTCTTGTTTTTAATCGCAGGATAATGTGTGAGGAGTATGGGTATCAGAGGAGTGGGAAAAAGTGCAGAGAAAAGTTTGAAAATCTGTACAAATATTACAAAAAGACAAAGGAAGGGAAAGCTGGGAGACAAGATGGGAAACACTACAGGTTTTTCAGACAACTTGAAGCTCTCTATGGTGAACCAACCCATTCATCTTCTGCTTCAGAAACCCATTTCAATGGCGCCACTTTTCCCTACAGTTTCCCCATCAACAACCACTCATTTCCCGGCGGCAATCAGGAACCCTATCCAAAGCTCGCCGACACCAGCCCAATCAGTTCCTCAGACTACGACACCACTTCATCCGACTCCAACGACGTTGTAAGGAACAAGAAACGAAGAGGCAAGAGAGGTTTGAAGGCCAGGATTCGGGAATCCATCGACGCCCAGATGAAGAAGCTGATGGACAAACAGGAGGCGTGGATGGAGAAAATGATGTCGATCATCGATCTCAAGGAGAGAGAGAGGTTGATGAGAGAGGAACAATGGAGGAAGCAAGATGCTGCGAGGGTTGATCGAGAGCACAAGATGTGGGCTAATGAAAGAGCTTGGATTGAAGCTAGGGACATTGCTTTAATGGATGCTTTCCACAAGCTCACCGGAAAAGAACTCCGGGTTTCTCCTCCGGTGGATCGGAGAGACGACATATGGCCGGAAAGTGAGATCACCAGACTGATTCAGCTGAGAAATGGCCTGGATTTGAAGTTCCAAGAAAATGGGATCTCCATGGAATCATTGTGGGATGAAATTGCCACGAAAATGGGTTGTTATGGACATGAGAGGACTGGTTTAATGTGCAAACAAAAATGGGATTCTGTCAATAATTATCTGCTCAAATGCAACAAGAAAAGAAGAGAGAACTCAAGATTTGAGCCCATTAATTCCGATGAAGGAGTTGCAGGGACCGATCATGGTGATTCTATAAACGATAGCTGCTTTAGGTACTTCATGGCGATTCCTATGGAAGATTATAAGCTTCACTGGTTTGTCTGAAGAGCAGTGCATGAGAGGTAGGAGATGAAGTAGAGGTGCTGCAGCTGCTGCTTGTACCATTGGCTTCGCAGGGAGTACATCTGATCCTGGCCTGTGTAACCCTATGGTAATACTGCATTAACCTTCTTAATTTATTGTGCTTGTGCAAAGTAATCTTTGTGGAATATTTAATATTGGTAAGAGTTATTTGAGCAACTGATTTTATTGCATTCTTATTGTTAATTAATGATGTGGCTCTGTGTATTTATGAAAGATTAGATGTTAAAGATATTGAAAGTATGTTCTATATATTTATTAATATGATATACTACTGCCAAATACGTGGGGGGGTTTTAGAACCAATATTTAAAGATAAGAGTGTTGTATTGAATTTGGGTCCATAAATAGCTAAATATTGGATTTTGTGTATGGTTTTGAGATATAAAAATTTTAATAAGATTTTGAATTCACAAATTCGTGTAGATTAATAGTACTCATTTTATTAGAAGAGATTAAACAATGAATAATCATAATAAAATTAGTTGTAGAATTTCTCACTTTGATTGGTTACTTGACTCTTTAGTAGGGCTTCGGATCTTCTTTTTCCATTCTTCTTATTCTATTTACAGATCAATTAAACCATGATGAAATATTAGATGAATAGAATAAGAAAAAATTAAATAAAAAACTTGATAGAGAAATTATTTTATATCGATAACTTACCCAATTTTCTTTATATATATATATATATATATATATATTGTGATCAGGAATTTGCACCAGGTTAAGTCATGACTATATATATAATTTGGATCATCTGTTTTTTACCTTGTGTCATTTAAATGTTTTAGCAATGTTAATTGATGTCAGATTGCTAGCACGTACTTCCCAATAATTCAATATTTGTTGGGCTTGGTCTAAATTAAATTTCACGTAAGAAATTTATAAATAATTAAAGAGAAAAATAAATCAACTTTCAAATGATTTGCTAGTAATCTTCATGATCTTTAATCTGTAAGGATAGTTTTATTTACCAGCAATGACAGCTATAATTGTATATAGTATTTGACATTTTTTTATAATAATATTATTAATCAATATTATAATAATGTATACATTTGTTGAATTATATAAGTGCAGTATCTATTAATTTGCACTTATATGCTCGATTATATATGACAATATGAATAAACTATCAGATATAATTAATATCTTCATTAGCAAAACGTAAATAATATTGAGGTCTAAATGAAAACTTAATAATGGACTGATTTTGTTTTTAAAAACTAGTCTTTTGGTGGAATAATGTACTGAAAATTGATGTTACATAAATGTGGGCATTGTACCCATTGGATGTTATGGTAATAAATAGTACAGAGCATGCCAATTTATGAAGACAAGTACGTAGAAATACTAACACGTATATCTGTGCAAATGTATACGTCATCACATGAATTAATATCTGGAAAACAATTCGTGAACAAACTGTTTACTGATTGAACTAATTTATGAAGTCATTGAGCTTGTCTCCATTCACGACACAATATATATATATATGTGTGTGTGTGTGTATGTAGTATATATATATAAAAAATTAATTTATATAGATGAGTTTGTATCAATATGAGTATTAATGGCATGTTGTTATACATACAACATTATATCCCTAAAATCATCGATCGATCAATATAGAGGACTATCCACGCTAGGGTTGAGCAATGACCAATTGAACAAAACCAATGGATTGATCCATTTTTTATCACTCCCAGTGAAACGGGTTCGGATCAATCCATTTTTTTAACCATCTATATTCAATTCGATCTTCCGACTACAAATTGGAGATGCAAGGAGAGATGAAAAGGAAAGGTTAGAGAGAGGGAAAAGGTGAGGAGAAGTTGTCAGTGGGTTTTGATGAAAAATCATTTCATAAGAAGGTGCATAGATCCTCATGAGGACTTGACTTGCTGAAAAGATTCATCAGCAGCAGCAAAAGTGGTGATGGAATAGAAGAAAGTGATGAGTTTTAGAGAGAGAGAGAGAGTGTGTGTGTGTGATATTGCGTAATCAGTTGTTTGATTTGACTCTTCTTTCATCTGACACTTCTGAATTACTTGTCGACTCCTTCCCTATTAACACACTCTTCCCATAATCCCTCTTTTGGAAGGTTTTCCCTCTCTTTCCTCTTAATACTTCTTTAATCTCATTTCTCACTTTTCAATGATATATAAACTGTTGAGATACTAATTTAGATTAGGTTTTAACGTGTTTGAATTTGACCACTATGGTTTAACTTTTCCGATTATGTCTTTGAAGTGGATCGATCTGAGTTTTTTTTTTTTTGGGGTTGAGGGTTCAATTTTTATTTCTTTTTAATCGTTGCGGGTTCTATGTATGTATACATAACGAAGGATCGAAAGATTATTAGTAAGTATAAGGAGGAAGAAAATGGAGAAGACGAGATGAATGAGTTGATGTTTTATTGATGCTGCAGTTTGAAAACAATCAATTCAGAAACTTGCATGTTGGCTCCAATTTGAGTTGCTAAGGAAAAATGGACTATTCTAGCAAGCAAAAAAAAAAAAAAGTAAAAGTAAAAATTTAGGTAGGTTGCCCGCCTAGCCCACTAATGGTTATGGAATGATCGGAGTTGAGAATTTAGGACCCGTCATAAAAATGTACACCACATCTCATCGCCCCATATTAACACTTCTATTTATAACACAATATGCGCATACAATGGGTAGGATAGGGGTGAGAAAGTGGTTGGTTTAAGCCTAAATTGTAAATATTAAGTATATCAAAAACAGTTGATGAGATTGAAAGAAAATAAATTGCAGATGAGAGACACTATTGAGCTAAGAGTAAAACAGTTGATGTATTAACCTAGAAAAAAGATACTATATTGTAATACATGATGACTTAGGACTAGCTAGCTCACTCATACAATGATCACATACATAATCATCAAGTAATATAAGAAGGCAAAATCTGCAAGTTCGATGATTAACTCTGAATCAACCAAAAAAAGATGGTTCGATAAATCATGTAATTTTCGAAACCATTAGAACTAGAAATACAACTAGAAGCGCTCCATTTCACAGCGCTGACATTCACAAACTTTATTACAATCAAAGTAAGCCTAGAAAGATGAAAAATGGGAGAAAAATAAAAAAGATAAAAACTATGTTGCAAATCTGCAAGAAAGCAGAAAATTGTTATAGATAACAAAGAGTTAGATCTAGTACTTGTAGTCCTTAACGTGGAGGCTCTCTGATGCACCCTCACTCAAAGCACCACCACCTTGGTAAGTTCCAAGTGTGGCTTCAGAGTTGGCCTTGCACCTTGCAAAGAATGCTTCTTGTGCCGTTTTCACGTTCTCTTCCTTTCCAGCCCAAGCCTTCAGGGTGCTCTGCTGTAGGGCCCGTCCGAACGAGAAAGTCAGGCTCCATGGCTTCTTTGTCTTCAGCTTGTTCATCGCATTAAGGTTGAGCGTCGCCTCCTCCTCGCTCTGCCCACCAGACAAGAACACCACGGCGGGCACTGCAGATGGCATCGTGCGTTGCAGGGCACGCACTGTGTACTCTGCCACTACCTCAGGGGCAACCTTTTTGGAATCGGACCCCGGGGTGACCATGTTAGGCTTTAAAAGGGTTCCCTCGAGAAGGACATGGTGGTCGTTGAGTGCCTTGTAGCATGCGGCAAGAACGCGCTCGGTCACGTCCGCGCACTTGTCGATGTCGTGGGACCCATCGACGAGGATTTCGGGCTCAACGATGGGGACCAGACCGTTCTCCTGGCAGATGATGGCGTATCGTGCTAGGCCATTGGCGTTCTCGTTGATGGCAAGCTGTGATGGTTCACTGGGACCGATCTTTAAAACTGCTCTCCATTTGGCAAATCTGGCGCCGGCAGTGTAGTATTGTTGGCAGCGCTGCGCGAGGCCATCGAGACCTTGAGTGGTGGTCTCACCATTAGTGCCAGCGAGCTCAACGGTACCTTTGTCTACCTTAATTCCAGTGAGAACACCGCCCTCTTTCAAGAGATCAACAAAGGGTTGACCTGCAAGTCCAAGATCAATGTATTGGTCTCATTTCTTCAATATGTTGCTAATTGATAGAGCAACTAGCTCAATATATATTTACAAAATCCATACTTCTGGAAAAAAACTCCAAACTTATTAACTAAATATACCTGCAGCTGTTTTCTGATACAGAGTTTCCTCAAAGAGAATAACTCCACTTAGGCATGGAAGGGCACCAGGGGTGGTGAATAGAAGCTCACGCAAGGCCCGCCTATTTGACTCAACATTCTCAACGTTGATGCTTGATAAACGCTTGCCAATTGTGCCAGTCGACTCATCTGCAGCGAGGATACCCTTCCCTGGGGTGCCGATGTATGCAGCATTAGCGATGAGCTCGTCTGCAAAAAAAAAAGAGAACGCATCGGAAAAGGTGAGTAGAAATACAGAATGAGATAACTTCCCCATATCCATTAAAGAGATCTGTTAAAATTATCAAAATAAATGTAAAGGAGCATCAAAGACATGTTTTGAACTGCCCAATCAAATATCTAACAAGATCTTACTAGACTATCTTGAGATTTCCACATAAAAACATGCATTATGTTTTGTTGAAATGCACGCACAAGCTGGCCACAAAGCTGAAAGAAAGGACATAAATTTTCAACTTCTACAAACATAAGAACGTAAAGGCATAGATCCACCAGCACTTTCGACCCTTCAACGTGGATTGCACTTTAGACATGACTGTTTATCCAAAGGAATGCAGCAGATCACAAAAATAGGCTCCGTAAAATATAAATTATCCCCTCTCTAATTGATCAACGAAATATATGCATCCATCCAAAACAAACAAATGCTTCACAAACATATTTACTACTTAAAATGAATGCATCAATCCAAAACAGCCGGAAAAAACAACTGATGGAAATACATTTGAGAGAAAAGAACTCAAATGACTCAGTACGAAGTGGATCCCAAATCCACCAAAATCACTCAAAAAAAAAATCAAAATCAAAATGTCAGCGACACATTACAAATTCTTCGTAGAACGAATCCATCCAAAAACAAACAAACCAATGGATGCATAATTAAACTTCAAATACATCTCACATGCAACCTAAATAAATCCTTTACAGAACTTCATATAAAAAAACAGGAGCAGCAAAACAGGGATCATCATGCAAACAAGCCTAGAACAGCAATAGGATAAACAATAGGCGATCAACAGATAAATTCTAGATCTGAGAACTAACAATGAAGCACGAAAAAACAATACAAATCAAAATAGAAACAATCCACAGAGTTATAGCGGGATCAAACTACACAAATCACTTGAAACCGAAATTGGGCAGAAAGGAGAAGAAATATACCAGCGTACTTTCCCTTGTAGCAAGACATGGTTAGTAGTATAGAATGCGAAATGCGAAGCAGAGAAGAGAGAGAGAATGGTGGGATGGGAAGAGAAGAAGAGAGGGAAAGGAGTTATATACAATGAGGAAGAAGGTTGGACCATCGATGTTATCGCTGAATACCCCTTCTTTCTCTCTCCTCCTTTTTTTTTATTTACTATTTTTACCCCTCCTATTCTTTTCCGCCTCCAATCCTTTCTTTTTCTATTTCATTTTTATATCCATTTTAGTTTCTAGAGTGACACTTATCTCGGCCACGTGTTACGTGTATACTTTTAATTTATATATAGAACAGAAAATCTATACATATAGTGAATAATCAAGTAATACCTTAAAGGTATATATGTGGTTTTATCTAAAAAATATATATCTAATATTTATTATTGAATAGAAAGTAATACCTTAAAAGTATGCACGCGATACCTTAAAAGTATGTAGGTTATACCCGAAGAGTATATATTTAATATCACGTTTTACTATAAAAAATTAATACCTTAAGAATATATACATAATACCTTATTGGATTTTGTCTCACGATTATGTCAATTTAGTAGAATTTTGTAAGACTAGCTTAGTGATTTGAATTCATTTCTGACATGTGAGCTTTTGAAAAATAATTTTTATTCATGAGTAGTGAGTTTGTTTATAGGCAGACAAGTCAACTTATAGTTATTTTTCAGCAATAAGTTTAGTTTTGGTTTAACCGAAAGTGCAATTCAATTTGTCCTTCACTTGTTTTGGATTTTTTATTTATTGGTGATTGATCTATGTTTAGGGTTATTGATATAAGTTTAGATGTAGAATAATAAGGAATGGATACTCTATTTGATACTTGACATTGAGAAAGACAAGCTTTCGAATCGTGTGGTAAAATATGTTTTATTTAAGGATGAGATCTTATTTCAATAGATTGAAACTTTATGTGAGATTGTCTTGCGAATAAAAGTTTACTAGACAATGTTTAAATTCATAAGTGAAATACATTTTTATAAACTCGATAGTGGATTCAGGTTAATAGATCTCATTGAATTAAATTCATAAAATAGTCTTACAGAAGTCTCACTCTAACAAAAACGAACATCAAATGCATTATGTGAATTGTTAATCAAAGTAATAAATGTCATTAAAGGTTGAATTCTCCTGTTTTATTTTTTTGCTAGGGAAAATTTTGGAAGTTAATTTGTCTCAAGTAGGTAGTTAAGTAGGCAAAATCCATGTAATGAAGTGTTGGATTAGAAGAAAAGTACAAAGTCATGTGAAGGTGGCAAATGGTTGGTGGGAGGGGTCAAATTCAAGGGAAAAAAAGGGCAAGACCCTCACCTGATAAAAATATTAAAATAAAATTTATTTTTGAAAATAAAAAAAGAAATTAAATAAATAATAAAAGAGGAGAAATGAAGGGAGAAAATAGGAAAAATGGAGGAAATAATGATGTGGTGTGGAGCAACTTTTTGGTAGAAAGAAGCCTCAATCTTAGGATTATTTTTAGGATCTAATCTAATAAACACATGTTATTTATATTTAATTGTACTCTCTTTTTCAATCCAATAATTGCATTTTATGTTTATTTTTTACTTGAGTTAGTATTTCTAATTATCTATGGAAATATGGTCCTCCATTTTTTTTTTTTAAATTGATTGGGAAGAGCGGAGGGGAGTGAGATAATAATTAATAGAAAAATTGGATAATAGACGTTTGAGTCCTTAATTATTATTAAAATCTGCACTTTTATAAAATCTCTCCATGTTTATTTTTTTGCATCTTAAAGGTGTAACTTATAAATGATAATATCTATTCTTCAATTATAAATATCAAAAAGTAAATATCATCAGTTTCAAAACTCCAATTTATAGGTAAATTTCGCCTTAAATCTTGCATTAGAGATGGAAAAAAACATCACTAACTCGTATAAAATGCTCTAAAAATTATAATTCCGTTGGAGTCACAAAACATACAAATCAAACTTTTTTTTTAATTTATATACAAATTAAGAATTAAATTGTCAAGTGACTCACCTTATAAATTAGATATATATATATATATTTATAGGAGTCAAATGTCATATTCCTTTTTTTTTTCTAGAAAATAAAATAAAAGGAAAGTCAATTCAGCGAACTTGTTAATACATCTTATGATCACACGACGTCGTCACCTCTCATGCTCCTAATTGGATTACACAAAACAGAAAATAAAAATCGTTTCTCCCTCTTTTTTTTTCAGGAGTAGTTCTTGTGTGAGACCGTCTCACGAATTTTTTTCCATGAGACGGGTCAATACATAACCCACACATATCAATTCATATAGAAATCTGTGGATACGGATTCAATTCATGGGTTTTAAGGATCCGTCTCACGGAAACTATCCGTGAGACCATTTCACATGAGTTTTTGTGTTTTTTAGTGAGTTTTGCGTGAAACTGTTTCACTAATCATGTTACGTGAAACGGGTTAACCCACAACCCAAACTTTCCAATTTACATATAAATTAATGGATATGAGTTTGATCCATGGAAAAAAATAATTTGTCTCACATAAATTATCCGTGAAACCGTCTCAGATAAGTTTTTGTGTGATATATATATATATATATATATATATATATATATATATATATATATATACACACACAACTTTACTTAAATCTTGTGCAAGCATGGCCGTTGACATAGTAACAGACGTCACAACTCATGGGCCACGACTTAGATTTTATTTCATTATTATCATACTTCAGTAACTCACGTAGGATTAGGAGGAAATTAAACAAGTTAATATTTTGTGTAAAATAAATAAACTAAATTATTTAATACATTTATATAAATTTATTATAGATGGCTAAAAAGTCAATTCAATATAAATTAACATGAGGAATATACTTCGAAAATATTTTCAATTTTAAAGCTAAACTATTCAACTTAAGTCATTTGATAAACTCGATTAAAAATGGTGTTCTATAAGCAAAATGATATAAATTTGCTGAGAAGAAAGCACTATTTGGGTTAACCTAGCTTTGATTAATGATTATACTCGTTTAAGCTAGATTTGATAATAATTACGAGTCTTATAGTTCTAGTGATATTATGATACATTGTGATGACCCGAGTTCATATCGGAAGAGAGACAAATTACTAGATTCAATAATAATGCTATGTTGGAGGTAAATAAAGTGGCCTCTAGGCTTACCTTTACCGAGTTAAAAGTGGATTGGCCACGAACTTGTTTGGGCTCTGGCCTCTGGGCTTGAGTCTACTAAGTTGAAAGTGGATTGGGCCAAGTACGTAATCCAAAGTTGTATTAAAAAAAAGGGTAAATTACAATTTTGGTACCCCAACTATACCTCTTTTTCACTCTGGGTATCCCCATTTCATCGAGTAACAATTTTGGTACCTCACATTAAAAAAAAACTCACATTGGGTACCTTCCGTCAACTTTCCGTCCAAACTGAACGGAAGTTAACTAACCCTAATTCCAAAGTTCGAAAATTAGCCCCCTTTTCTTCCCCTTTCTGAAGAACCCTATCTGCTTCAATTCTTCTCCAAATTATACCTAATTCTTCTTCATTCTTCACCAATCTTCATTCTCCATTCTTCACCATTCTTGTATCACCTTCTACTTTCACCTCTACGCCAGACATTTCCGGCACCAGACCACCACCACTACCAGGAGGCTTCGCCGCCGCCGCCGCTTCGATTTTGCCGGTGGGCACCAAGAGATAATACTCCTTCCCTGCTCACACGTGGGTCTAGATCCTCGCGTCCTCAAATCCATACCCGTTGTGACATTCGATCCCAAGGAGTTCGAAGAATGATTGGAATGTGCAGTGTGTTTGTATGAAGTGTGTGAGGGTGAAAAGGCGAGGATCTTGATCCACTGCAACCATGGATTCCATGTTGACTGCATTGACATGTGGTTTCAGTCTCATTCTACTTGCTCGCTTTTTCGAAACCCTGTTGCTGCAAATGAGGAACAATCGAATCATCCTCTGGATAGTCCGGTTTCCGAGCCACCATCATCATCATCATCCACGAGCGGTGGTGGGAGAGTACTGATGATCGACATTTTGAGGACCGACGACGAGGAAGAAGGTGGAGAGAAACTGTCGATGAAGAGGTTCGATCATCCTTCTGCTGCAACAAATCTTGATCTTGAAAATGGTGGATTGAATCACAGTTGAAGTTGTAACTAACACATCATTGTTTGTAAAAAGATTTACTTGTGTTGTGTAATGGCACCTGGACAAGGAGATTATTGAGACCCGATTGGATGCATTCGATGGTGCTAACTTTCTTTACCTCATCTATATATATATATACATATATATATATATAAGCAAGAATTTGGAGAGACTCACATGTTGGTGAAGAATGAAGAAGAATTAGGTATAATTTGGAGAAGAATTGAAGCAGCTAGGGTTCTTCAGAAAGGGGGAAGAAAAATGGGCTAATTTTCGCGCTTTGGATTTAGGGTTAGTTAACTTCCGTTCAGCTTGGACGGAAAACTGACGGAAGGTACCCAATGTGAGTTTTTTTTTTAAACGTGGGGTACCAAAATTGTTACTCGATGAAATGGGGGTACCCAGAGTGAAAAAGAGGTATAGTTGGGGTACCAAAATTATAATTTACCCTAAAAAAAAGTACCATTTGGAAAAGTAAAAATAAGAATTAATCGTAAACATTAAGGGGGTGTTTGGCTAAGCTTATTTTTATAGCTTATAAGATATCATATCTTATAAGATATTTAATTTAAATTTAATATAAGTTGTTGAAGTGTTTGGGTAAATAAGATAGTGGAGCTTATAAGTTGTTATTAATGACATTTGTATAATTTCAATGATTAAATTTGAAGGTGTTTTGAAAAATAAGCTCTTATTTTAGAAATAAGTTGGGATTTCCCAACTTTTCAAAAAATAGCTTATAAGCTCCTTACATCTTATAAGCTCATATAATAATATCTTATTTTTAAAAGTTAGTCAAACACATTTTAGGAGCTTATAATCACTTAACATCTTATAAGCTCTTTTAAGGAGCTTATAAGCTTAGCCAAACACCCTTTAAAACTAGCTTCATTTGTGCTTACTTGGTAGATGAGATACAAGTTTACAAGTCATAATAAAATTATAAATAAACATATTTTCTTACTTACTCGTATGTTTCATTGATTAATTCATATTATCTTCTATACCACTTATTCTGTATAATATCATCATCATATACCTAGTTTTATGAATGAACATTTTCTACTTTTATCGTAATTTTGCTATTATATATAAATATTAAGATAAAGATTTTTATAAAGATAAACTTGCATATATTATAATTAGGCAGAAATATAAGAGGCAGATTTACCTTTTTTTTATAACTAGTAGTGTACCTGTGCGTTGTACAGTGTGTTATATATATAATTATTAAAAAAATATAATAACATATAAAATGTAATGATTATTATTTTAACAAAAATATATTGATACTTTTTTAATTTGTATTAGTATAAGTTAGGTATTTTAATTTTAAATTTATGTCATTATAAATAATTATATTCGAAAATATTAGAAATTTGAAATATATAAAATAATATATTAATATATGGATTAAACAAACAAATAAAAAAATTTGTGTCAGAACATTACATGGGTAGTGAAATTTTAAAAAATAAATTTAATATCAAAAAATAAGTTATATGTATTAGAAACGTTATGATTTAAGTATTGAGATAAATAAATTTATATTTTATTGGCATTTATAACTATAAATACACACGTATTTTAATTTTTTTTTGATTCAACGCCTCAAATAATTCATTTATTTTAAATCAAATAAAAAATTATATCAACTTATCAAATACACGAAAATCTCTCTTGTTGTCTATTTAAATGAAACAATTCAAATTTGGACTTAATCTACACATTTTGAATAAAAAAATTATGAATAATAATTATAAGATTGATAAGTCAATATATCAAAGACTAAGAATGATGAAATTTTAATTTGTCAAAAACCAGAAAAATTACATTTGTCCAATCCCTTATGTCACCTCAATTAATCAGAATATAAATATAAATAAAATTTGACAACAAATAAATATGAAATAAGAAAGATAAAATAAAATATTTGTATATTTCAAATGAACAAGTTGGTTAACTTGTAATAATAATTTTAATCTAATTTTTTCTATTTGATATGTTTTATATGTGTAATCTATTAGGTACACCTATAATATTTTTTTATTTCTACATTTTAATATCAATTTACAATAAATTAATACTATATATCATAAAGACGTTTAAAAATGAAAAATCATTGAAGCCCACACACATACATTTCCATATTTCAGTTTGATAAATTTTATATGAAATATTGAATTTAAGATCATTAAATAATGATTGATTTTATATATTATATATTTAAAATTGATTTAAAATAGGGTAAATTACAAAAACCAACCCCAACTATCGACTTTTTTAAAATTGCAACCTAATCTGTTTTTTTTTTTAAGATTGCCACCCAGTCTTTCTGTGATTTTGCCGATTGTAAAATTTCCGGTCATTTTTCCGGCAAATGAATTATTTTTTTTCACTTTGCAACCCAAACTTTAATTTTTTGTCCAATCGCAAATCGTGATTTTTTTTTCGCTTCACACCTTTATGTTATATATATGGGTGTGACATTTATGTTATATAAGTGTGATTGATATTCATAAAATAAATATCAAGACAATATTGGTCAAAATTGGTGAAATATATGTAATATCGGTAAAAAATTGATGGAATATCAATAAATATCAAGAAAATATCGGAATATATTGGTAAATACATGAAAAATAACAATAAATATATATACCCATATTTCCATCGATATCGATATTTTCACGATATTTCCGTGAATTTTAAGTTACCTATATTTTCACCGGAATCGAAATTTTCATTTTTGGTTACAATCTGATAAAAACACAAAGTTCAGGTTGCAATTAGATAAAAAAAAAACAAAGTTTAGGTTGTAAAGTGAACAAATTAATCTCCATTTTGCCGGAAAATTTGCAATCGACAAAACCACAAAAGACTGGGTGACAATCTGAAAAAAAAAAAAAAGGTTGCAATTTGAAAAAATTCGATAGGTGGAGTTGTTTTTTGTAATTTACCCTTTAAAATTAGTACTTAAAAATAAGATGAGAGATAATAAATATATAATCCCTTATTTCATCTTATTTATCTATTTATTTTTTTATTTGAAATTTCTATACAATAAATACTAAATTGAGTATCATAACTGATTTCTTAAATTAAATATTTATTTATTTGTATTGAATTTCTTAAAATACAATAAATAAGTTTATTTATTTTTATTTGTATTGAGTTTCTTACCATAAATATAATTTATTGCAGTTATTTTTGACAGAATATCCTGCTTATATATATATATAGATAGATTTATATATCCTAAATTAATTAATGTAATGTATAGCCTTGATAAATAAATAAATAAAAAACATCTGTCTATTGGGCCTCAAAATTAAGGTTTTGTTGTAAGAGCCTGAACAGGTGTAAAGCCCATCCAATTTATACACAAATTAGGGTAAAAATCGAGTCTTGAAGCTCTCTCTCTCATTTCGGCGCATCAGAGCCCATCTGTCTCCCTCATCCAATCAAAATCGACAGAAATTAGGGCAACGATCGTCGGCGAACTGAGCTCTTTCGCGAACTCGAACAAGGTAAAGTGATGATGCGCTGAAGTTTATTTGCACTGTGAATCAGTTCGAGAATTCTTTTCTGGTAGGAATAATCGTCTGTTTCGATTTCTTCTACTGTGATTCGTTTTATGTTGCCATTAGATGACCTCCCTTTTGCTTTTCCCTGTCTTCCACCATATGCGGTTGGTCGTAAATTGTAATTCTTAGTTCAGATTTTGTAGTAATAAAAATTTTTGAAGGCTGTTTTCTCCTTGGTTCTTGTTTATGGCATTCTCTTGAATACGACCCTAGATTTGTCTATCCGGTAATTCTCTTGAAATGTTGGGATAGATAAACTGGTGAAGTTTCCTCTACATCAGTTAGTTCTTTGTTCTTCCCTAAAAGGTTCAACTGTTTTCTCTTTTGATCTTCGGCTGTGATTGCCGATTGATGGGGTATGCTGGAAAACGGTACCTTTTGCAATGTATTTAAGTTTTGAAATCTGTGCTTCCCATCTTTTCGGTAGATAGAGAAACCTCCTCAGTACCCACGAATTAATACATAAAGGAGGCTGCAAAGGAAGCAATTCGATGAAAATTTGACTGTTTATAATGAGTTTTGAGTGCTCTTTTATACTTACCTTGATTGTTCCATTATTGATTGAATTCTGATATTCCAGCTAATTAATCAAGTGAATTATCCTCGGTTGGGATTTGAAGATGGCGACTTTTGCCAGACCTGAGAATGCTTTGAAGCGAGCTGAAGGTAAGTTCAAAATGGTCCAGGACTACAGGGTTCATACATGGTATGGGGGTGGATCAGTGTATTTTATAACTTGAAACTTAAAATAACCATGGGGATGAATCTGTATTTTCTGTAAGTTAGTAGTAAAATGAGACATGAACAATGGTATTATTTTAATTTTCTTTTGCCAAGTTATATTTGATTCATAGTCAGCATGTCCATGATGAGAAACATGCAAATTGTTTTATTCTTTCACCAAGTAGTTGTCTTTGAAAGCCAGCACCAGTTTCTTTTTACTTTTTCGGTATCTCCCTTTTGAAGTGGTAGATGTAGTATTTTTGGGTGCTGTTGTGCAGCCAAGCATAATTGCCTAAACTAGAGTTCTCAAGAGCTCTGAGCGACACCCGTTTAATATTCTTTGTTGGTTTGTCATAATCTAACAAGAGCATGGGAAGCATCAAATCTGAACTCTGTAGAGCAAAAGGAAAGATATCTTAAGTTATATATGCACTTCTACTGATGCAGAGTTGATCAATGTTGGGCAAAAGCAAGAAGCCCTTGAAGCTCTTCACAGTTTTATTACCTCAAGGAGGTATAGAGCCTGGACAAGGGTACACGAGAAGATTATGTTTAAATATGTGGAGCTATGTGTTGACATGAGGAGGGGAAGGCATGCAAAGGATGGCCTTATCCAGTACCGTGGTATCTGCCAACAAGTTAACATTACTTCGCTGGAGGAGGTCATAAAGCATTTCATGCAGTTGGCCACTGAGAAAGCTGAGCTTGCACGTAGTCAGGCACAAGCCTTGGAAGAAGCTTTAGACATAGATGACTTAGAAGCAGACAAAAGGCCTGAAGATTTGATGTTGAGCTATGTGAGTGGGGAGAAAGGGAAAGACAGATCAGATCGTGAACTGGTCACCCCTTGGTTTAAGTTTTTATGGGAGACATATAGAACAACTCTGGAGATCTTGAGGAACAATTCAAAATTGGAAGTTCTGTATGCGGTATGTCTCTCCATTTAGTTTTTCTGTTAACATAATGTTTTTCTTTGGTATAAGCATGTAATCTTACTTGCACAATCTTATGGTGCTCAGATGACTGCACACCGTGCCTTTCAATTCTGCAAGCAATACAAACGAACTACTGAATTTCGAAGATTGTGTGAAATTATTCGGAATCACTTGGCAAACCTTAACAAGTATAGAGACCAGCGAGATAGGCCTGATCTTACTGCTCCTGAGAGCTTGCAGTTGTACCTTGACACCCGGTTTGAGCAACTTAAAGTTGCTACTGAACTTGAACTGTGGCAGGTATGTCGAGTTATTGTTCATCTACCGACAGCTGCACACAGATGTTACAAATGACTTGCTGGTGCCTACTGGATTTCTTTACATTACTTTGTTCCCTTTATGTTTTGCAGGAAGCATTCCGTTCCATTGAGGATATACATGGACTGATGTCCATGGTTAAAAAAACACCAAAACCTTCTTTGATGGTGTTATACTATTCTAAGCTTTCTGAGATATTCTGGATGTCAAACAGCCATATTTATCATGCTTATGCATGGCTTAAACTTTTCTCACTTCAGAAAAGTTTTAATAAGAATCTAAGTCAGAAGGATTTGCAGTTGATAGCATCATCCGTTGTTTTAGCTGCACTTTCAGTACCCCCTTATGATCGCTCACATGGGGCATCTCACTTGGAGCTTGAAAACGAGAAAGAACGGAGTTTCAGGGTGGGAAACCTTATTGCATTTGATGTGGAGTCCAAAGCAGAGAACAGGGAAGTGGTAATATATATCTTGGCTATATCTTATGCTTCATAGTATTGTTTAATTGGTTGATTTTTTAATGTCTGTTTCATTTTGTTTCAGCTATCCAGGTCATCACTTCTTCTGGATTTGGTAAGCAATGAAATTTTATTTCATATCCTAGAACCTCGCCTAGTGAGCTATATTTGCATGACTAAAACAGTCTTGATTTCCAGGATTGAGTAATATGCATCAAATATGTTGTTTACATGCCATATCATCCTTAACTTCCTTGGGCCTTTTCAGGTGGCCAAAGGCGTAATGAACTGTGTAACTCAGGAGGTAAAGGATATTTACTATATCTTGGAACATGAGTTTCCTCCTTTGGACCTTGCCCTACAAGTACAGCCGTTGTTAACAAGAATTTCAAAGCTTGGAGGTAGAATTGCTTCTGCTCCTTCTGTTCCAGAGGTGCAGCTATCGAAGTATGTTCCTTCTCTGGAGAAGCTTGCTGCTCTTAGGTTGCTGCAGCGGGTATGTCTTTCCACGAGCTTCAAACTGCTCTAAATGTTTATATAATTCATTACCATTTATCTTTATATATTCTTTATATGCAGGTCTCGCAAGTGTATCAGACTATGAGTATTGATAACCTGTCAAGGATAATTCCTTTCTTCGAATTTCCAATTGTTGAGAAGATATCTGTGGATGCAGTCAAGAATAATTTCTTAGCAATGAAAGTGGATTACAGGAAGGGTGCTATTTTCTTTGGTAATAAGGTATCCTTCTTGTTGATTTTTTTACATATTTGTCAGTAAATCTTGGCCTGTAGTCCAATGAATGGTTGTCATCTTGTTCAATCATTCTCGATAGTTTTTAAGAAATTCATCTGTATTAGAATACTCTTTTTGTAAAACTGAATGCCTCTCATTTTTTAGCTTCTCCCCCTTTTTTAGAATGCTAATTGCTTCTTAAACCTATCCTGTAAATCAGGTTACTGATGCTAATATACTGATATTTGCCAACTATTCCAGGACTCGCAACATTCTTTTTCTAATCTTTCTTTATATTTCAATTGGTTATGTAATGAATTTATTTCACCTCAGAGTCTTGACTCAGAAGGCCTAAGAGATCACCTATCCTTGTTTGCTGAATCCCTTGGCAAGTCAAGGGTCATGATCTACCCTCCTGCAAAGAGAATTTCAAAATTGGGGGAAACACTCTCAGACTTGGTGGAAGTAGTTGAAAAAGAGCATAAGCGTCTTCTTGCACGGAAATCAATCATTGAAAAGCGCAAAGAAGAACAAGAACGGCAGCTTTTAGAAATGGTATGTCATTACTTATTTACTTATTAAGTGCAGTATAACTCAAAACACTATAGATATATAATTCAGTATACTGGCTCATATATTCTTCAGGAACGAGAGGAGGAAGCAAAGAGGCTTAAGCTGCAAAAAATAACAGAAGAGGCTGAGCAGAAGAGGCTCGCAATTGAATTTGAGCAAATGAAGAATCAAAGAATTCTTCGGGAAATAGAGGAACGTGAGCTTGAGGAAGCCCAAGCTTTGTTGCAAGAAGCTGAAAAACGCAGTAAAAAGAAGGGAAAGAAGCCAGTCTTAGAGGGAGTGAGTCAACTGGTTCCTCCACATAGATTTAACTGATTGCTCCAGTTAGATTTATTGTGCTAACCTGATTATCTGAACTAATAACTATAATCTTGATTCAGGAAAAAATAACCAAGCAGACTTTGATGGAGCTGGCTGTTAGTGAGCAACTCAGGGAGAAGCAAGAAATGGAGAAAAGATTACAAAAGCTTGGCAAGACTATGGATTATTTGGAGAGAGCAAAACGAGAAGAGGCAGCTCCACTTATCGAAGCTGCATTTCAGCAGCGTTTAGCAGAAGAACAGGCTTTACATGAACTTGAGCAAAAGGTCTGAATATGTATCTTGTTTTAGGCTGCAAATTTAATTTTAACTTATCTTGCTGGCAATTTTTTGTTGCTACACAATGAAATTTAGCTGGTTGTATGATTGCATGCTTAAATTAAAAATTAACCAGGCTATTGTTCATTTATCTTGGTGCAGCGAGAGATTGATGTAAGCAGGGACAGACATGCTGGAGACCTAGAGGAAAAGAGGAGGCTTGGCAGGATGTTGGAGCACAAGGTATTTAACTTTTATTTGTTGTTTACATGATGATACTCCTATTGATGTCGATTTTGAAGTTGCCTTGCCCATGTCAGATGGTTAATGTTTATTATAGAACAACTTTTTGTTAGTTTGGTCTAGATGAACGCTTATGGCTACCTCCTAGTACTTGAATTCATAATACAAGTACTTAATAATATGTATTGATTTTTGTGAGTTTACTGTGTCAGGCTATATCATGTCTCCGTTTTCTGAAGTTCAATTCCATAGGATGCTATGGGGGTACCATCTGAGGCTGTGGAAAAGATAAATTGAATTTGTATATAGATATAGTATGAGTTTGTGTGTGAGACTATATGATCTGCTAATCATCCAGACTTTTTAGTTGCATGCTGATTTAGCATTTGCTTATATTAAGGCTTAACTCCGTTATAAGATTTGAATATGGGGGAAAAAACTGCTAACTGATGCTAAATTTAATAAACTATAGTTCCTTTCCTTTTGAAGGGAAACTTTTAACATATGTATTCTATTCAACTAGTTAATCTTCTTTGCTGGAATATCTATTTTTGTTAAATTGTTTGTTAAGTGGACACTAAGCTTAGTTGCAACTTGGCATCTTTTGCAGTCAATTTTCCAAGAAAAAGTGCTGAATCGTAGGAGAGCTGAGCATGAGAGGCTTAGGAAGGAAAGTGAAGAAACTGTGAGAAATGTTATCCAGACTCGTAAGCAAGAAAGGGAGGCTAAGAGGAAAATGATATATTTTCTCAGTACTGAAGAGGAGAAGCAGAAAAGACTGCGGGAAGAGGAGGAAGCACGGAAGCTTGAAGGTACACTTTTCCACTTAACTCACATTAAGCATATTGTTCCCTTTTTTTTTTTTTTTTTTGTGGGAAAATCAAATTCCTGCATCTACATCATTAAGAGTACAAGTATGGCTACTGATGTTGTGATATGTCTATAGCTGCAATAGAGGGCCCCCACCATCTAATACTGAATCTGACTTCCGACTTTATTCTCATTTACTAATTATGCCAAAACATGCTTCTGATTTGAGATATGTGAGCTAATATATTCCAAGAGAAATTCAATAATCGTGTCCGGTCTTAATATGATATGACCATTGCAACCCGCACTCGTATTATCCATGTCATGATAGAACTACCACGGATGACTTTTGGCTGTTATCTTTTCTATATACACGCTAACGTGTAAAACATTAAACTTGTGCGAATAAATTTGACAGAGATGGAGCGACGAAAGAAAGAGGAAGCTGACCGCAAGGCTAAGCTGGATGAAATTGCTGAAAAACAGAGGCAGAGGGAGAGAGAATTGGAAGAAAAGGAAAGGCGGCGAAGGGAAGAGCTCCTCAAGAGTTCTGTTGCTGTGCCCTCACGAGCTGAACTTCCTGCTGCACGCCCTGTGGACATACAGCCTCCTGCTGTTGCTGTCGCTGCTGCTACAGCTGCACCAGCTTCGACTGGGAAGTACATGCCCAAGTTCAAAAGAATGGCTGCTGAGGGTGCTGCCCCTCCCCCGGTCCAGGCCACTCCTGAAGCTGACAGGTGGTCTAGTGGAGCTAGGGTTGATGATAGAGGTGACAGGTGGCGGGATGACCGTAGGCCTGCCTATGGTGGTGGCCCACGGTCGTCCACTTGGCAATCCTCCAGGGGGCGTTAAGTTTGTTAGGGGGCCTCTCCAGTGGTCACTTTTTTCATGAAAACACTTCTTTTTCCATTGGGGTTTAAGAATTGTGTGATGTGGCAAGGTCCACTTCTCGAGTAATAACCGTTTTCATACAAAATTTTGGGGCTGCATAGACATGACTTGCTATTTATTACATTTTAAATCCTTTCAATGTTGATATCTCGAACAGCTGAAGTAAATTATTTTTAGTTGGTTGAACTTGTATTTTTGCCATTTCTTCTGATTGGTGAGCATTTATATTAAGTTTTTTCATTTTGACTATTAATAATTAATCAATTGTATAAAAAGTGTCATTCATAACATCTTTCTTGTGAGCCGAACCAACTAATGGTTTCGTTTGCATAATATACAAATTATATCGTCACTCGCATTTTCCCATTTCCTGTGACTCTTGAATGAAGCTAAAGAATATGATCCCACGTGAAGGCTCATAAATACGTATATATGTGAATGGATTTGGCGTATCTATCTAATAATCTGGAGTGGAATATGATTGATTATATGTACATATTATATATATAATGAAACCAACAAATGGGTCAGTTTTTCAAGCTCATTGGAATCTATATCAATTCTTATGCATCGAAATTAATATAGTATCATTATTGATTGTATATAATCACATGCAATGAGTGAATTGAAGTGTAGATATCAAGACCAAATCTTACATTTGAATTCCAGACAATCAGTCTGAAATTAACTCTGAATACTACATCCAATAAATCAATTTCAGTATAGAATATAATCCGCCACATAATTTTCAACAATGATAACGCTAGTCAACTTGTAAATTTATTAGAACGATCCTGTTTCGCATACAAAAACACCCAACAATCACACATAAGTCATGATGAGAGAGAGAGAGAGAGAGAGAGAGAGAGAGAGAGAGAGAGAGATTTTACACACCATTACTTAGAGGGTGTATTTTATTTTTAAAACTTCATTATTAGATCAACAACTATCCAGGGAGTGTTCAATATACACAAGTAGAGTTCCGAAGTAAAACTTCTTTCCTTCAGCAAAAGACCAAATACTTAATTAAATTGTACAATCTTCAAGAGAAATGAAAAACAGGATACAAAAATGAGTCTGACTATACCAGTAGAAGGATATAACAACCACAAAAACCTAAAATTGAACAGGAATAGCATATGGTAAACTGTGCTTTGCAAATGCTTTCAACGACTAATCCAAAATGCTCGATAAAAGGAATGCAATCCAGAGCAGAGGACAAGCCTGATTGACTACTTAAAACAATGTCCATTGTGATTTCTCACCTTCAAACTGGCAGCTGATGTCATTTAAACATGTCGATGGAAAGAGCCACAATTAAAACAGATGCTAGATACTGCTGATAGGCTAAAAGAAAGACGAATAAGAACCATGAACAAATTCTATAATTTCCCTCCCTAAGATTTCAGTACAAGAAAACATCTGAGCTTTGAGCAATATCTTACAAGGGACGAAGCCACAGCCTAAATCTTATCTATATAACCTGTATGGTAAACAAACAAAACTTTTGTTCACTTCCATGCCATGCTCTGTAGGCATTGATGATGGGCATATAAAATTTCTGTACCATTTGGTACATTACCGTATTATATCCACTCCCACTTTGAAATGTTACGCATCCTTTTCCTACAAATTGAGCCAAGATTAAGAATGTTATCAATAGATAGGAAATAAAGTAAATGACCACACTACCTTTCTGGTAAAATATCCCACTAAAATTAGAAATTAGTACTTTCTGACAGTTTCTCTAATACAAAGCTTCCAACTTTAAACCAACTTGCAGTCCATGACATAAAGCAATTGCTTCTACCTTTTGATAACGACACTTTAGTTTATTTGATTTTACATCACCAAATGTAAAACAGGCATACAACAATATTTCTACACTAGCATCTTAAATTGTGATAAGATGACTTGCACAGACGACATAAAAAGAGCACAACTGATCTCTAAAAACTAGGTCACTTAGTAATTATATCATAGGCCACCCACTAAATCGTAGAGCATTAAACACATGTCAGGCTGAAAAAAAGGTACACATAAGAATGTTTCTATTCTTTCCATTTTGAAAATCTACGGTTGCAGAAAAGAAAGGCTAATTGCTTACCACTTTCACATCACATGCCAGTCCCAAGTCATGCACAGAGTTTTCTGAAATACATTTAGCATGGACTATAGGACTCAATATAGAAGCATCGCTGGTAGGTCTAATACTTTCATCGGAAGATGGGATGGTCAAGTGAACAGCTCCTTTGAACATCCATAGATCCTTTTCTCGACTGTAGAAATCTTCAAACAACTCACCACACAAAATACATGCACACTGACTTTCATCTGCGGGAACCATCAGGTTACTGTTTTCCGATATTTCACCCGAACCACCATACACATCTGAAGGACTACTTCCAAGATGATGGTTACCGGTTCCTGCAATCCAGTCAACATCATTGACATACCAACTCCGTGAGATCTTGCCCGACGCACTATGCTCAGGAATCTTTAATGCATGCCACTCCATGTGGCTATCAAGACGTTCTAGAAGTTTGAGTTTAAGACCACATATGCTGCACTGATGTGGGAAATCAGAGAGAAGATCACTTATCACTTCAGGATGGAACTTACGAATTACATCAGGCTTGAATTCAAAACCAATAAGATGTTTTATCTTTGCTCTTGATTGGGCAACACCATCAGAAGACTTAAAAGCTGATTCAGATGAAGATGGCACATCTGTGGTAGACACAATGGGTATAGACATGGTAGCTGGAGCAGAAGAAACTGGAGTTGCACTGATGCTTGTAATCCCAGGAACACCGTCCACAGGTTGAATAGGCGGCGTTGACAATTGTGAGTCGGACTTGGAAGAAGATATCAAGCCTTTCGCAACTAATGAGCTTAAAAGACTCGAAACAGGATTAGAGGAATTAATTGCACCAGGCATCTGATCTGAAACAATACTTGCTAAAGATGGCAGACCTGATGGCATGGCTGCCTGCTCCACCTTTTTTTGAGGAAATGTAGGGGACAATGCACTTCCATGAAAGCGTGGAGACGATGAAATATTAGCAGGGAGGTTACTTGGCAGAGTTGGGTGCATGATTCCTATAGAAGACCCAGACCTAGCTTCTTGAGAACTTGGGTTGGTTAAGCTACCCTTGAGAGAACCACTGATTGGTAATCCACTTTTGCCTACAGCATCAAACAAGCTGCTAGTAATGGATTTTCCTGGGGAGTCGACTGTAAAAGGATTTGATTGGTCTGATGATGAATTACCCATTGTTGAGCAACTTTCAGATCCCACAATATCTGATGGTAACATGCTATGTTCTTGACTAGGAGATCCAAATTCAGAGATATCAAGATTACTACGGTGAGCAGAGGGAGCATTTTTCCTCTGCTGAACAGGACGCACCAAAGCAGACGAAGGCCGTAAATTTGAGGGTTGCAATCTCTGTGTGGTACTGGTATCCTGATAGACATCCCGAGATGACAAACGTAGAGAATCCTCAGAAAGTTGGTCACGATATCCCATGTTTTTTTGCCCTGGACGCCTTCTTGGATCTGTAGGAGGACCCATAGCTGTTGGGTTGCGATCAGGAAGTAATTGACCCGTGGTGTGCGCAGCAGAAGAGGAAGGTGAAGGAGAGTGCGGGTTCATTGGCGATCGTGATGAAGATGTTGGGGCTGCAAGAGTCTGTCGCTCTGATGTCATAGAAACTTTGGGCAGAGGCATTGCGGTCGTCGAAAGCTTAAAGATAGGGGCTCCAATGTGATCTGGGCCCAGCTGTGGATGAGAATGCATCCTGCTTGTTGTACTTTGAGAGGTTGTCGACCCAGTAGGATACCCCTCAGAGTAACCTGATAAGCTCCTTCCAGACACTGAGAGCATACTTCTTTCTGGTGGATGCAGCTTTTTTGACCACAATGGCAGTTGAGCCCCAGAAGCCACGTGACCCAAATCCATGGAAAAAGAATCAACCGAGGCTTCATCATCATCTCTTGTCCCTATATCACGTACAGTTTGATGCCTCTGGAAATGGTTGTCAAAGTCCTGGAAAAGGCACACCATAACTCAGATCGTTAAATGCAGAACTAGATCACAATAAAACAAAAGTCCCAATATAACAGTCTCAGTAGATGACTATAAAACAAAACAAAATGAACAAACAAAATGAACAAACCAACCAAAAATACAAAGAGCGAACACAAAGGAGAAAACTAGGTTTAAACATATGGGGAAGGAATTAAGAATGCAAGCAATAGCTAGACAAATATCAAAACACCCACTCATAAGTACGATATATGATGTCAGTGGCACATTATGCTCATAAAAGAAATATTGTTCAGCTTTCACAAGAAGTAACTTCCTGGCTGTAATAATACTTGTGCAATTTGCCTCTTTTGATGGAATAAGTGATTCGTGCCTTACATTGTAAATTCGCTGTCACCAAATCACTACTGAGATCAGATGGCACTGTTCGGGACATATGAAATTATATCAAATACAAGTTAAGAAGAGCATAACATTTTTACTCATTTCCTTTGTGCATTTTTCCAACCAGTCTTTACAGTTCCATAATTGTATTTGTGCAACGTTGCATGAAACTCATTATAAAGAAGTAGAACAAACTTTGCATGCATGCGTTAGGATTCATCTTCATAAATTCAATATGTTTCTGATAAGGCCGTATTGCCCCAAGACATTGTGTGCCATAATGCATGACTGGAGCAATGAATCACACCATCACTCATGACCCAACTTATCAAGCAACATACTGTTGTTTTAACATTCAAGGGACTGATGATATTTCACAAAAACATAAATAATCAGAATCCAACCTTATCAAAAGAGCATCATGAAAACAAACCATTCATGCACGAACATATGAATTACTCAATAGAACAGTGAGTACAAACCAAACAGGTGACACTATCTTACTTTTTGTTTAACAATACTTACTGAATTATCGTAATTATCAGGTGCCCAGTGATCTTTAGTTGAGGCACCAGATGCACTGTGAACTGGGGGTCTAGAGCTCATCTCATTCCACATATATTCCTCCTCCTCTGAGTTCTTCCAGTTCTCACTCATCCCATTGCTGTTCCTACTAGAAATATCTTGCTTGAACTGAAGATCTGAGTCAGAATTTGCAGACTCGTGGGCAGCAAAGCTTTCCAATCCATCTTTCAGACCAAACCCATTTTTCTGATGGGGCATACACATGATGTCACTGCCAGAATCATTCCAGGGCCTGTCATATCCAGGCTCTTTAAGGTGCCCAATAACTCTTCCAGTTCCTAAGCCTAGACGCCCTGATACACTGGAACCATAATCAGAATCTGCATATGCTACACTTGAACTTTTGTCACGAACTGGCTTATTTACTTGGTCCCTTTGATGATGCTGGATGGACTGCAAGTTTTGAGTAACTTAAAAAATATATTTCAGAAAGTAAAGCAGAAAATAAGTTATCGATGGTGCAAAATGTCAGGCCAATCTGGCAAGTGCGACAGCAAGAGGATACGAATGGCAAATTAGGCATCATTTTTAATAATTTACATCTACTGAATCTGATAGAGAGAACCTTAATTCCTTTGCTTCAGGGTACACCTTTGCACCATGGCAAACTCAAATCCTTAACAACTATGAGAGCAAAAGCATCCTATATAACCTTTTCTCTGCATACCTTCGCATAAGTATCAGACCAGGATCTCCCCGAGCCAATACTAGCTGTTCTCTCTAATGCTTCAACATCCTCATGGGAGTTCACCAGGGATCCAGCAGTGTCACTACTAGCTCCTTTAGCCTTCATCAGATTAAGTCAGCACAATCAAAGAACTAGTTACGATTGACAACAGTAGCCAAATTTGAAAACTGTAGCACTGGAATATTAAAGTTTCAGAAGACCAAATAGTGCTTGTCCACATTTTAAAAGCAGTGGGACATCCAGGATTTGCACAAAACAACCTTAAAAAAACATAATGAATCCAAAATAATATGTAATTGTTGCAAGAATATACAGGCAACATAGTTAAAATGCATTCTGCATAGCTAAGGCAATTCTGACACTGTTAAATTTAAGCTATAGTGTATTGGCAACATCATAACTAGGGAGTAGTCCTGCATGATAACCATAGCAGTTGGCAAAGAAAAGATTCATCTTGGAAGTCCAACATTAAATTCGAAACATTTTGAAAACAATAACAGAATATGAACTTCCATAAGCTACCAAACAATAACTTTTGCAGCAGAAATGACCAGCATGTGAAGAGAACTCAAGTGAGTTTCCATAAAATTTTCAACCAGACCATGTCGACTTACTTATGGTGCCAATGAAGTGGCTTAATGAGTAATTAGTAAAGAAACAGAGGCATAAATTCATCAAAATTAATTCTTTCCAATAGGCAGCATAACAGAGGCATCGGTATTTTGCTAAATTACCAAAAAATAAAATAATAATAAATCTTAAAAATAAACTAGATTATAAATACAAAATGGATTTTGACATGGGTGCAAAGGAATAGAATCAGTAAGAAAAATGTTAATGTTTAAATATAATTCTAACATCTCAGCACTAGCTTATACAGGGTCATCCCTATGTACTTCAGAAAAACTTGGGCCATTTAGAAAAGCAATGCATGGCAACCACTAAAAGGGTTAAAAGAAGTAATAAAGAATAATAGATACTATTAGATAATTAGGTGACAACTGGGAAGTATACATGTACTATTAATAGAAATGGCTGCAAAGCCATAATGCGCCTTACCCCATGCAGTCGCTGCCTGGCCTCCAAATACTTAGGGTTTACATGGATGCTATGAGCAGGACGTTGTGCTTGAGAGTCAGGCCTAGAAGATCCTGAGACATTGGAAGCAGTTGTAAATCCAAGTTCCTTCTCAATCAACTGAAGCGTCTGTGGAGGGAAGACTCCTTTCCATGTGCCAAAGAGGTGGCGCATACCTGGATGTGTTGAGGGATCAACCTGCCTGTATGCCTTACAAAAAACCTGGAAAATGGAACCCCAAGTGGATAACTATTGAAATTATTATGGAAATCAAGACAAGGCATGAACAAACAGCACCACCACCCCCTGCCAGGTGGCTCCCAAATCCCAGATCACAAAGAGGAGATATAAAATGCAAAATAAAATAAAACTATAGGCAACTAAAGAAGGGTTTCCTGCCCACCTCCATCTCTATTTATGCCAAACTATATTGAAATAATTAAAAGATAATTACTAAGAGGGATATAAACAAATAAATAAGTGGTGACAATCAACTATTTCACAAGTGACAGACAAGAAGAAAAAGACGTCACGAATTCTAACCTCAGGTAATCTGGAGGCAAAATATTTTATGTAATCTCTCCCAATGTTCTTCACAATACTGTCTAATAAGTACAGGGATGGCAGTTTTTGATCACTAGGGACCTGTAAATAATTTCCAGGGATCAGAAAAAGTATCGAGTATCGACAATTCAAAGTTCGGAGATCATACAAAATAACTGATACAAACAACAGCGCAAAACATATAGCACATAAAACTAAAAGAGACTAAAATGTAATAGCAACCCAGATCTCAATTTTCCAAAGCTCAAGGACCAAAAATTTGACAGAAGATAATCAGCATAGCCATGATAAATGGTTCTCGAGATTGCAACTGAAAGGAGGTTGATCCTCCACAACTTAGCAGGTTTGTAACTGTTAAAATTATGTTCCAAATTAGAGATCCAAACTCTAAATAACCAACAAGTTATAGCAACAGAATGAGTAAAATGGTGATATTTTCATAGCTCCAGATAATAAAATTAAATGAATTGGAAAACAAGAATAACTGAGACCTACAATATACATCAACCCAAACAAATTGTATAATTTCCTGAGTGCCGGATTTCTCTCTAGAAATCACAGAATCGATTGGAAATAATGCATAAAGCGACAGAGATGAGATATATGTTCCATCCATCCAACCATCCATCCATCCATCCATCTCTCTCTCTCTGTCTCTCTCTCTCTCTCACACACACACACAGTGGACATGTACAAAATAAAATTGCAGAAACCCATCAACACGAAGCTAAAAATGTGCAGCATCGACAACTATTAAGAAAGTTATAGGAAGTCAGATTTCAATATGCTTAAATCTATGACGTTGTTCCTGGGCAAGACCAACCATATAGCAATTGAGTAACAGTTTGCTTACACCTCAATAATATTAGCAGTACTGTAGTAGCTGGAATAATAAGTCAGATACAAATCAAGTGATTATTACGCACTGTCATCCCATATCCACAAGTTAAAACAATTATGATGGAACAAGCATTGAATGTGTAAGACGGGTTAAAATTGGTGAAAATCAAAGCTTATAAAAAAATAAAAAAATAAAAGTGATATTTCAAGGCACCATCTCATTTTTCATAACATCAAAATATCCATTAACAGTGATTAATTTACAATTACACATCTTTACAATTTGCACTATCAGCAAGGTTTAAAAATCAGAGTCACCTCAATAATATTGGCGCAAATAGTGGCTGCGATGGCTTTAGCTGCAGGCAAGCTCTCTCCAGCAATAATTGTCAAGTTCGTTATTATGGGCTTCGAGTTAAAAGTCAGTTCAGCCAAAGCAGTCTTATACTGAGTCACAAGCTCCTGATGCAGCTGAAGTCCTGGCTGTTGTTGATAGGTCCCACGCACAGAGTCGCTGCTCTCTGAATCTCGGTCCCGCTGTCCTCTCGAGCCTCCACCGGCGGTGGAGTTTGAAACAGCCGGCCGTTGAACAAATCCGGGGCGCCCATTCGAGATGCGATCGGCTGCAGCAGGGTCCTCGAGAAGCCTGGGTTTCTTCAGTCCCGGTTCTTTGGAAAGAGATCTATCAAATGGTCTGCGTGTGCTCTCCATTTCCAATACAAATCAAAACCCTAACCCTATACCACACTTGCTCATCCTCAACACTACGATTACAGTACTCCACATAGAAAATGGGAAAAGAATGAAAAATTGAGAAACTACAATCAACAGCAGTTCTAATCCGAAAGATTTACAAGAACTTGTACAGAATCAAAAAGAGGAAACCTCAAATTTACAATAATAAATTGAAAATACATAGGTACATACAGAGAATTTCTAACAGTGCAAGCAGAACAATACACAAGAATATATCATGCGCATATCAAAAAAGTACAATTCGGGAATTTGAATCTCCGGTCAGAATGAGAGAGAAGGTATGAGAGAGAAAGAGACAGCGATAGGGTTTTTTCGGGGTTGAATGGTGATTGGGATTTAGGACGAAAACGCCTAAAATGAACCTCTATTTATATATATTTTACAGTTAAGAAGACGACGAAAAAGGAAAGGCCCAATAATCAATGGGCCGCCCCATGTGTTTTTGGGCTCAAAATGGTGTAGTTGAAAGTGGGTTGGGCCTAGCCTACTTTGCTTTTAATTAGTACAATTCTAAATCTAATTATGCAAGTTAATCTTAAAAATATATAAGTGGCAAAAATACTTGATTAGCCTATCAAATCATGACGAAATCATGCTGTAATATTTCCTTCAACTATTATAAAAGCACACCTAAGTAATCATACCATGCTAAGCTATTTAAGAAATGTTACTAAAAATACTCAAATTCTCATTTTAAATGTCAAATCATGTCTCTTTTAAACTCTTAAACCAACTTTCATATATTTTATCTTATCACATCGGATCAACATTTATAAGATTGGAGGATCAAAACCCTCCGCGGCATATAAATTTAATTAGACAATAGAATAGATTTTACGTAAAACAGCCTTACATGAAATTTTATTTATTTCGAAATTCAAAAAATGTCAGATCATTTAATATGATGAATCTCGATTGTCCATAAATCTTTAAAACTAAGATAGATAAAACCATAAAACCAGCTCATGTACAAGCAAGTGATAAAAGTCTTGGTTGGAAACCATAAACTAAAGGATAAGGGTAATGTTTGTGAATAATGGATGTATGGAACCACAACTTGGATATGTTTCATTAGTGTGAGGCCAATCTATCATCATGCTTATAAGAAGAGATTTATGGTACGATTTTGGGTTAAATGTAAAACTTAATTTAAAAAATATAGATTTTTATTTAATATCGATTTTTTAATTCAATTATAATCTTGAAGTTTTGTGATTTATCAACATTCAATCTAAAAATCATTTTTTGGACCATACATTACATAACTCGCACGTGATTATATTTCTTAAAAACGCTCATATTTGCTTTGCTACTCGTGGATTTTTAAAATCTCGGCCTAAGATTCATTTATTGTGATGGAGCATGATATTCTCTTTAGTTAATATAAATTATGTTTTACTACATGATTTTTTATTTTATGATCTACTATATTATTAATTTATACTATGATTCACTACTGCCTGTGTCTCTTTACTTATTTCGCGTGTTTTGGTCGTTACCCTCACGTTATGTTAGGGTACATTCGCGTTATGTTAATATGACCCCATATCCAGATTTCATACCCTTAGTTTAAAACCGCTGAACTAAAATGTTAATCATACCCTCATGTTATATTGGAGTTACCCTCATGTTATGTTAGTGTTACCCTCGTGAGGGTAACACGAATAACACTAACATAACATGAGGGTATGACTGCCTAAGCGAATCATGGTGGGTTTGAGCGCACCCACCAGCCGCGTGGGGGCGCGTGAGAGCACATTGGGGCGCATGAAAAACGCGCGTCAGAGGCGCATGGGACGGGTCGACCCGGGTGTATGGATCCTAGATCCATGCACCAGTTGCATAAAATATTTTGCCTTATGATCTATGCACCAGTTGCATAAAATATTTTGCCTATCTATATATGCTATTGTTCAAATCATTGAAAATGATGGATTATGAACTCTGCATAGGGATTTAGAAAGATTGGTCCCATCATGACAAGAGGGATTTCCCAAATTTTTATCATTTTCAAAGGGGATGAACTAGAAGTATTATTATTATTATTATTGATTTTGTGGAAAATACAAATTAAAAAGTAATGAAATCTAGAAAGCCCTTTGAAGATATTGGATGCAAGTACTTACATATATTCTATCAAAAATATGTCTTGCCACAATAAGCGTGTACACAATGATTATTGTAAAAAAATTCCACTTTCATTAAATTAAATGATGATATATCTTACTTTTTATCAAATTCCTCAATTCTTGTAGGATGATTTAATCTCTTGACTCGGCTCATTAATTTTCAATTGAACCACACTAACTAAATACGAATTCAAAACCTTTTCAGAACGTATCATCAAACTCCACCTAGGACATGACTAGTTTAAATTGGATGTTTCAAATCCCAAGCTCCAAAATTTTCTGATAGGCTTGGATTAGAATGTGTCCATCCAGATACATTTAGAATGAACAAAACAACTCTACCCACTTTTCATACAAATATCTAATAAAAATATCTACATTTTCTAAATTTATAACACTTACATCCACTTTATTATATTAACTGTAATCATATTATTCATTTATATTCAGTACCATTATCAAAATCCAGATGGTATATCTAGAAGACTACTAATTTAGTAGTAACTAAGTATATTTTATTAGAAAAGGAGAAACAAAAGCAAGTAACTTTTTCTTAATTGGGAAGTAAGTATACAGAGTGGGAGTGGCCCCCAAAAATGGTGACAAAGATTTTCCCCAATTTTGACCTAATTTCTGATTGGCTGAATTCCGATCTGCAAACCACAAACGACGCCGCCTACGAATTCAAACCACCAACAGTTACAGTGAAAGCTCAGTCCTTGCTTTTCCCTCAAATATATCCTCTCTCCGGCCCCACCTGTCTTCTCCTCCACCTCACGCTCTTGATAGCCTTTTTTCAGAGAGAGAGAGAGAGAGGGTTGTATTTATGCGTTGTGCTGTTCAGAAAGATCGTGCAGAAGGGAACTGGAAAATGAGAGGAATCCGCGTCGCTCCACCGCCTTATGCAATTTTCTTGATTTTTTATTCTGCCTTTCTGGGTGTGGGGTTTCAGTCGGCAATACCTATAAATATCCGAGCCCCACTCACTCATCGCCGACCATTTTGCCCCTTCCCAAGATATTTTTATCTTCTGGCAAAAACCCACCTGATTTCCTCCATAAAATCACTATTTAAGTGCAGGAATGAACCCTGAGGACACCCAGAACCCGCCACCGCCTAATACGGCGTCGTTTCCTGCTCCGCCGTCTTTGTCGATGGCGTCTTCCTTTCCGGTGCCGCCGCCGTTTTCTCCTTTCATGGGGTTCGACTCCTTTGAGTCCCAATTCGAGTCCCAGCCCCCCCAGCCATTGGAGTCGCTGTACGAAACTCCGATTCCGCCGTTTCTGAGCAAGACGTTTGATTTGGTGGACGACCCTTCTTTGGATGCGATAATCTCCTGGAGTGACAATGGTGATAGCTTTGTCGTTTGGGACCCAATTGAATTTTCGAGGATAATACTGCCAAGGAATTTCAAGCACAATAATTTCTCCAGTTTTGTTCGTCAGCTCAATACATATGTGGGTATTGTCTATTGATTTCGTTTTTCAGTCAGATGACCTTCTTCTTGTTTGCTGATTTTGTTTCATTTCTGCAAAAAAATTTGTATGTAATTTTTTTTTTTTTTAATCTCTCTTGTGTATTTTTTGAGGGTACATTTTCTTGTAAAATTCTGTTTTGATGTTCTTTCTGCAATTGTATATAGCTAGATTCTGTAATGTAATTTGTACTGAATTTTGTAATAATCTTTGTACAAAATATAAAGCGGTATAGTTTTTATACCTATTTATATCTTGAGCATTCTTAATTCTCTTGGATGATATATCTGTTGCAATTCTATCTTTACACACTTTGTGTGTAGTGGTTCTGCTAAACATTGGTGATGCATTGGAGTTGTTTTAATATTGTTAGAATATAGCTGAGGTTTTTTAGCTACTTCATCGTAATGAACAACCTCCTCTGAACAACTACTGGAACTGGAATGTACATCTCTTCACAGGTAGATTTTAAGCTTTGGTACTTAAGCTTTTTGTATGTGGCTAATTCTTAAGTAAATTCATATTCGGATGTGAGGCTTTACCGATCTCGTTGCTCGTAGCATGATGCAGCTCACGTTGTATGGATGTTGGCCTGTGCTTCTTGATCTGGCTTGTCTATAGTAACTAATCATGATATTGAAGTAATTCTTGTGCTTTAGTCGGAATATTTTGGGTGTGTAACTTGGGTTTTACATTATACAGGGATTTCGAAAAATTGATACAGATAAGTGGGAGTTTGCAAACGAAGGATTTGTAAGAGGGCATAGGCATCTGTTGAAAAACATCCAAAGGCGCAAAACACCTCACTCTCAGCAGATTGGAAGCTCTTCTGAGGATGCAGGCAAGGCTGAATTGGAAGGTGAGATTGAGTCTTTGAGGAGAGAGAGAAGTTTGATGATGCAAGAGGTGCTCGAATTGAAGCATGAGCAGCGTGGTACAGTTCAACATATGGAAATGGTGAACGAGAAGCTCCAAACAGCGGAGAAAAGGCAGAAGCAGATGGTTTCCTTCTTAGGGAAAATCTTTCAAAACCCATCTTTTTTAGCTCGTTTTCAGCAAACAAGGGAGAAGAAGAACATTACCTCCCCAAGAACGACCCGGAAATTTGTGAAGCATCAAGCACATGAGCAACCTGGTGGTTCATCCAGTTCTCCCGAAGGGCAGATTGTGAAGTATCAACATGAGCTCATGGACAGAAACGATCCAGTTTTTGGGACGGACTATATGGCTTTTAAGGTTGAGGATAGTCCACTCAATGAGTTTGGAATGGTGCATGAATTCCTCGGTGCCCCAGAGCAGGGTGGAGTGGTTAAAGGGAAGGGTGTTGTGGGTCCTCTGCCCCAATCCTTGCCCGAGTGTGGCCCTCTATTCTCGATACCAAAAACTGAAAGTATGGTCCTTGGAGAACAAGGTATTTGGAGCATGGATTTTGAACCTGTCGCTGGTATGTCCGGTTCCAACGAGTTATGGGATAATTCAAGCAATTATAATGTGCCGGAATTAGGTGGTTTATCAGATGTTTGGGACTTCGGTCCACTGCAGGCAGCAGGAATTTCAGGACACGAGAATTGGCCAGACGAATACAACCCTTTTAACGAGTTGGAGAATCAAGAAGGCCAACCTGGAGTTGGTAGTCCTAAATGATAGGATCCTTCCTTTGCTTGACCCTTGGATCCTACTTCCTAGTATAGTATTATAATTATATTGGTTGCATATATAATAAAGCTGAACTATAATTTTATAATTCTATTAATTTGATCATTGAATTATATTGATTTTCCCAGTTCATTTTTTACCTAAATTTTTACTTCCTTGATTGTTGTTTAGCATTTCCATGCAACAATTATGAGCTTAATACACTAAACTTCCTACTAACATTCTTCTCCTTGAGTTCAGGTTTCCACATTATCACGGAAACACGTTGGAGGGCTGGACAAGGTGCTCGACCATTCTCATCACAGGTAAGCAATTTGAAGCACATTCGTATTCATCAGAGCAGTTTTGTTTTAATCAGACCAGCTGAGATCATATTTCCTTTGTCATTTAACATAATGCAGCAGAGCATATCAAGATTTTGTACTAATCTGAATATATCGAATGCGATCCATGTTCGTAATTTAAGCATCGATAATATGCTGTAGGTTGTGAACCTGCACTTCTGTGAAGTAAGTAAGGCAATGTAAATACTCTTTCTTTATCAGCCAAATGTTGAGCAAAACTTGTGTTAGTTCCTCTCATGTTTCCTTTTGCATTCACTTTGAGTCTGTAAACAAAGTTTTGCTTTTGAATTGGAAACTTGCTCAAATTGGAGCACTGAATATTGAGATTGTGGAATAATGTTATATTGAATATTGAGATTGTTATGAGATTATAATATGATGATATGGAGCTTGTGTAATGTAATATCCCAATTTTAAGATATAGATATTAATAAATTATTATTATGATGGAGAGTTTATGAATTAATTTTGATTTTATAATTAAACACATTTATACGCAGTTGTAAGCCTATTAGACACTTTCATATTTGGCTCAGAAATTATTATTCATGCTCTATAAGAAGTTAAAAGAAACCATAATTTCCTAAATCTAATTAAATCCTCTACAATTAGATCTAATTACATATTCAAAATCAAACATCAAGAAATCATCATTTTCAATGCCCTAATTCAGCCACAATAAAGGAAGTTGATGCCATCATCCATCATATTGATCTTAAGAAGAAAAAAAATGGCATTCATGTTCTTTATATTCAAAAATTCAAATTTATAGGGGGTTGTATTTTTATTTAATATGAATTTTATGCTCCTTCGTCGCAAGATTTGACATGTTTCACGACTCCACGTTCTGATTTGGAAATTTAAATCAAATATTTACAGACTTGGTAATTTTATGGAATTTTAATATGTTACGAGGTACTATGATTATGATCTTCTCTAAAATTTTCATGTCAATTCGGGTCATACTTTATTTAATGACTTTTATATTCTTCTTTTCAAAATTTGAGATGTCTACCGATATTGATTAGATAATTCAAATAATCATTTATACAACTTTGATTTTGATAACCTTTTACCACATTGTGTAATTTTATATTTTCAATCTATAGTATAAATTTCCATTTAATAGAGGCACTCTATTTAAAATTAAAATTTCTATTTGCTCCTTGAAAAACTAATTATTTGCATTTTACTGATTTATGAATTTAATACCTATAACTTAAGATCTTTAAATACTTCGATTTTTGATTTGTTGTATATTAATGAGTCTTTTATCTTTTATATAAGTTTCAAAATAAAGGGTTTATATTTATTATTAAGATATTGAAAGCTATGCAGAACTTATCATTTATGCAAATTAGAAACCCAAAACTATCATACTCGGAAATTTATGAATTTTATACAAATTATTTATTTCACATTCTAAAATGTGATTTAAAATAATGATCATTTAGTGCCACATTTGTTGAAAAATAAATATTTCAATCACTACCATGCAGTGAATAAATATGTTTATTTAGAGGTTTTCTAAATATTTTCATTCAGAATTCACGTCTTAATTTTCATCAAGAAATACTTTTTCCTCTAATGAGTCCTATAACATCTTTTCAGTTTATAGACCATGTCAAAATTCTTTTCTTGCCACAATTGTTACGTTTGATCTCAGTCACTTTTCCATTTCTCATTCATTTACTTCATTTTATAATTAAAAGTTACGGAAAAAAAAAAGTATTGAGTCACTACTTATATTTAGATAACGAGGACTACGAGACACATATGACTTATAGAGCAAAGGTGATTGTAAAAAAAAGAAATCACCACTTTTTAAAGAATTGTAAATTTATTCTCACTTTTCAATAATTACAAAAAAAATCACAACTTTAATTCATTGTTGCAATTTAGACCACTTTTGAATTTTCCGGCAACCGGAGTCCACATGTCTGGCAAACATGTCACGTCATTTTCAACCAAAAAAGATTTAAAAAGCAAATTGCAAAATAAAATCATCACATTTCCTCAAGTTGCAATTTAATCTCAACCTTTCAAAAATTAGAAGAAGAAAAAAAAACCACATACTTCATTTTGCAATTCAAATTTATTAATTGGTATTTAATTTCATCATGGAGACGTCACATAAACTACACAATTATAAAATTGTTTATCTACATCAAAATAATGTTGTCTCTAGTATATTAATTTAAAGAGTTGTGATTTAATTAACTTCAAATTAAGGAAAAAATATTTAAATATACTAGAGACTACATTATTTTTTATATAAATAAACAATTTTATAATTGTGTAATTTATGTGACGTCTCCATGATGAATTTAAACACCAATGAATAAATTTGAATTGCAAAATGAAGTATGTGGTTTTTTTTTTCTTCTAATTTTTGAAAGGTTGAGATTAAATTGCAACTTGAGGAAATGTGATGATTTTATTTTGCAATTTGATTTTTAAATCTTTTTTGTTTGAAAATGATATGGCATCCAATGTAGCATGTTACGTGTCATGTTTGCCGACATGTGGACTCTGGTTGTTGAAAATTTCAAAAGTGGTCTAAATTGCAACAATGAATAAAAGTTGTAATTTTTTTTGCAATTATTGAAAAGTGAGGATAAATTTACAATTCTTTAAAAAGTGATGATTTTTTTTTTTTTTTTTTTTGCAATTACACCAAATAAAAATCTAGTAAAGAAAACAAGACAAGTACAAAATTGGCAAAAAAATCCTACAACCTTTTTGGTAATGAAAATGGTGTATATGAATTCATTTCCTTCCTTTTCCCAATTATATAATCTTCAGAAAAGAAGGCAAAAGAGGAAAATGAGAACAATACCCAAAATGGTGCACTGTAATATGATCTGGGTAATTTCTATAGAACAGTTATTTGGTACAAGGCACATAAATACTATATCGATAACTAGTAATATGAACACTTCCCTTCCAGGCATCGTCTCATTTACAAGGCTAAACAATTTCTTAACAAACGGCCCTTGTTAAAAAGGAAATGCAGATTCTCAGGTACCTTTAAAATGATATTTGCTTCAGGAATTTTGGAAAAAATCATCAGTTTTTGAACAGTTCACGAGACATTTATGTACACAGACACACCTGCAGGAGCATAAGGAGTCGAGATGTTAGATACGAAAATTTTCTCAAGTGACAAAGCGATAAGATGTTGCCGTTGTTTGCAACTGATTATGCCGTCTTTCTTCACACATGAACAACTTTCTATGGCTTTTCCTTTGACTTTGGCCAGTTCTTAATTTTGAAAAACATCTACAATTAATACAAACATTAGCTCTACCTTTTAAGCTTTTGAAATGATCTTAAGAATTGGCCTAACGATTCCAGCTTCTGAAATGATCTTAAGAAATGGCCTACGATTCCATATAATTTTTATGGAAGGAAGTTGTAGCGATAGTATAGGAAATACTGGCAAAACAAGGCTTAAGGAATTCATAAATTCAGGAGTTTAAAGTTAGACATACCTTGTATTCTGAGCAGCTTCTTTCCAGAAATTGATTAGAAGAACTGATTCTAAAGGTATGAGCTAACTCGGTGCCCAGTCTTCAAGTTAGACAAAGCATTTCAGCACGACCAGGTTCAGTTCTTGTGGGTGATTTAATTAGTGGTAACAAAGATTCCATGATACTGGCAAAGGAGGGCCGTTTCCATGGCTCTCTGCAGTTTTGTTGATAAAGTAAGTAGTATGTTCAACTCAAATAACCGTCTAATCTGAAAATACTGAATATTAATCAGTTCAGAAACTCTCCTATAGCAATATATGAACTACACCGGTGCCCAAAGTCTTCTAACTTTATATGAGCTTAATTTTACATGCTAGGCTTTGACAAAATATCATTGAATTCTTATAGAAGTTAAAGTGCGTGTGGGCGAACAGATGTGCAGAGTTGTTTGTGCTTGGCAAGATTGAGCAATGTAAATGACTAAAGAGGCATGTTATAAACTAAAAACAATTAGTTAACATCTCTAGTCAAAATGTAAATTAATTTTGGGTCGAATTAGGTGAAATGATATCATCTCAGATTTGCATTACAGCCTCCAATAGTGAAAGAAGACCTCCATCATGCCACTCAGAATCTTATACTTCCCAGATAGTCACTTACTTGGCCCAGCAGGCTGTAATTATGGCTGCAACTTGAGGATTCATATCCGGTGGAATTTCAAGCCTTTTCCCCTTAAAACCAACTGCTGCTACAACCTGGAAATTAGAAAAAAAAATGAGGCCCCACTTCAAATGGGTTCAAACAAGACCATAAAAGAAATATAGAGATGATTCCGGCAATCATACAGAACAGAGACTGATGAAAGAAATCCTCACTGGTAGTAATTGGCAAACACTAGTCTATTCTATTATTTGTTCTTACTTCTATATTCTCCGGATTTTTGGTTGGGGGTCGGAGTAGATTGGTAAGGTTGTCTTCATAGAATATGAAGGTTACCCCCCCCCCCCCCCGGGCACCTTGATATCCACTTAGGATCTCAAAATTCATAATCCACATTGATAGCATCTTTTGTTTGTAGAGTAAAAAGGTCAAAAAAGACCATAAAATAAATATGCAGTGCCTCTGCAAGTGGAACAAACAAAACCCTGTAAACCGCTTCTGCTATATATATTACAAAACATAGTATGAATCATTCTCAATGCCACTAACTTTGTCTAACATCCGTTAAAAAAGGGTAAGTAAAATCATGCAACTACTATGGAATATTAATGCATTAATTTAGAATATGCATGGTTCTGTAGGTTAATATGCCCTTGAGATATCTTGCGTTATTAAAGCAAAATACCAACCTGTGCAGGATTCAAGTTACCCCATGGTTGCTGCAATGTTGCCAGCTCCCACAAAATCACACCAAAACTGTATACATCCGATTTTTCATTTGATGGTTCATCTCGGAGGACTTCAGGTGCCATCCACTCAGGCTACCATAAAAGAATAGAAGCTTCTCCAATGAAAACCCCGAACTTGGTAAAATGATAATTGCTTCAGATGCATAAAAGCAATTTAACTTACAGTTCCAGCAGCAGACTTGGAAGAAAGAAATGTGTTTGCTTTGAAACGAGAAAGACCAAAATCACAGACCTGATGTAGATATTACACAAGGAAAATTCTAAAGTAAATAAAAATAACAATAAATAATAAAAATAATCAGTTTATATAGTAAGTCTGGCATGAAGGACAGATTGAGAATGTATTTACACACCCTATTAGCTTAAAAAACGGGTTATTAAGATAATATGATGGGAATTCCAGGTGAGGAAGGATGGCACATGGAACAAGGAAGCTTATAAGATGAAGAAATCTTTGCCAAGCCATGCTCAATGTTTAGCTATGTTAACTAGGAAGGATCTCCATCCTCAAAGAAACATGACACAGAAAACTGAAAAGGCCCACATAAGTAATTAGTTATCCTAAGAAATAGTCTCCATCTCAAAAACCACCTTATGTTTACACTTAGCATAGGAACAGTTTCACATCATACTTATCTACCTTCCTCAGCCAGCATACAAAGTCATTATGCATCCTCAAGATCTTTTTTTTTTTTTCCTGGTCTTACCTTGACAGTGTACTTTTTGTCGACTAAAAGATTAGGAGATTTCAAGTCTCTATGAACAATTGGAGGATTGTGTTTGTGAAGATAATTCATCCCCTTTGCCTGTACAAAAATTGCCACTCGTCAAGCCAAAACATCAGAATTGGGACACAGAGAGAGAGAGAGAGAGAGTGGGAGAGGGAGAGACATTATTGTTTGGGTGGTGGGGGTGGGGTTAGATTCATAAAGTATGGCAAAGCGAAAGGTGACGTGACACTTGATTTTGACATGGAAGCTGCCGGACAAATGAATTGAGTGCATACCACATCATAAGCCATGCTCAGTCGACGTCTCTCATCCAAGACTTCTCGTGCACCATGTTTATGCAAAAGTCTATACAGACTGCCCCTGAAGTAAATGATAACTCACAAACAGTTAGAAAATGGGTACATGAGCTATGACAACTTGGACAAATAATGTCCCAACAACATTCAAATTTAGAACATATACCTTGATAAGTATTCTGTTACAATGGACAAGTTTGGCGGCTCCGTTACAGCACCCATAAGAAGCACAATATTTGGATGGCGCAATCTTTTCATGATTGCTACCTAAACCCAATGAAAAAAGGGATGCTAAGGTACAGCACAAAGTAATTGATTACAGTAAATTAGAGAGTTCCAGTATACCTCTCGCAAAAATTCCATGAACCGCTCTGCATGAAAATCTTGTTCCATGAGAACCTTCACTGCTACATCCTGGAAGATGTGCCTCTCACAAGATTTAAAATTGTCGACACTAAAGCCCAATATTGAATCAAAGGAAAATAAATATGAATATCACTTTAATTAGTGGATAAAGAATTGGTCTTCCAACCAAACAACAGAAAGAGGAATTCAAGGTCACAAGGAAACAGTGTTGAGCCTCTTTGGTGATCAGAAGGATAGGTGACTTACGCAATCATTCCATTCAGCACGATGAACAGTACCAAAAGAACCTGCATATGCAAATGAGCGAAATCACCAGGCAGATGATAATAAGAAGGATATGTAAGTGATACCTTCTCATATAGTGACGAGAAAATAACAGAGTTCTGCATAGCAATATTTCAAAGCAATCAGATGGAAATACCTGCTCCAATTCTCTCCTTTATAACCAGATCACTCCAGAGAATTTTCAGCTCTTCAACATCAAAGACCAGTTCTGCACTTGATCTGGATTGGAATGGCAGCCCTCCTTCACTGAACCTCATGTTATTTGCATTTCTTCTTGGATCTGGTAGCGCAACAAGTGGCTGAACAACTTTATGCCCAATCGGGGGTAGAAGCCTTAAAGGAATCGATCCTCTGGCTTCTTCCTGTTTGATTGAGATTGGTGGAGAGCTGGTTCTATCCTCATTGGCACTCTCTGATTGTTTAGGATATTTAGAATCACCAGTATCCCCATCAACAGCTCCAGCTGTCACAAAAAGAAATCTCTTTTTGTTCACAAGTTCAAGCCAACCAACCCATATGATCATGAACATCAAATTACATACATTTTGAGCAATTGTCCACATTTACATGTTTACAAGGAGTATCAACACAAAGTAAAATGAATAAAGGTCCCGTTGCACAGAGCAAACAGCCTGATTATTCACCATTCAGCTATGTTTAGCACCTGATCCAATTTCAGAAGTTCATTGAGGATTCACCAGCGTGAGAACTTTGCAATAGTTTGAGAACCAAATTATTTTTACTCTCACTGTGTAATAATAAGACTATTACTGCCAAATATTTTATTCACCTACTCAAGGGAGGGTTAGAGATAAGTTTCTAGCACAACATATACCTACTAGAATATAGCATTATTTTTCAGATGATGCTGACAAATGGCCAGTGCATTTCAGAAACTTATAAGTTAGTGATTCAAATGCCAGGGGGAGGCTACTGAGATGCAGCAGAAATCATAAAACCACAGAAAATTACCTGCTAAAGAATCGTCGAATATGAGATTAAGTGATTGGAAATCCAAGAAATACTGTTTTGCCAGCAACCTGGAGTCAATTGTAGGCTCCACCTGCTTGAATCGTGGAAAGCGTAATGGAGAAGAAATTGTGATTGTTGATGGACCATTCGATAAAGAATCTGGATCGCTTAAGCATCCTGGTTTCTCAATCAGATCAACAAGGTATTCCCTGTGATGCCATAGCCACATGGTTAAATCAATGTGGTATCTATACATCTAAAATGAATCATAATAAAATGCAAGATAGACCACACTTGTTATTTACTAGCTATTTAAAACTTTCAAAGACAGACTCCACAAGTAAAATAGCTCACATCAACCTTGTATATTCGAGAAGACTCAAAAAAAAAAAAAACCGGGACTCAAGAAAACATTATTATCCACCAATTTCCAACAAACCTTATACTTAACAGAGAAATTGAAAACATCAAAACACAGTAGAGTATTAATGTATTAACACAATATTCAGTCTTAGCATGTTAGTTCCGTTTATTATCTCTGGATAACTTCATGTCTACATTAAAAAAGAAATATGCTAATTCCACAGATCTTAGCTTTGTTGTCTAGGGACTGGGAAACCTGTCTTTATTAAAGAATGGAAGTAACAATTGTTCTTAGTTCAAGATCCAACACCGGCTACATGGATGCCATAAATGAATTATAAAGCAATAATATATACCTATCAAGCTCAAAACGAACAAGACAAGACGAAGCATCTTCTCGAGTACAATATTTACATCCTTTTGCAATTCGACATGGTAAGCCAATAATGTCTGCTAAAACCTGCCAAAATAATCATATATGATAAGGCATAGCAAAGCTGTATGAGTATGAGAGCATGATAAAGCCATAGATGACTTGTCTCTGTGACATATCATGTAAAATGACTATAAAACAAAGAGAATGATTTAAAAATAATTAAAAAAATAATAATATTTGCCATTGAATAGATTTTAAATTTGCCACATGTATAATTTCATTCTAATTTATTGAATGACAAATGTTTGCAAACAATAGAGAGCATACCTTGAATAGCAAAGACCGGTGTTTGCATAGTCCAACAGACATACTACCAATAGGGAGCACAATAGACCCTAAGCAGTTTTTTAAGTCATTACTGCACTCTTTCCAGATGCTAATTAAGTCATCTTCCCTGTTAGAAGCTGCATGCCTAAGGCAAAAAAACATAATTACAAAAAGAATGAGTCTGGTGGTAATGCATCCATAAGAGCTTGAAGAGCTCACCCCATGTGATTGCAGACTAGTTTTGCGAGATGATCGACAACCTCCTTCATAGTAATGCTACTAGTTGACACAGTATGAATCCGGTTTTGCAGCTCTCTCAATCTTGGATCACCACGTCGATCTACTGAAATAACTTCTACTGAAGACATATTGGCAGGATCAACAGCCTTTAGTGATTCAAGAGATGGAATTCGGCCACTTTCCTGAATATCTGAGCACATTGCCCAGATATATGGATCCATCCCACAAATGGAGTAAAACCCATCAGGAATTTTGTCAAAGTATGATAAACATCCATTGACCTGACAAAAAACAATTCGATAGATCAGATAAAGTATAAGAATATGGAGACAATAGTGTGCGCAAGAATTTATTGAATTCAATATGTGTGACATTAATAGAAAGATACAGTGATCTTGTATATGATGATATCCATCAAGACAGGTTAATAATCTATTAGTAAGTCCAGTTTAAGTTTTAACCCAGATTGTCATTCTCACATCTTTGGCATCCTCGTCTCACATATAAGGAAATTATTTATCCCGACAAGGACTACATTTACTGAGAAGTTCTCCATTATAGAAGCTATAGGAAGATGTGGTCCTCACTAAAGAAAAAACTACATAGAGTCAAATAAAACTTCACCTGATACAGATATCACATAGTTTATTACACATACCAAGCAACATACTTTATCTACTGAAATACAATAGTAGGTCTATATTCCTTTTTAAGTTTATCTCTAAGTTAAGAAACCTTAGTATTGTTAGCATGAGTGTAGTTTATTCTGGAGTGTTTGGGAGTGCGCCAATGTTCAGTATTATTGTCAATGGAGATATTTTCTACCATAGATATCAGTACGGTGTCTATTCCAATTATTTAGTTAGCGATGTCATAAGAACATTTCAGTTTGTTAATAGTTACTTTCATGTTAATGTAATGACTGGATGATATGCATTACATAAACATATACTGTGGTACCTGGTCAGACAGGACATGACACAGATCAAATTCTTTAACATTTAGAACTGAAAAGCTCCATTTTGAGTTTTCAAATACATTGGCCAAAAAAGAATATTGAAATTGACCACAGAAATTTAGTTTAAAAAACATATACACTTGATAATTGTATGTCACAGTTGATCCTCAGACACTAAAGGTTCACTGTTTGCTGACAAAACTTCACACTTCTGAGAGATTGGAGTAAGTCATAAAAAACGTCAGTGTGCACCTTAAACTTGATGTGTTCATAAAAGATCCTTGAAAGTAATGGATAGATGATATGAAGAAGTGTTTATAAATAATATCATTTTTATATTTTACTCATCACTAGAGCAGAAAATATTTTGTGCTAATCTTCGAATTTTATTCTGTAAGGTAAAATCTGATTCATTTTGCATCAATAGATAAAATGCCTCTGCGAGCCATTCAAATCATCTACATGTCTAAATTGTCGAAATTCCCATTTTCTAAATGGACAAGCACACATATTGTAATTGTTTCATGTACAAACAAAATGCATAATGCTCGTGGCAGTAGCCAATAGGGGATCAAAGGGTCTGCTGTCGTTTTGGACAATAAATTCATACACATTTCTTGCTGTAAAACAGGCCAAAAGTTTTGGACAATGCAATGCATCAACATCTAAAATTCCTGGTAATAGTTTCCGGACAAAATCTGTCTTCAAATGCAATACTTAAACCTTCGATCACTACTATCCCACTCAAACTCATATCCCTCAAGTTGAAGTGGGTTCGAGTTTCTCTGTATTATTTTGCAACTATACATCTAAGTCTTGGTGTTTGATTTCAATAAGTGCCAAGAACAAGATCCCAGTTCATCTTTTACTATCTAAATGGATTTGTAGAGGTAATGCAACTACTGTTATTCCTTTGTTGGCATGCGATCAGTTTAGCCGGCAAAGAAACAGTTCATCATCAAATTTAAATCCGTGAAAAGTAGAGCAACTACACAAATTAGAACAGTAAGGAAACGAAATCATCATCAAAGCATATAAATGTTGTTTACATTACCCAGAATCGATGCGAGATGGCCACTGCAGAGGTAGGCGAAGACGAAGAAGCAGAGAGAGATTCATCCGGCGACGGATCCAGCAAATTCGGATCATCAGCACAGGTGGCTTCGGAGGAGAGGCGAAGAGCCAAAGCCAGCTGCAACTGGTAACTCTCCTCCGTCTGCTGCGCCCAGCTCTTAGAAGAAAATGAGCTTCCGCCGCCTCTACCAGACGCCTCCGTCGCCGCCTTAACCCTCGATTCGCTGCCGCCATCACTCAAATGACTAAAACACCCCTCAGGGTTCGAGAGTGAAGGTACATAATAGTCCCCCGAGATCGAGCTCTCACCGAAGCTGCTCCCACTCGACTGCCTCTGCAGCCCGAAGGAGCCGGGGAACGCCGTCGTCCCGATCCGCGGCTGCGTCTGAATCATTCTCTGATCAATCAAGTCCCAATCGAAGCCCGCTGCCGCCGCCGCCCTCTCCGACTTCAACTTGTTCTTCTCTGCGGACTGTGATTCGTAGTAGTGAGGCTGCTGAGGCACCGCTCCGCCGCTTGCGGCGGAGTATTTCGGTGGCGGCGGGTGGTACAATGGCTCGTCGGGAATTTGGCTCAGCAACGTGTAATTCGATCGTCTACCAGGCATTTCCATTGAAATTCTTCGAACAAATACATGAAATCGCGATTCATAGAACCCGAAGCACCGCCATGGATTAGAAATTATATAGTTTCTTCCTTTTTCCTCAAGATTTCGTGTCTAAGCTAAAGTTTCTCTCTCCTACTTTTCCTCCTCGCGATTGTCGGAAAGTGAATGTTTCTGTTAAATGGCGTAATCTTATTATTCTTTCTTTTACACTCTATTTTTCAGCGACTGCTCACTCTTTTTTCTATTTTAATTATATAAATCCTTTTTATTTTTTTTGTATTTCTATCACTTATTTTTTTTATTTTTCCAGCTCAAAAATAAAATATACAAAAATCTCCTTAACATAATCTATTCATCCATTATGTGCTAGCTTATAATTATTGGAAGTTGAACCAAATAACTTGGCAGAAAAATGAGGTTAAGAAATCAAATAATTTTGCAAGTTGAAATAAACAATTCAATTCAATATTCTTTGTATACAAGGGATTCATGAATCAATTTGAATCAATCTATAATATGACCTTCACAGTTCCTAGCAATTTAAATTGAGTTTGCAACTGATGATGGATGGGAACTTTACCGAAAAGACATTCCTATTTTGTCGAAAAAAAATTAGTGAAGAAAACATCGTCTACATTGCAGTCCATGAATGACTAAGAAAAATATATCGAACTTGTCCGCTTGTTGAATCAGATCATGCAAAACAAAAAAATAAGAAATCATTCTTAAGATAACCTAAGTTTCATCCCTTTTCTGACATTATATTCTTCTAAAAATCGTATAGTAAAGAACATCTTTTGTTTTGATATATAATAGTAGCTTCAATATATAGAATGATTTGATTCTACTGATACAAAAATACGACATAGATTTTAAATATATAAGTCACTGTACATGTCCACAAGATCTCAAATAGCTAAAGACATCAATTATCCTTTGTGATTAATTTTATTTCCTATCATAAATTACTAAAAACAAAATGTAAAATAGTAAATGAGGTTCAACTTATATGTCCTAAATATAAATAGTCTTACACAAAAACTTATGTGAGACGATCTCATAGATAGTTTCTGTGAGACGGATTCTTAAAACTCATGAATTGAACTCATATCCACAGATTTCTATATGAATTGATATGTGTGAGTTATGGGTTGACCCATCTCATGAAAAAAGATCCGTAAGACGATCTCACATAAGAATTACTCGACCAAATGCGATGAATCAGTTGAGCATCCTTTTATTTATTAAAAACTTAAAAAAAGAAGAAGTTAAATTGTTTGTTTATAATATGAAATTATTAACTCTCTTCTCCAGTAGATAAATAAATCTCAACTTTTAAGTGCCCCTCACATTGTATAAATCTAATTATTAATTATTGTTACTTTGCATTAATTTATTTTGTTCACTCTTTCTTTCTTCTTCTTTTTCCTTCTTTTCATTGTTCCTTCTAAAAATAGAACATTATTTAACTAGACACCAAAAACACATTCCAAAGTCAAATAGAATCCCCACACATCAAGTTACATTCTCATGCAATCATAATAACCCAAAAAAGAGAGATAAATAACTCCATTCATCCTCATCCTCTACATTATATATATATATATATATATTCCTTTTTCAAATATTTCAAAAATATATTACTAATTACTATATATAATAATATTTATTTAGTTTATTTACTAATATACCACTATTCAACTTAATCTTTTAATTTTATTTTTTGAAACATAAGAAAACAACAAGTGTTAAATGACGCTAGTCCCGCTATCCTACTTATCACTGACACATTAATGTGTACCCACCGTTGACGTGTTAGGTATCCAAAATATCAATTAATTTCATTTTCCATATAACGAGGGGGTGAAATCATTACACGTCAGCAGTGAATATATTAAGAGTTGTCCACCGTAAGTATTTTAGCATTTTTCTAAATAACAAAATAAATTCAAAATATCGTGAAATGTCCAATTAACATGTATATTTGGAGATTGAAAGAGTACAAAATATTTAACAATAAATTTTGTACTTCTAGTCAATTATCAAGGTATATAGTATATATGTTACTCTTATTCTAAAAATATTATATCTTGAATCTTTGTTACATATATTCAATAAATATGGGTAAGTATTTACATAGATAATAAATATCATATTATTTAAAGTGTAAAAACGCATATATGATATTTTTGACAATATATACATATAATATAATGAATAGTTATGTGCATATTATTAGGCTATGAATAGTTGATACAAATAATAAAGACAAAATATTTTGTGCAACTGGTGTATGGATTCCGGGTCGACCGGCCCTACGCGCCATTGACGCACGTTTTCACGCGCCCAACGCGCTCTCACGCGCCTGGTGGGTACACTCAAACCCACCAAGATTTACTCCACGCAGTCATAACATGAATGTAACCCTAACATAACGTGGAAGTCACTTTAACATAACATGAATGTATGATTAACATTGTTTTTTATCTTCATGTTATGTTAATGTTACTTTCTGTTATGTTAGTGTTACTTTCGTATTATTTTAGTTCAGTGGTTTTAAACTAAGAGTATGAAACCTGGAGATTGAGTCATATTAACATAACGCGAAGGTAATCCTAATATAACACGAAGATAACACTAACATAATGTGAAGGTAACGACCAAAACACGCGAAAAAAGTAAAGAGACACGAGCTGGACATGGCTCAATTGTATGAATTTGACATCCATACAACTGATGTAAAGGAGAATAACTCAATATGCACATGTTTAGAAATAAATAAGCGGTTTCAAGTTTTGTAAAGATTGGAAAATTGAAAATGTGACAAAATATCATTTTCAACGCGTTATTAGGTGATGTGTGACATCGACGCACTTTATGAATTTAATATTTGCAAAGCCGCCCCCAGATGAAGTGCTCATTAATGTTTCTAAGCTTTTTTTTTTTCTCTTTAATCAAACACTATACATCCTCTTAAATTTTTGTGACAAATTAATTCATTACACACCAAATGGTATAAATACTTTCTGTAATTGAAAGGTTAAAGAAATATTCCTTTAAAGATCGCGTGAGTCAGAAAAATTAAATTTGATACGAGGCAGATAGTATCACACACTAATATGAACTTGTTAAAAGTGATAATTTAAAATAAGTGGTGTTAGAGACGTGATTTCAATTTGCACAATATGGTCAAGAGATCTATTAATCGAGTTAGTTCAACTAATTTATACTCACTATTTCAAATCGAACCCTTTTGAATCGAGTCATGTAATTGGCTGGTTTAAGCATTGGTTCTTAGTAGTATCGGAAAATTTTCACATTGTGATATTTAGTAAAATTCATACAAACAATGGTTTACTCAGCTAATAATATAATTTAAGTGTGGAGATTTTAACCATTATTAAGCTTACTTAAAAACGTTTTAAAATTTGTATTTTTACGAGAATGGTTTCATTTTGGAAAGTTGCTTTACTTTAAAAGTTCCATGATCACACTTTAATGAAACTAGTAGTGTACTTGTGCATTGCACAGTGTGTTATATATAATTATTAAAAATATATAATAACATATAAAATGTAATGATTATTATTTTAACAAAAATATATTGATACTTTTTTAATTTGTATTAGTATAAAGCTAGGTATTTTAATTTTAAATTTATGTCATTATAAATAATTATATTCGAAAATATTAGAAATTTGAAATATATAAAGTAATATATTAATCTATGGATTAAACAAACAAATAAAAAAATTTGTATCAGAACATTACATGGGTAGTGAAATTTTAAAAATAAATTTAATATCAAAAAATAAGTTATATGTATTAGAAATGTTATGATTTAAGTATTGAGATAAATAAATTTATATTTTATTGGCATTTATAACTATAAATACACACATATTTTAATATTTTTTTGGTTCAACATCACCTATAACTCATTTATTTTAAATCAAATAAAAAATTATATCAACTTATCAAATACATTAAAATCTCTATTACTATCTATTTAAATGAAACAATTCAAAATTGAACTTAATCTACACATTTTGAATAAAAAAAATTATGAATAATAATTATAAGATTAATAAGTCAATATATCAGGGACTGAAAATGATGAAATTTTAATTTGTGAAAAACCAGAAAAATTACCTCTGTCCAATCCCTTATGCCACCTCAATTAATCAAAATATAGATATAAATAAAATTTGATAACAAATAAATATAAAATAAGAAAGATAAAATAAAATATTTGTATATTTCAAATGAATAAGTTGGTTAACTTGCAATAATAATTTTAATCTATTTTTTTCTATTTGATATGTTTTATATGTGTAATCTATTAGGTACACCTATAATATTTTTTTATTTCTACATTTTAATATCAATTTACAATAAATTAATACCATATATCATAAAAACGTTTAAAAATGAAAAATCATTGAAGTCCACACACATACATTTCCATATTTCAGTTTGATAAATTTTATATGAATATTAAATTTAAGATCATTAAATAATGATTGATTTTATATATTATATATTTAAAATTGATTTAAAATATGGTAAATTACAAAAAACAACTCTAACTATCGACTTTTTTAAAATTGCAACCTAATCTTTTTTTTTTTAAAGATTGACACCCAGTCTTTCTGTGATTTTGCCGATTGCAAAATTTCCGGTCATTTTTCTGGCAAATGAATTTTTTTTCACTTTGCAACCCAAACTTTAATTTTTTGTCCAATCGCAAATCATGATTTTTTTTTTTGCTTCACACCTTTATGTTATATATATGAGTGTGACATTTATGTTATATAAGTGTGAACGATATTCATAAATAAAGATCAAGGAAATATTGGTCAAAATTGGTGAAATATATGTAACATTGGTAAAAAATTGATGGAATATCAATAAATATCGAGAAAATATCGGAATATATTGGTAAATATAGGAAACATAACAATAAATATATGTACCCATATTTCCATCGATATCGATATTTTCACGATATTTTCGTGAATTTAAGTTACATATATTTTCACCGGAATCGAAATTTTCATTTTTGGTTGCAATCTGATAAAAACAAAAAGTTCAGGTTGCAATTAGATAAAAAAAAAACAAAGTTTAGGTTGCAAAGTGAACAAATTAATCTCCATTTCGCCGGAAAATTTGTGATCGACAAAACCACAGAAAGACTGAGTGGCAATCTAAAAAAAAATATATTAGGTTGCAATTTGAAAAAAAGTCGATAGGTGGAGTTGTTTTTTGTAATTTTCCCTTTAAAATAAATACTTAAAAATAAGATGAGAGATAATAAATATATAATCCCTTATTTCATCTTATTTATCTATTTGAAATTTCTATACAATAAATACTAAATTGAGTATCATAACTGATTTCTTAAATTAAATATTTATTTATTTGTATTGAATTTCTTAAAATACAATAAATAGGTTTATTTATTTTTATTTTTATTGAATTTCTTAAAATACAATAAATAGGTTTATTTATTTTTATTTGTATTGAGTTTCTTAAAATACAATAAATAGATTTATTTGTATTTATTTATATTGAGTTTCCTACAATAAATACAATATAGGTTTCTTGAAATAGTAATTATTTAATAGGTAGATAATTTATTATAGTTATTTTTGACAGGATATTCTGCTTATATATATATATAGATAGATATTAAAATAGCTATTTTTAGAACAAAAGGTTGTGTCTTTTTTTTAACCAATTAGAGTTTGTCTCTTTTTTTTTTTTAAATAAAGATATTTTGTTGTGCACCAAATAATTTTGATCATGAAACATTAAAAAACTTGGAGCAGGCACCTTTTTCGTTAGACCAATTTAATTGTGAATCAGTCAAAAGTGATCAAATTAAATAAAGGAAAACCCAAAATCACCCAATAAAAATTCATGAATCGTTTAAACGTTTGATCTGGGTCAATTATTTTTATTTTTTTAAGAGATAATTATTTGAGATTATTAGTTTTTTTTTTTTTTTTTAATATTGCATGGATCTTGAAGTTTTTATGCATTTCACTTAGTTTAATCCTCTAATTTAATCTTTAGACTTTTGAACTAAAATAAATACGATGGAACCTAGCAAGGATTCATAATTTTTTTGTTTAAAAACATATATTTGCGTCTCATCTTTGACCCCTTTAATTTTCCCTTACATTTACATTAAAATTCATGAAGTTATCACACTTTTACGACAAAATATCCAACGAATATCTAATTCATTCCATCTTAATATTGGATTAAATTAAATTATGTAAATTTTAAATAAAGCTTTGTTTGTAAAAGTCTCACTAAGTTCAAAAGATATATTGTGTCCCACTTTTACCTGCCTTATGAATTGTGATAATTGATCGACATTGTCATACAATCCATCATCAAATCATGTAAGGAACAATTTTAGTAAAAAAAAAAAACAATAATAATTAAAGACCAATGTTATTTTTCCGAGTGTAACTTGAAAGAATAAACTCTAGGTCACATTTATTAACTTTTCATATAATTGTGGACGTCAATTAATTTATAATAGAACTGCACAATCTAAATATTAATTTGCTGGTGATATTCCCTAAAATAGATGCCAACCATAAGTTTTTGACAAAATCTTTTTGTTATTTTAGTACAAATGGATTAATAAAGAAACAAAAAATTTACCTTCAATGCCAAATATGCCTAGTGTATGTTATAATATATATATATATATATATATATATATAATCCAAAGATACATTACAAGTGGTAACAATTTATGTTTATATATTATTAGAACCAGCAAGTAGCATATATAGGCAGCTCCAAATCATAACAAGTTGGAATAAATTGCGACAAGGTTCTTTGGATAAAGCCGGCCATGAATTATGATATATATATATATATATATATATATATGTAATACAAAAGGAAGTATATATAGTTTTCTAACTTTTTATGATATTTAAATAAAGGAAATGGTTTGATGAGATTTATGGATCATATTCTGTGAGTTGAAGTCCCACACAATTTATTTCATATTTTATTTACATCAAACTGATTACTATTTGAATCTTTTAAGTGAAGCTCTATTTTATCGATCAATGGTGATAATGAGATCATTTCATAAACGAGCTAGTGTCCATAACCCCCGCCTCCCCCATTTGGGAGGTTGTGAAAAGTTTTTTTTTTTTTTTTTGTGAAGAGTCGTCCTGCAAATTTCAATCCAACTCAATTTACAAGTGGGTTGCGGGTTAGACGGGCCGATCCACTGAAATTTTTCTTTCTAGTCTTTTATTATTTTTTCAAAAAAAAAAATGCATGTTACATAATATTGAAATATATATATGCATTCAATTATATATAATATAAAAAAATTTCTTTAAAAAAAGTTTTTCACTAAAATGTCTTCATTGTTGTATATAAATGTCTTATATCAATATTTTTATAATCATTACTTGCATTAGGTAAAATTTTCATCATTAGATTAATAATTAAAAAAATTAGAGACACACTAACCCATTAGTCCGTAGACAAAACCCACCTAAGTGCACATTTTCGTGTATCTATTATTATTCAACTCAATCCTCCATTTTGATGGGATGAAAAAAATTAATTCAACAAACCTACTAGATCTATCTTTATACTTTTATTTGTATATTTTAAATCAATATAGAGCGGAATATTAATTTATATTATCCCTACTCGAGAAGTCTTAAGTTTAAAAGTTCCAAAAAAAAAGAAAAAAGAGTAGTTATTAGCAACTAGCAAGCTGTTTGGAAACCAATTTTCAGTTTTAAACTAAATTAAAGTACTGTAAAATCAACAATGTTAGGCATATTGTCATTTCACAATCTTTCATAATATTGAAATGCTATTGTCTTTTTATGGCGAATATTGAAGTGCAAATTGCGACTGGATATTCTTTTATCTTTTTTCAATTTTAATGAAAAACCATGCAACAAGTTGAGTTTTGAAGTCAAAAGTAAGATTCCACCAGTTGGAATATTATTTTCCAAAAATCGTTTTACACATTTAATTTCATAAATAATCACAACCTATAATCTATAAAATATAAATCGATATTCGAGTTGTAAACGGTGGTAAGACATCATCCCAACCTTTCCTATCTACAAAAACTCGTAACTTTTAATTGTAGCATCTACCCCACTTAATATGCTAGTGAAATAATTTCATATAAAAACTTATATATACAATTTACGAAATACTTAGTATTATTTTCTGACTTTTTAATATCTTTTAAATTAGCTACCTAGTTTGCTCTTCGTCCTTATATTAGTCATTGTTTCCATCTTTCTAAAATATCTATAAATCAATATTTCTTTTTTCAAAAGATGTAGTACCTATCGTTTATTTAGATATAAACACACATTCATATTAAAATAAGTGAAAAGACAAATGAATGCTATGCTACATTTGATGCACAATGTATTACATTGTGAGGTTGTTCGAAATTTTGATCAATTTGTGTCTTTTTTTGGCATAATTAAAATCAAGATTTACTTTTTTTAATGAGGAAAATAAAGTACAAGAGGGTTCGTCCACGAAATCTTTGAAACCATGTCAATATTTGCTAAAATGAGACTAAAAAAAAGAGAGGTTGGTCCATCGACATAATTTCGAACAATTAATATAAAAAAATAAATTGGAACTGACCTAAATAGTTCGGATATTTTGTTACATTCCTTATTTCATTATGAATTAATTCATACTTAATATACAATTTAACAATTAATTACTTAAACTTTTACTTTCTACATCTCAATCTTATTTTCTTTACAGTAAATTACTTAAACATCACATATGTGTTTCATCCAATTTTATTTTAGTTTGTTTATTATTAAAGTATTATTTAACTACAATGATATTAAATATTTGAATTGAAAAAATTATAAATGTATTCAAATTATAATTTTTTTTTTAATTTCAAGCAAGTAATTTTAAAATTTAGAAGTAAAGATTGGAAAATGTACCAATTGGGCCGTAATGAGCCCAAAACTTAGTCAAGGCCCAAGCCCTCTCTGAGAGTCCAATTCCCAATTCCAAACATGAATACTGAATGCTTATGTGCGATAAGAGCGCGATTTAATCTAATTTATGGTTTTTATCTTTTAGTCCTTGAATTTATAATTTGTTTCTCTTTCGAACCCCAAATTGACGAAATAGTATGTTTTGGACCCCGAACAGAATCTCTGCTCAACTGACACTCCTTCCACCTCTCCAAAACCCTAGAATTCAGGCTTTGCTCTTTCAGACATGGAGACGGAGTTTTGGGGTAAATTCTCTCTCTAGCTATAATTGTTGCTGGAATCTCTAATACTTCATCCTTTTTCTTTTTGTTGTTGAATATCAATGATGTTTTACGTGAATGCTATGCTCTGTTTTCGATCCGAAGAGATACACCTCCAATGTTCATTTTGTATTTTGTAAGTGACAAACTATTTCAATTCAAAGCTGTGTTCTAGTTGGAAATGCATCATTGGTAGTAAAATGGTGTTGATTTACCTGCGCGGCTAAGTGAAGAATGCTCCATTTTCTCTCAGAGGATTTCCTGCTTGATTGCTGCGTTTCAATTGCACTGTGTTTGATTTTTAGTTGCTGTGAACATCGTTAATTGATGAATGTGTAAATCCATGTACATTCCACCGTTGATACCTTCAGTTCTGCGTAATTCTCGATTTGATGGTTGTTCTTGTTGTGTTTAAAAACTCGTGTTTGCTCCGTTTGAGGAACTAGGGTGATACCATGCTTGCATGTTTCTTTTCTGAATTGTGCGGTTTATGTTCCTTTACTGATGGTAGTGTAGTATTCGACACTCGTGCTTGTGATTTTCAAAGTTTCTAGAAGTTATAAACTTGCCACTGGAATGGTGAATTATTATACTTTTGCTATACAAAATTTGTTAGCATTTTTTTTTTTCTTTTAAACATTTTGGTAGCCTTTTTTTTAATTCTAGTTTTGTTTATTTAAGTATATGGACCTGTTATTTAATTAAGTTATTGGAATTGATTGTCCTCTGCTAGTTTATAGTAGATAGTGGATCTATTTTGGTGAAAGCAAATATTATTTGTTAATTCCAGGGGTTGAGGTGAAAAATGGAGAGCCTCTTCAGGTCTCACCTGGTAATGGTAGGGTTTTGCATCTTTCTCAGGTGAATTTAGGTCTGTTTTCACGATTTCAATACTCATTTTATGTTATATTTGAGGTTTGAGCAATATAAATTTGCCCATTGCAGGCTTCTCTTGGTGAACATGAAAATGCAAAAGAAAAAGAAAATGTGAGCTTGTTTGTGAATTTAGATGGAAAGAAACTTGTCCTTGCAACACTCATCACGAATAAGTTGCCACAGAACCAATTTGACTTATTGTTCGACCGGGATTTCGAGCTATCACACAACTGGAAAGGTGGGAGTGTATATTTTTATGGATACAAGGCCAGTAACTCATCTGGAAAAGAATATCCTCTTATATGATTGTACATTTTTTGGAATCTCCATGAATTTTTTTGGTCTTGAGGACTTCAAACTTTTTTAATCCTTGACTTCCTGTTTGCATTTTTCTGACACTGACTCAACCGAGGGAGAATCTGGTGATTACTTTTCTCTTATGATCCCTATTTTCTTCTTCCTATCATAATCAGCAACTCCTTTTCTGTGTATCCTATGTTCTCTTTCAGTAACTTGTTGTGAATGTATGTTTTATCCAGATGAATCTGATGAATCCGAGGAGTTTATTCCACTTAACCTTGTAGATAAAGGTATGTATATTCAACCCTGTTTGTGATATTAATTACCCGTAAATTTTGATATGGCATATGAATTTGCAGGGAGACCTGAGTCCAGTGTAGAGAAATCTGATGCCATGCAAGACAAGTCTGAGTCAAAGACCGAGCAAGAGAAACCTGAGTCAAAGGTCGAGCAAGGGAAACCTGCTGATGAGAGGTGTGATGTTCTCAATAAGGAGTCTGATGCTGGTAAGATTGTAGAGATACATAAAAACATGAATCCCCAAGAAGATGACGAAACTACTTATGAAGACATGATGTCTGAGGATGGTGATGAAGATCACTCACAGGTACGCTTCATCAATCTTAAGTTGCAATAATGCTTTATTTAGCTGTATATATATATATTTTTTCATAATTGTGAATTTTTTGTGAATTTGATCACTGGTAAGATCAATGCCATTCTTTCAATTATGTGATGTGTGGTTGTCCTATTAAACGAATATTAGCTTGTTTTTTTATCTTCACTAGTTAAGAGTACCTCTGTGAAAAATGGAAGCTTTTGCAACGTCAAGAATATAGGACAATGATCTTGATGCTGCGGCCTGCTTTTTCTTGGGTTTTTACATTTTTTAATTGTAGAAATAGAAGGCCATGAATATAGAAATCCACGTCAAATCCAAACGACCACAAATGTATTTGCTTCTATAATCTAAAATCGCTCATCAAGTTTCTCAATTCAAACTTTATCTTAAAGTTTTCATTGATGTAGCATCCAGGGTCAGAAAGTTATATCTCGAGTACATAGTGCAGTAGTAGAGTATTTATAGATCATTTTATACACAGCGTTTTTATATTAAAAAATAATCTGAGCACTTTTACTTTTATGTCAAATATCAGTGTTTTGAGTTATAGATTGTAGCAAAGTATTAATTTTGATGTTTTCCTTGAGATACAGTGATAAGGTGTATGTACTTAAATTTGATAATGCACAAATAATTGCTATTATCTGTACCATATCCAACATGGATATAAATTCAATATGGCTGCCACAGTGTTTTCAACGATGTTTTTTTCGTGAAAGGTGGTTGAAAGCAATAAGCGACCTGTAGAAGCAGAATCTGCAACCGAAACACCTGTTACAAAAAAAAAGGCAAAAGTGGCTCCACAGGAAACTGGTGATTTTCCTAAGATTACCTTTCCGATCCTCCCTGCTTGCGTTACCTATGCTCCATTTATTTGGACACTAAATAGTTTTGGGTTTTATCTCTTAATAGGCTTTAACCCTCTCCGTTTTCTTCCATTTCACACACAGATAGCAACAAGAGTGCACCTCTCCCTGTAAATGAGGCGAACAAGCAGACACTAAAACCACTAAAATCATATCCCTGCAAGATTTGCAAGAAGTAGGTCTTTCAATTTTATCACTACGTAAATGATCACATTTAACAAAATGAATTTCTGCTGCAGATTGTTTACTACTGAACAAGGTGTGGAAGCCCATACGAAAGCTAAGCATGGTGATGGGAAGTAACCGTTGGTCTATTCTTCACCTATGTCATAACTTGATGTGGTTCTCGTGAGATTTTGCCGTTTAGTCGCCAATTTGGGCTGTAGCTACTAGATACACTACTTAGTAGGACTTTCACAATGTATATATATATTGTCAAAGGCATGTGGTATCTCTTTGATTCTATGAATTTTCTTGAATATGTGACACTGCCATATTTTACCCTTCTTTACCTTGTAATAGAGGTGGATGTGCTTTGTCCCATTTTGTTTCTTGCGTGTCTCTATTTCTCTATTTTTTCTCGAACTTGCACACATCACACCATCATTTTCAAGGGATCGCTTTAAGAAAATTCAAATAAAGTCTAGCTCTCTCAAACTTATTGAGTTCTACTGGCTTTTAACTTTTAAGGTCAACAACACGTCTCAAATCTCAATACCCATTAATCAATAAGTATCTAGGTATGAGTTACAACTTTACCCATTAATAATTTATTAAAATATGCACGTATCAAGACGATTTCTTAATTTAATCATTTTATAAGAGATTTTAGAACGTGTATCTAGGTAGACTCAATAAAGTCTAGAAATCAGTACAAGGGTTAAATTTAGAAAATAAAACTGATATATCTTTGTGTAGAAATCGTCACACAAGGCTGGTTTGCCCGAGAGGTTAAGGGGGAAGACTTAAGATCTTCTGCACATAAGTGCGCATGGGTTCGAACCCCATAGCCAGCAAATTTTATTTTATTTATTCTGTTTTTTTAGTTTTGAATGAATTTAGAGTTTCTACATTTTAATTGTTTATATATATCTTTATCTATACAAAATAATCAAATATTTTTTATTTGTGATTTTGGGTGCCATAATCACAATCATGTTAAAACAAACATAAAAGTGAGGGCATATATTTTGAACATATCTAACATCCACTTGTTTGAGTTCTCAGTTTATATCTATCACAATCACTTTAAAGATGACCATCTTAAAATTACAATAGTTGTTTATCATGATATTAATTTATCAGTGTTCTCTTTTTTTAATATGATTTATTACAAACATGTTTTTGTACTCTTCTAACACATTGTTGTGCTAAATTACATCTCTCCATAATGAAAAATTAAAGCACTTTCTTACCCCCACAAAGGGAAACGGAATCAGTAATGTTTGTGTGTGTAAATATTGATTACAACATATACACCTCTGTTTGTGTTTTCTTTCTTTCTTTGTAATAAACTTTCAAACTCATGTACAAATAGAAACATAGGATTGAGAAGTAGAGCAGAGTCTTCTCTGGTAAAGCTTTGCATAGTGGTCCAAGTCATCATGGCAAATTGCATCTTCAATCTACACAATAGGGACACAAGAGAAGCATAGATTTGGACAGAGCATTAGTTATATGATAGACACCATTTAAGATTGCAGCGACATCCATTCCGATAACAACCTATGCAGAATCAGAAGCAATGAAATGATGTTCAATACTCGTTTAGTGGGATCATCTCAATATAGAAGAAGCAAAGATGGGAAAATTAGGAAGGGAACTTACTTTTCGTGTATAACCTGCCTTTCCTGGCTGTCTCGAGCAGTTCGAGACCTCCCTTGTTCTTCTGAAATTGCGAAAAAGTAGAACTGTTGTTATTGAAAGAGTCAGATGAGTAATCTAGACATTCAAGCGAAATCTAATTCCAACTCACTATCGTTTTTAGAGGCGAGCATTGAAGAAGAGGGAGATATGCATCTAAGGTAGTGATTGTCGACTCTGTAACTTCGTTCTCATTCCAGCTCACTTTTAACAATATAGTCTTGATATGGCTTAAAACTTCTCTGAAATTCCAAGTCTCGTTTCTTCAAGTTTCTTAATAATTCCAGCTCCTTTGGCCCGTGATTGATGCTGCAATCATCAAAATTCAATTCTATTGGGCAGCCCAAATCATATAGCTCTTTTCCTACCGTATGTGCACTAAAATCAGATGCTAGCTCTTCGCTTCTCCTAAAAACATGGGTAGAAAATATGTGGTTCTCACATCCAGGTTTCAACAGGCCCCTACTTGAGGGATTTTCCAGGAATGCTGATGGTTTATGACAAGAGAAATTCAGTTTCTGCGTCTCACAGGTAATATTTTCTGTATCATCTGCAAGAGAAACATAATCATCCTGATTTTGGACATCAGAACCCGGAAAATGTTCCCGAACAGCCTCCAAGATATTATCACATTCAAGTTTGAACCGAGACTGAGCTGAAAATGCTTCCGATTCTTCCAGGTAGAGCTCTCTTTCCTCTTTACGCTCATCCATCCAAAGCAAGTGAAGGGTAGTCAAAAAATGAGGAGGAAGAATTGGACCGACTAGACCATCAGATGGCTGAACTTTACTAGACCATTTATTGCTTCGAAATGATGGCTTTCTAAAAGGGAAAGGCGGGACTTGGAGTTGGTCAGGAATATCCAGAAACTCCAAAGGTTCGTTACGATTCTCATAATCCTGATTTAAATCTGAGTATGTAGAGAAAGCTAATTGCAATAGACTTGTGGGCAAGGCTGCAAATGAACTCCTTAAAGCGATCTCATTTATGCTAGTTGGCCAACTGATATCTTTCAATACAGCAGAAAATGCAGAAGTGGAACCCTCTTTTGGAAGCCTGAAAGCCTTTAGTTTATGGCATATTTCTGGATGATGATTGAACTTAGACTCTATGACATACTTATTCGGGGCATCTTCTTCACTCTCTTTTATCTTCTCTTTTTTTCTGACAATGTATTTCGCTAGCTTATCTTTCAGGTACGCATTAAGAAACTCCAATTTTAGATGGTGAAATTTCTTTACCCCGCCATATTCTGAACAGTCGTGAGCATACAAAAGACTATCCTCCAGATAAATGCTCTTCCTTTTGTGACCTGCATCTAGAAACTTCTCAGAGCCCCAATCTGCAAAATAGTTTTGAGTTTCTAGCTTCCCTGATGATGTTAACCTGATCAGAATAAACCCACCAAAACTATCGAGGGAGGACAGCTGCACAGAAAGGCCTGGCTTGAGAATGCCAAACCCCAAAACTAAGTCCTTTTTGTGCCTCCAGTCAGTCCAAACAGGGAGAGAAGCCTTCCAGAACTCCTCTCCCACAAGGCAACTACCACATTTACAATCAGAGCCAGACAACGAAAGCTCCGATGGAAGTCCCCATGCATAATATGGGTTGCAGAACTTAGAAATTTCAGAACCCACAGATCCATCTCCTTCACCATTAGGGCCATAACAGAAAAGACTGAAATTGTTGTCCCAAAACGATCCCAAAATGACACAATAGCCTGATTCTGTAGCCAACTCATACATTGTATTTTTTGCATTTGCCCTCAACTCAGACAATCTAAAAACGGACATATATTGTGGATTTAGAACACTATGTGCCCACTGTAGGACAGGCATCAATGGTTTCCGGACATCACAAAGAAGCAGCAAGTATCTTGTAGCCACAGCAAAGTAGAACACATCAGAACCAGCCCTTGAGAGTGAAACAAATCTATCATTCTTCCCCATGGACAAGTTCTCAAGCTTCAGCAAACAACAAACGTTGCACTCCCCTGCAGACCTCAAATCAACCAAGAGTATCTCATTGCAATGACAAACAATAAATAGCCTAGGATGCCAACTAAACTCACATCCAAACCATTTCTGACCTTCATTGCCATTTTTCTCCAATCCCAATTTATCACTTAATCGAACTTGCATCTTTTTGTTAACAAATCTATTATTTCCACTAAGCAAAAACATCGAATTGGCCTTTCCCTCAGATGAACAACAAACATCAAACAACAGCAAGTCACCACTGCCCAACAAAACTAAGCATTCTTCACTCAAATGTGGACTCCAACAAGCGCTTACCACTGCATTGCCCCGTAACATCCTAGCATTAGCACACCCCACATAATCTAAACTAACAGAACTTTCAGTTTGTTTATGCCCAACAGTAATCACAACTCTATACCAATGAACAGAATAAGTTGTACAAACCATTAAAAATCCAACTGTAGCTAACACATTGTTGAATTTCTTAATATTACTTACTTCTCCATGAACGGCATCTCCATCATCAACTGGGTTAACCAACAAACATGTAATTCGTTGACTATTCACATTACCTTCTTTTACCACATGGAAAACATTTCCCCTTTGCGAATGAAGACCTAAAATCCCATCTTTCACATAAAGTACAGAAAACCCCACTTTCTCGGAATTCTCTCCCGTCGGAAAAAACACAATGATTAAATTTCTCTTAGGAATTTGAAGCAATTGAAGAGAGTTAAAGCCGTGAAATTCTGAAGACAAATTAGGGAGCTGAGATCCAAGAAGAGAAGAGATAGAACTGGCGGAAGATGGGATAGAATCGTAACTTTGGAGCAAACGGGGAAGTGTGAGTTGCGGGTATGGTGGTGGAAGGCATGGTGAGAGGGCGGAGGAATGAAAGAGAGTGGTGGAGGAGTTGGGACTTGGGGTAAATAACAGTGGACCAAGTGGTGCTTTCGGGTTTTTGTTTGGGATGAGCAATGGTGCTGAAAAGGTGGAGAATATGGGCCAGAGGGACTTCCACTCCGCCATGAACTCCATCTCTCTTGCAACTTGGTAACAAATTGGTGATGGGGTGTGGCGATTGCAGAATATGCCACAGCAGTATTCTTAACCTACCAAAGCAAAAGTAAAAAAGCCATGATTACATATATCATATTCAGAACAAATTCAAGATTTCAAGTTTTCAACCACACACCAAGTTTTATTTAGCAAATAAATACTAATCTTAGACACTGATTTCAACGTAAAATTTCAAGAGGCACATAAGTGGTAACCAGATTGAAAAGTATAGCAAGGTAAGATTTATTTATTTCACCAACATTTTCCAAACCTATACTACAAATCAGCAATCATACCATAACTTGTCAAGTTAAACACAGTCATAATATAATCATACAAACAATAATACAAAAGTTACAGCCATGACCATGAATTAAACGGATGCTCTACCTTGAGCTGGAAAGATGCTCGGTAAAAGCTGCAACTGCCACTGCCACTGCCACTGCCGCCGCCCGCGTCAATCTCCGGCGAGAATAATGAAGAGAAGTAAGGTATTTTCAGTAATCTAAATTCCCTCTAATGCCCTTTCGTATTAAAAAATAAGAGAAAACAAATTCCATCAAAGCCCCTTTCTGGATTCAACCTAACGTCCAACCATGTGTGACCGCCGCCGACCACCGGAAACCGCCGCCAGTGACTTTTCTATAAGCAAGTGAATGCTCTCTCTCTCTCTCTCTCTCTCTCTCTCTCTCTCCCCCTTTCTCTGTTTGGGAATTGCTATAAAATTAATCAGTCTCTAATTGCAATAAAATCTATAATATTTGATATATATTTATTATCAAAAAAATATAGAAAATCATAACTACATCTTTCCTAGCAATTCTTTCGGTTCTTTCTTTTGTACTCACGAACTATAATTGATGTATGTTTATTATATTTTTTTTCCCATAAATATCATAATTATCTTAAGTACTTTTTAAATAATAAATAAAGTATATTATCGTAAGATTTGATAAGACGTGATTTTTTTAATTGTATTCAATTGCTAAATTGATTTGATTTAATAATCGCTACTACCGATCCTGCTAACCTATCCATGACAAAAATTCAGTATTTCAATTAATTTGATTTTCCATATAATTAGGAAATAAGATCATTACACGTCAGCAGGACATATTAAAAGTTGTCCACCGTTGACATTTAATATCATTAACGTCAGCGATGAACATATTATTAAGAGTTGCCCACTGTAGATATTTTAAGCATTTTCCTCACTACTACATCATTTGTATAGAAATTTGATCAGACAATTCTTCACTTCTTTTCAATTTATCATCTTAGATCTTTTTATTTCTATCTCTCCTTTTCAATTAATCATTTCATACACATCTTCTTCTCAAAATATATGTGGGTATAGATAACCAAATATCCTTAAAACTTTTTGATCATTGAAAACAAGTGTAACAGTTGAGGTAGCAAATTGAAATTAACCCTATTCTATTTATTTATTAAGAAGTGGGTGCATTCTCCATGCAATAATGGAGTATGAGAAAGTGTGAAAAATAGACATTGCAAATGTGTTGTGTAGGCAAAACCGAAAGATGAGTATAAGATACGAGGTTGTAAATCAATATGAGATTCACAAAATAGTAGTCAAAATTGAGCAGTCTCCTCAAAGTTTAAAATTACAACATTATTAAGAAGTGGACATATGATTGATTATTCCTAAGATGATCAACGTCTCGTCTACACACTTAATCTCCATTCCTCAAAACACACGTCCTTTTCCGACTCCAACTCCAACTCCATTCAATACGGCTCAACAGGTGCCCGGAAGCTGGCTCCTGCATATACTGCTTCTGAACCGAGCTCCTCTTCGATTCTCAACAGCTATAACCCGACACGTATAATGTCACAAAATGAGTGTGTACTAGGTTGACCACTAAGGTAATAAAAATGTTTAGATGATTACCTGGTTGTATTTTGCTAGACGCTCGGATCTGCAGGGAGCCCCCGTCTTGATTTGTCCCTGAAAATTATCAGACAAGAAAAAAGGGCGCAAAGTTCAATGTAAAAAAATTATGCTGGATATAGAGAAGAACAGGTAATGTACGTATCTTAAATGAGTATTACCGTAGCCAAACCAACTGACAGATCAGCGATAAATGTGTCCTCCGTCTCTCCACTGCACACAGAAACGAAATCATGATGATATAATGACTCGAGGTTTTAGACATCTACTCTAATAAATGAACTCACAGTATCATCATACCTGCGGTGACTAGCCATTACACCCCAACCGGCATGCTTGGACATTCTAACGGCTTCAATGCTCTCGGTTACAGATCCGATTTGGTTAACCTGGTACCAAAACAAAACAGTAGAATTGCAACATTACAGTTCTGACAGGTAAAGAGAAATTGGTTGTAATGTTCTGACTAAAGCCAACATTAGAACAATACCTTGAGAAGAAGGGCATTGCAGGTCTTTTCCTTGATTGCCTTCTCGACTCTCTGCACGAACATAAAACCAAGTGATGAAACAATAATTGCACAAACTATTACAGATATTGTTCATACTAGGCATCAATTAAGATTACCTTGGGATTGGTGACAAGGAGATCATCTCCCACAATCTGAACTTGAGCACCGATTTCTCCGGTCATCTTTGCATAGTGCTCCCAGTCATCCTGGTCAAAGGGATCTTCAATCGATACAATGGGGTACTCGGAGACGAACGATTTGTACAGATCTTTGAGTTGGTCGCCCGATATCTTCTGTGATCCATTGTTATTCTGCAAAGACACAAAAGAAGCATAGATTTAGACAGAGCGCATCAGTAATAAAAATGATACGAGCAGTCACATACATACGAATGTACGATAGACAAACCATTCAAAAACACAGGTTAGGAACTTGCCTCTTCTTTGAAGTTCAAATCATAAGTCTTATCAGATCCATAAAATTCAGATGCGGCAACATCCATTCCGATAACAACCTATGCAGAAGCATAAGCAACAAAATGATGTTCAATACTCATTTAGTAAGGATCATTTCAATATAAAAGAAGCAAGATGGGGAAATTAGGGTAGATGAACTTACTTTTCCTGTATAACCTGCTTTTTCGATAGCTGTCTTAAGCAGTTCAAGACCTTCCTTGTTCTCCTGAAGTGGCAAACAATGACAAACAGTTAACATTCTAGTACTGAACAAAACAGAAGGTTTTAATCCGACTAAAAGATATATTACCTGGATGTTAGGAGCAAAGCCACCCTCATCACCAACATTGGTGGCATCTTGGCCGTATTTCTTCTTGATAACAGCCTGAAATGAAAAGTGAATGAAACATTATAACCAAATAAAGAAGATCTTCAAAAAAGTTCATGGGAAGTTGAGAGAAAAATTCCATTTTGAGAACTTCAAGTGAACAGTAGGGATAGCAGGCGTAAAGGAAATTCTAAACTTCTTCACGTAGAAATAATTGAGAACTGAAAGTACCTTAATTGATCGTCCTAAAAGTAGTCAATTTTTATAACAAATTTGAATTGGACATAGCAACTTTAACATGGTCAAGACAAAGCTTAGAGAGGAGATAAATATAACATGCCTTCAAATGGTGATATACTTCCACGCCCATCTTCATGGCCTCCTTAAAAGATGAAGCTCCAACCGGAAGAATCATGAATTCCTGCAACAAAAATTATCTGTTAGTCGATGGAACACAACACAAAGAACATCAACGGGCACATGGCATAAGACATGCCTGCATAGCAAGTTTGTTTCCGGCATGTGATCCACCATTGATGACATTGAAAGCAGGAACAGGCAGGACCAGCTTCTTGTTACCAGCAATGTTGGCAATATGCTGAAAAGAGAAAGAACAATCACATCAACAAGAACATCGAACACAATATCTGACCAAAACCAATGTCAGATGAATGATATTTGATACCTTGTATAGGGGGGTATTAAGGGCAGCAGCTCCAGCTTTGCACACGGCAAGAGACACAGCAAGAATTGCATTTGCACCGAGCTTAAACAAAAAGAAAAAATTGTCAGTCAAAATCTATTAGTCTAGAAAGGCAACCAAAGAAACAGTTAATCGGGTGTGTCTACTAAATACCTTTTGCTTGCACCAGCCCCACTCATTCTGGGTTCCATCGAGTTGTTGAACCATGAAATTATCAATACCAGTTTGATCTGTTGGGTTCTGCAAAATAAACATCATTCAACTCACTTGATGGGATTGATTCTCAGATCAACATAAATAACAAGACTCTTATGAAGTTACAGCACAAACCTTTCCAATGAGGGCTGGTCCAATAATAGAGTTCACATTGTTAACGGCCTAGAAAACATTTACATCAGCAGATAGCAACCAGATACATCAATAAGAACGATCAATAATCCATATCCAAGACACTAACCTTTGAGACACCCTTTCCGAGGTACTCCGACCCTCCATCCCTCAGTTCAAGAGCCTCGTAAATTCCTAAATTAAAAACAAGAGTGTGACACAGATTCATTCCAATACACCAAATAAACAGAGAATCTACGGCCAAGCCTCCCTGAACTTAAAAGTGGATCTCCACATTCTCACAAGGCAAATCAAACATCGAGTTTCATCAAGCTTTACCTGGTGAGATCTAGGCTATCTATGAAAACACACACATACCCACATGTATGTGTGAAAGCAGAGAGTACATACAACATAGTGTCATATTACATAAACTCAAAACCCATTGAAGGCAGCGAACATGTCGAAGATCTTACCAGTTGATGCACCACTTGGAACAGCAGCTCTAGCCCAGACTCCATCAGACAAATGCACATCAACCTATAGTCACATCAAGCGATCAAACATTAATTATAGCCAAGAATATTTTCAAATAATCAAACTACTATAGAGTTATTACAACGGCAACATACTCTATCAACCAAGGTTACTTACTGATAAAAATGGATAGATTCAGCAAGAAATGAAAACGAATCGATTGAATTAAAAGAAAAAAACAGTGGCTAGAGAGAGAATGGTAGAACAAAGTAACGGACAAACCTCGACGGTAGGGTTTCCACGGCTGTCGAAGATCTGGCGGGCCTTGACGCACTGGATGGTCGCCATTAGAGAGAGAGAGAGAGAGAGAGAGAGAGAGAGATTGGATCTAGACACAGAGAGAGAGAGAGAGAGAGAGAGAGAGTAGTTGAGAGGAAAAGTGGTTGTTGCTAGTGAAGAAGTTGAAAGGGGGATAGCCCACGTATATGTAGGAGGAGTTGGGCTAATCACAACCGTCGATCTGATTTAAGGTTTTGATCGCCTCGGCCATGTCGAAAACTAGCTGGTCTTGTAATAATGCGGTGTGAAAATCTGATATTTTAATTATAACTTTTTTTTTACCATTTAATTTTTTTTCCGAAATGTAATTTTTTTAATATAAAACTTGATACATGTAGTTTTTATATTCATATTTATATTTATAGTACTAAATTTTAAGCCAAATTTTATTACAAGTAAAAAAATACAATAATTAAACGTGAAATGTAGAGGCTTAATTGAACACTAAGATATTCGTATAAAACATTTAGTCACATATATTCGTATAAAACATTTAGTCACTTTTTGGAAATTCACAAATTTGAGACATTTTCTTTTCTAGATGCTAGGAATATTCCTTTTCTTCATGTACAAGATCCTTGACTGCAAATTATTATTATTATTATTATTTCATATCATTGTGATGGTGCTTGTATATCATCACTTGCATAGTACTACAGTCTACACGTACACAAGAACATAATAATATTCCAACACATGATAATCTATAAACAAATTAGTCAGATTTTTTATATTTAATTTTGGAGCACATAGAAATGTGAATTTGAAGAAGTATATTTTAGAAATTGCAGATATAATTTATTATATCAACAATTTTGACATCACCATTCATGCATTTAATAAAATACTGATATTCTTTCTTTTATCATATAAGAATAATCATATTCCAATGGTCTCAACAATGCTTCATGAATCATGGCATTGGCACTGATGTGTTTCTCTCCCAACCATTAATTAACATAAAATAAAAGGACGAAGTTACAAATAAAATAAATAAATAAATGAAATTAAAAGAAAAGCAAAAGAATAATTCATAACCTTTAACTTTATACTACTAGAGTAGGCCCGTGCGTTGCACGGTAGCGTCTTATAATTCTCATGTATTTTCTCTTTATTTATATTTAAGGATACCTTTGTTGATCATGCAAATTATATTTTTAGATATACATATTTGATGTGCTTAAATAATACAAATAATTTGAATTTTGTGCTTATGAGTTATGGAAAAATACATATATTGTAAATATATTGAAGTTCAAGTGTTCGTTCAAACAATCTAAAATTAAAGTGGTGAATTTCGAATTTATATGAATACAAATATCATCAATGGTCTTTTTATGGAATAAAATTTGATATTTCTGATTTTATAAATAAATTTCAATTACAGTATTAGATGCATTACTAACTGAACATGCAATCAATATAAAACATTTGAGTGGTTGAAGTAAGCAAATTAGTTGTTGTTTTTCCTTAATGATTGTAAAAGCAAGTATATACTATATCTAGGACTTGAGAGTCCACAACCTTACTATTATATATATAGATTAGTTATTAATTGTTGCATTTGTAGGGAAAAAAACAAAGCCATGTGAGTGCTATTGAAACTAAAACCCACATTATCACCAACTCCAAGAGCCATGAATTAAATTGAATTTAATAATAACTTGTTCTCAAATAGGAATGAGAGAAATTTAAGAAAGAAAAAAAGAAAGATGGCGAGGTTCATGGCTCCAAGTTAACATATAAAAAAAATACTATTCTATAATATTAATTAATAATTTCGACTAATTGGAATATTCTTTTTCAAGTTGAAGTTACCAACAATAAATCCATAATTTTATTATCACGAACTTAAAATCATGTATAAAATCAATTGACCAAGTGAATAATGATGCTTAAATTAATTGAGCAAATAAATTGTGATACAAATAATTATGATGCGCATGGTTCTATACGTCAGAGTAAAGAGGATGAAGTAGTCTACTTAAAATGAGTGTAATAAGTTTCCAATTTAATAAAATTATATGAAATTGGTGTACATATATTATTTTATGAGAACCAAAAAAAAAAAAAAACACGGATAAGCAATATGTACAAAAGAAAAATGAAAACATTCATTTATCCATCATAATTATTAATGCATCAATATATGCGACATAACTAAATTGGGATTATCATGAAATAATACATTTATTGAAGGTATTATTACTTTTAAGGTATAGGCTTAATAGAAATAGAAAAAAAGAAAGAAGGAAGAATCAAAAGAACTGCAAAAGAACTCTTTTATTAAATTCAAACCCTAAATCAATAAAAAAGATAAAGAGCAAATTAACTTGAAGCTTTGTGGTTGTGCAACTTTGTTTTAACGATTTTTTTCTTTATCAATTTTAAATTTTCAATTAGTTTAAATGGGTTAACCATGATGAATTAGACTTACTAATTTTAAATGATGAAAAAAAAACTTATATACCCTAGGGCATGAATTTAGATATTAGGTGTTATATATATATATACTCTTATGGTGTTATGTTTCTTAGTGTTACACATATACTCTACAGGTATCACATGTATATAAGAGTATACAAGTGATACCTGAAGAGCATACACGTGTACTTATAGAATATATATTTAACACCATATGATGATCGAGTTGGGGTATGATGCCCCGACACACAAGTGTTGCTCTTAAATGATGTATCATTTACATATTATCTACGCGACTTTCATAGATACGAGACATAAAATCTAATTTTAACTAAAATCATGAATCGATTGAAATATAAAACAAGTATAAAGTGGGTACTTAGTCTCATAACTCAAAACTTTTCAAATACAACTAGCCTTAATTTCGAATTAAAGGGTGTAGTACTTGTTGGGTTGAATTTGTTAGCTATACTATTTACTTAATTAAAACCTACTAAACCCACTAATCAAAGAGGAATTTATTGTAACAAATATGGTTACATCTCAAATTATAATGCTTTCAATAGATGAAGATGATGATGTGTCTCTTGGGAATCTCATTGGACAAATGATGAACTCATAAAATGAGACACTATTTAAAATAAAATGTAAACTTTTCAACCATGTTAAGAGCTTCAAACCTTGCAAGATATAATCAGCAAATGTGTTCATTATTACAAGTCAAAAATAGGCATCCTCTTCTATGCCAAAAAGACAACCAAGAAAATAGAAAAAATAGACATGAAACACAACTCATCAAGTTCAGGTAATAAATAAGAGTAATCAAACCTGGAAATTTAAATGTTCAAAGATGCAATACTCAAGTTGTTCATCGAACCCTTCTACACACAAGCTCGTCGGTCAAAATAATACCAGAAAATCATTCATAATATGCCGTTTTCAGTATCAAATCACAGCTATAATAATGGCTTAACCCCTGAAAAGGAAGCTTAAGGGTTCATAGTCATCTTATCGCATTCGAAATCATAGTCTCTAATCATAACAGCCTTAAGAAAACCTCAACATGCACGACATTATTTGGACTGAATCTTTCTTGGTCGAAGGAGTTTTGAGACACTCAACAAACAAGAACAATGGCGACTTACCTAAATCATTTCACAACTTCGCCTCATGTTTCCTGGGTCGACCGTTCATGTATACAGTGTAAGTGTACATACAATTCCTAAACCAAAATCAAATTTATTCTTGACTATCTATATGCTCTGTATTCGTATTATTGTATCATCAACACTACACAATATGAAGCATATTTTCATCACTCCAACCATCAATTCATATTGCTACGAAGCAGGGGGCACCCAGAAACATTAAACGAAGCAGCCAAAACGGAATACAATCTTCTCTTCTAACACATTCAGAGAGGAATCAGTAAATGCTCAAAACACATAACCTGCAATTCATATTATAAGACATTTCACACACAAGAATGAACATTCATCCATTCACACAAGGCATCAAATTTCCAGATCAAGATTACTAGTATAATCGTTAATACTAAATCCTCGATCACCTTACTCGCTACAAGCTGCTCAAGTAAGATTCACTACCCATTGACACTCACTAATTGCTATACCAAGTTCATACTGTTTTTCTACCTTAGCATGAGTATATATTATAAGCATTTCGATCACTTCATCGATGAACCAAAAGAAGACAGAGAATCCACATCTCTCGAGATTCAAACCCTAATAATCTTATTCAATTTCCCACTTTATTTCAAAACAGAGTACCATTTCATGTGCCTACGAATACCAGAAAGATGGTGAAGAAACAGCAGAAAATCAACTCATTGTTAAAGAAATCCCTCAATTTCAAAAGAGTAACAGAAAGAAATAAACGAAATTTGTACTCTCAGATTGCCTTGAGCAAATCCTCGGCGCTGCTAACATTGAAAGCGCCTCCCTCCTCCAAATTCAAGATCTTCACGACCCCATTTTCGGCATAGATCGCGTACCTTCTGGACCTCACTCCTAACCCCACCGGCTTGTCGCTCAAATCGAGCTCACACCCAATTGCCTTGGTGAAATCGCCATTTCCATCGCTCAACAACAAAACCTCGTCGTTGATTTTCAGATTCTCCTTCCACGCCTTCATCACGAACGCGTCGTTGACGGAGATACAGGCGATTGTGTCCACGCCCTTCGCCTTAAACTCGGCGGCCTTCTCGACGAACCCGGGGAGATGCTTCTGCGAGCAGGTGGGGGTGAAGGCCCCGGGAACGGCGATAAGGATGGCCTTTTTATTGGAGGTGAGGTCAGAGACGGAGACGGTCTGGAGCTCGTCGGAGGAGTCGAAGTAGGAGAGAGTGGAATCGGGGAGCTTGTCTCCGACGGAGATGGTGGCGGAGATCCTAGGAACGGAGGAGAATCTGAGGGATTGACGGCGGCGGATGGGGAGTGAGGTTGAGAGAAGGGAGGAGGCGTTTCGTTGCGGGGCGAGGAGGGAGAAGGGCTGCTTGAGCTTCGGGGTGGAGGAGGCGATGAGCTTGGTGACGGCGAATGTGGCGGTTGTTGCCGTTGCTGCTGCCATTGTTGAAGCAGAAAATTCAGTTTAGTGAATGAAGAAAAGTGATGTGTGAGGGTTTGAGGGGTTGGCTTTTGTTTTGGGGCGGATATGTCGATGACTGGTTACACCTACACTGTGTGTATGTGTGTGAGAGAGAGAGATAGAGAGAGAGACAAGGGGCCACAATTAAATAATCTTTTATTTCCTTTCAACAAATTTCAATTTTATTTGGGATAAAACTATAGGCCCAACTAGAAGCCCAGCCCAGGCACAGATAAGTACTCAGTACTATATTGCAGGCCCAAAGATAAAACACCAAAAAAAAAAAAAAAAAAGGTTAATTATATTCATTTTTTTTAAGAAACTTTGAATCGTGTTACTTTCTTATATAAAATTTTTAAACGATGCCCAAAATAGTGAGAAATCTCAATAATATAGATAACTCAAAGGCAAAAACTTGTGTACCCCGGGGGTACGGATCTTAGATCCGTGCCCCCAGATCCGACCCGGCGCGTGGGCAGCCTCCACGCGCGCCCACGCGCCGCCACGCGCGCCCATAGCAAGTCTGGTGTGCGCCCCACACACACCTGATTACCTAGTTGATGATTCAGTGATGGGTATTACACCTATACTCTATTGGTATTACACATATACCCTATAGGTATTACAGAAATATCTTTTATGGTATTACACTGATACCTTAATGGTATTACAGAAATGTCTTTATGGTATTACACTGATACCTTAATGGTATTACAGAAATGTCTTTTATGGTATTACACTGATACCTTAATGGTATTACAGAAATGTCTTTATGGTATTACATTAATACCTTAATGGTATTACAGAAATGTCTTTTATGGTATTACACTGATACCTTAATGGTATTACAGAAATGTCTTTATGGTATTACATTAATACCTTAATGGTATTACATTAATTCCACAATTTTTGTTCATCTCTCAACTTCAAATTTGAGTCATGCATACACCACAGAAACTGGAATGAGCTCTTCAATTCCTAGGATATTTCTATTTCATATGAACTCAAGACAAGAATATTAATCAGGGTATTTACAAGTCCAAATTTCAACTGTTTTAGGAGAGAAATGAAGAGTGGAAAAAGAAACTGTTTTTACTTCTTCCTTCTTTACAACTAAAGATTTAACATTATTTCATCACACAATTTAGTTAACTAACGTGGATGCCCTTAGACGACTAAAATTCAAAAGCCCTGACCAAAATCAGTTGGATGAGACGTGAATCTAATTAGATGTGAGAAATCAAGAAAAAGAAGATTAAATGGTTGTCACCTCAAAGACACAATTGCTGCAGCCAAAGAAACAGCAGAAATGGAGTTGAAATCCGGACATTGAGAGAGGAAGAAATGGAGGCTTCCAAAGATGAGAATCCAATAGGATTGCTTCATTGGAGTGCAATTAGTACAGGCTATTTCCATGAATTTTTGCAGGCACTTCCCTCCGGTAACTATGTACACAACGTTACACCCACCTTGGACTATGATCTGTTGAGGAAGCACAATCCAGGGCCCGAGTTTGTGTCCCAACGCGTGTCGTCCCAGATCGTAGTAGCGATCGAAACGAACGCCCGGGACACATTCGTGCAGCTCGATCATCTGTCGCATCGTGTTCAGACTCATGCACCAAAACAGAACCATCACCATCGTTCCAGGACCGAAGAAGAAGATGGAAGAGGATCGAAGAAGAAGAAGAAGAAGAAGAAGAAGAAGAAGAAGAAGGAAGAGGATCGAAGAAGAAGAAGGAGAAGAGGAGGAGGAGGAAGAAGAAGAAGATCAGAGGAGGAAAATGAGAAGAAGAAGAAGATGGAAAAAAAAAGAAAATAAAAAAAAATATATATATAATTCGGGTCGGGTCTGGATCCGTACCCCGGGGGCACACAAGTCCTACTCTAACTCAAATTTGAAATTTGAAAAAAATTCAAAGTGCGTGGTTTCACGGGTTATAGTTCGACTCAATTCATTACACCTTTTATTAAGTTAAAATGGCTGTGATAAAAAAAATTAAATGAAAACGGATCAAACTAACTAAATGTTCGTATAGAAAACTTAATACATACTCTAACTCTTGATTTTTGAATTACTTTAGCTATTAACTATTTTAGAGTGAAATTCTAAAACCACTTGTTATTGGATCCGAAATAGTCGGAAGCTAAATCTAGGGGTAAATGTTGAAAACATCTACGAACTATTATTGGAAGTGATGCGATAATTTTTTTATTAAAGAAATCATATAAAATGAATTGACTAATAAGAGTATAATTTTGTTTAATGAAATTATTTATAAATCAACTCATTTTAATACATTTCTATTAAATTGTGAGTTGTGAATTGAATCGGTTTACAAAATTAAAGACAAATATAATTTTATGGGATGAAATTATTTATAAATTTCTATATTCATTGTGAGTTGGAATTAAATATGGAGTAGAAGCGTCGTAAGATTGTTTCCTGGACCTTCTTTATGAAACGGACAACCCGATCTATAACCCACATTGCACACACGAGTTAGTTAAAATTGGTTTGACTGATGAGTCCCATTACTTCAGCTTATGAAATATATTCGTGAGACAGTTTCATATAAATTTTTGTACTAAACATGTGAGACAAATGCCTCGTTTGTATGCGACTATGTTTTGAATTTACATGTATGTGAGACAAATGCGCCGTTTGTATGTGATTATGTTTTGAAAATTTAGGACGTAACATTTCATTTCAAAGCAACTGAGATGTAAATGTGAGTCGATGCAATAGTAGGTTCCAAATAGAATTAATGTCTCATAATCTAGGAAGTGTTGAACTACAATTCATGCAGAAAAATTCATAAGTGTAGCAAATCTTCAAAGAACAGCCATATCTCTGCAAGCAACAAAACTTGAGAAAGAAACAAGAATACATGTAATAATCCTAAGAAGGAAGAAAGGTGCCAACATAACCAAATCCCATGATGAAGAAGGCCATTGCTTGAACCATGAGGTACACAAAATAGTGGTTTTCTCCGAACACAACATCATAACAACCACAGAACAAGAGATAAAATCCAGTTGCTACTTCCAACAAATGGACTCTGTTTAAGACAAAACAAAAATTTGTCACTGGTTGAATGTTAAATGTTAATGATGTCTGAGTAACTACACTACCTTTGTCCGATCCTGAACCGGGGCGTTCTGGACTGCTTTCGTTGCTGATTTTAGCTTCAAAGCGTCGCCAAGTTTCTCTGTCACAACCCACTCGTTCACACTCGTGTACTCCAGCAAGCCGACCAAGGTTGCTCTTGTGCGATGTAATGACATCACGTTCTCAAAAAGGACCCAAAACACCACCAAGTGTAGTGACCTTAACACGATTGATGTTGTTATAAGCAGCAGCCTGCGTTTATGAGATGAAATACGAGATGCAACACAGAAAAGCAAACCAACCTTGGGGTTCCGACAGCATTGAGGAGGGTGATGATGGAAGGTATGTAAATGGCTCCCCATTTAGGAATTTGGACTTGCGGTACTAGCACAGTAGCAGGAAGTACCACGCAGTAGAACACGAAGGTGACTATATGAGCAACGAGCTTTCTCACGAAGAAGAAGCTGTATATTACATGAACTTTCTTCCACACAGACACTTTCTGAACAACAACACAATGAGTGTGATTAAGAAGCAAATCAATCTTTAAAAACCGGGTCTGAGAAGCTACCAAGCTAACCTTGTTCCTTAAAATCTCCAAAAACATTTTCTTGAAAAGATTAGCAGGGCCACATGACCACCTGTGTTGCTGATACTTGTATGCCTTGAATGTGCTTGGCAATTCATTCTTCACCTACAAAATCCAACCTCCATAACTGAAAAATGCAAGCGAATACATTGGTTTCTTTCTTTCTTCTTCATGCACATATATATACCTTTAGAGAGCCAAGATAGAGAAATTTCCAGCCTTTAAGACAGGCCCTGACAGCCAAATCCATGTCCTCCACCGTTGTTCGATCCTTCCATCCTCCAGCCTCATCAATGGCTGCCATTCTCCACACACCAGCGGTTCCTAGGCATTTTAACAAACACATTGCGTTCAAGTGAAGAAAATATATGAACAGGACATTTCACAAACACCATGTGAGCAAGGTTTAAGCGGTGATGATCACCATTGAAGCCAAAAAAGGCATGTGTAGAAGACCCAACTTCTTGCTCCACAGTAAAGTGGTAACCCAGTGATATTTCTTGCATCCTTGTCATCAAGCATTCATCTGCATTCACTGTAGTACACCCATCCAAAAAACACAAAAACTTTTGTGAGACGATCTCACCGATAATTTTCGTCAGACCGATCCTTTTTACCCATTAATCAAAATTATATCCATAAATTTATATGTGTTATAGGTTAACCGGTGTAACATGAGACTTGATGAAAAAAGAAAAGAAAAGAAAGGTGCATAACATGTTTTTCTTCATGAGTAAATAAATAATGAATCTAGTTAAGGACCTTACTGTTGTCATAGATGTCCAACTCCCAATGAATTACAACGAGTGCAATATCCATCGTTTATTTTGTAATTTGATGAATTTATCATTATAGCATGAATTACACCAATTTTCAAGAAAAGTTTGGCTAAGAGTCACCACTCAAACAGGTTAAAACACACAATTTTGTAGCAATGCAGACAATTTTCACAAAAAATGAGGGGAAAAAGATATAAAAAGAAAGGTAAGATAAAAGGAGCAAGGTACTATTCAGTATAAATAAAATACTTTAATAAGAAAGTAAGTTCAGAATCTTCTATTCCTAATATAAGGGTACTTTTATTTTGTATCTTTAAATTATACCAATCATTGGAAGATTTCAAAGAAATAAATAGTAACCCAAAAAATTGGATGAAACTAGCATATGTGACACTTTAAATCAAGTGACACTATTTGAAGTAGCACAATTTCAAAATTGTACATCAATATATGACACATGATAGAAAATCTGAATTTAAAGCATCGAATCCTAACTTTACAGATAATTTGTCAGAAGTATACACCTAAGATACGTTGATGAGATCAATCATTATACACATGACATGTATTGATAAAATAGAATACGAGATATATCGTACCGAACATCCAACGAGCTTGGACAAGAGCAAGGTGAGGATTGTGAACAAGAAAAGGGATAGATCTCCAAAGAAAATCAGATTCAGGCTGAAAATCAGCATCAAATATTGCTACAAATTCACAATCTTTAACATAAGAGTGCTTGAGTCCTTCTTTCAATGCCCCAGCTTTGTATCCTTTTCTGTTACCTCGAATCTCGTACTTAATATTTATTCCTTTCTTTGCCCACCTTTGGCATTCCATTTGTACCATATTCTACCCATATCAAGGGAAAAAAAAAGCATTAGTAGAATGTACATGGTTGTAATAAATTACATTAGTAATGGAACCAAAAACCTTAATCAAAACATGAATTTATAACGAGTGAAGATTGCAAATTTAGGACATAAACTTTAGTTCATTCATCATTTAGAGACATTGTCTTTTCGGGCTTTGAAATTGAGATCGTATCTTTAAAAAACGGGTGAATTTAGGACGTGTGTATATATATATATCAATCCGAATCGAAGAATTTATGGGTAATTGGCACGAGATAGTCACGTGCCTAACCTAGTTCGCCCGAAATTCATCGATCGGGCTGATTTGTCCTAAATTTACCAATTTCTGAAAGATACGATCACAATTTCAAAGCTCGAAAAGATAGTGTACCTAAATGATGAACGAGTGAAAGTTAATGTTCTAAATTTGTAATTTCACCTTTTAGCAAAGTACGTACCTTGATAACGGGGTCTGTTGAATCATCAAGAACTTGAACTATGATTCGATCAGAGGGCCATGAAAGCCCACATGCTGCTCCGATTGAGAGCTGATACACCTGTTTTTCATTCAACACACAACCCATCTTTCAAGATCAATGAAACAACTGAAAAAACTAACAGTGTAAGAAACAACAATGTAATGAACCTCTTTTTCATTGTACATGGGGATTTGGACAAGAACCATGGGATAAGTGGTGTTTCCAAGCTCCAAATCCTCCTTCAATGCCTCCCATTTGTACTGCTTCTCCGGTTTCCGACCAAACACCTTCACCAGAGCAATCACGATTGCCATGTAGACTTTTTCGACGAACAACATGGCCGACATTACTAAGCACAGATACACCGCCGTTTTAAGCATGGGGACAATCAACGGCTCCGCCATCTCTCTCAACGTTGCCGTCAACGTGGCCGTTAAGCCATTTCCGTTGCCGGAAAATTGTTCCATTTTTTGATACTTATGAGGAACAATCAAAGGAAAAGAAGAGGAGGAGAAAGAAAGGTGACAGAAATATGAAGAAGTGGAAGAGTATAAATAGCCTTTTTTTTTTTTTTTTTTTGTTGCTTCTTTTTTTGGGGTGCTTTGCGAAAAGTATAAGATTTTTTTTCCTTCTATTTTTGCTTATTGGAGAAGCAAAAAAGCTGGATTTAGAGATGATGAATTTTTGTCAGAAAACACAATTGCTAGCTCGAAAATGTTTGGAATATATACCAAATGTTTGGTCAATTGTTTTGTACAGAAGAGAAATTAAAGGATGATAAGTGTAAAATGAGACATATCAATGGAGTGTAACAACTAAAGGCAACACTACATATTTCTTATCTTTTTCTTCTTATTTTACTACGAAATACATAAGTAGTTTTTGATCATGTAATATATATGTGTGAGAGTTGTCATAGGTCAGTAATGAGCACATGATCAACTTTCAATTATTCATTTATAAATGGCAAAAACTTATATACCCCTGGGGCACATAGGGGCATGAATTCACGTGTTATATATATACTCTATAGGTGTTATGTTTATGGGTGTTATAAATATACTCTATAGATATTATATGTATATAAGAGTATATATGTGATACCTGAAGAGTATATACATGATACTGTAGAGTATATATTTAACACCATATGATAATTAATTTGGGGGCACCGTGCCCTTGGAGCACACAAGTGCTACTCTTTATAAATAATTTGATATTTGATTCAAGATTCGTTAATATATACAGAAAAAAAGACAAGCTAGCAATATAATATTGATGGTTTAACAATATTTAAAGTCATATTTTCCGTATACTTCATTATGATAAATGTATAATATATATATATATATACTGCGTATAGTTATTTTGTATAATTAGTTAATTTATAAAATTAATTTAATTAGAATATATAATATATTTATAAATGACTTGATGAATAATGTAATTTAAATTTTTATGATTAGGCCTCGTTTGGACTTGAGTAAACTAATGAACCATGAATGTGTTCGATATCGATAGATTAATATGAAGATCACTCTCAATAAAAACAATTGAGAATCAAATTATATCAAGAACATGGCTTGCCTATTTTTTCAATGGCTTGCAAGTACTTCTTGAATGGAAATCCAACCCAGAAATTGAGTGTATATAATATTATCGCAAAGCTCATCTCAAGAATATCATTTTCGTTAATTATTGCAGCACCCATTAAAATATATGTGTTCCATATAAAAAATAACACGAATCTTATACGGAAAATACAATATGAAGTATAATATCTTGTGATTATGTAGACACATCGTCTTGTGTCACGATATATAGCCTTAAAATTAAATAAAGTGTGAGATATAGAAAATGTGAAAGTGGCAAAAATAAAGTCTAATTATAATGCGGATGAGGCGTTGGTGCGAAGAAATATTCAGGCTTCAGAGCCACGTGCAAACCTACTATATATACTTTTGATTCATCATCCAATATTCAATATCCTCACTTCAAGATTTGATCATTTTTGGTCCATTTTCACTAGTATGATGATTGATATATATACATATATATATATGTACACAAATGTATATGTAAAGAACTCAGCCTCTATCTTAACCGATTAAACCAATCAGCAATGCCTCCAAGTTCAACTCTCAATCATAACAATGGCAAGAATAACCTCAGCAAGATCAACACTAAAGAAAATACACCAACACACCAGTAGTTACGTGATTCGGCTTGAATATGCCTACATCCACGGGATAAATTGGGGAGGGGAATCTTTTATTAAATCAAAGAAACTCTGTTTGCAATATACAAGAAACACAAGAGAAGAAAACCCTAATCTGCGCTTCTATCTTTCGATCGACTCAACTCACACTCTACTGTGTGAGAACTCACGACCTAAACACCTATTTATAGAACACAATCAGAGCGAACACCAGAAACAAGAATTACTGAAAACCACCAAGCAGAAACGAGCAAGATATGCTAGCTCAAAGATCTAGCCCCGAAACTGAAAACTTAACTACCTAGAATTTCCCACAGCCGTAGATCTAATCTACGGCCAAGATCACGCCTAAGCACAACGACTATAACGACTAGAGACGTGCAGATTACTAAACACACTTTTATAAGTAAGAAAACAACTTTCCTAAAACCAAAACCTAAGATTAATCTAGACCGTTGGATCTGATCAACGGCTGTGACTAATCCTAAGCTAATCTAAAAACCTGCCTAAGAAATGCATTTTTCCTAGCACGTTTTTATAAGTGTAAAAACACTTATTCCTCTACTTAGCAAAATTATAAGATTTGAGCTGAAATCATTCACAAATCTCCACATTCAGCTACAATCTTTCTTCCTCTGCTAAGTTTGAGCTCCTTTAATCTGATTCTTCAAGTTCCATTTGTAGAGGCCTTTCCTACTAGTCCAACCAGCTTCATACATAGCTTGAACTTAGTAATTGGCAGGGCTTTAGTTAGTGCATCAACAGGATTCACCTCTGTTGGAATCTTGATCACCTTCACTTCTTGTTTATCAACTTTGTCTCTTATAAACTGGAGCTTTACATTTAATATGCTTCGTGCGTTCATGAAATTCTTGATGCTTGGCAAGATGTATTGCAGCTTTGGCTGTCACAAAACACAGAAACACAATGTTGATTTATACCAAATTCTTACAATATACCTTTAAGCCACAATGCTTCCTTCACAGCTTCTGTAAGTGCAATGTATTCTGCTTCTGTAGTACTTAGAGCCACTACAGACTGTTGGCTAGTCTTCCAGCTAATTGCAGTGCCATATAAAGTAAAAATATAACCTGTGAGAGACTTCCTGTTATCAAGATTAGCTGCAAAGTCAGCATCAACATATCCAATAATAGGTTCATGTTCATCAGCTTTGATTTTGAACTTTAATCCAGTTTCAGTAGTACCATTTATATATCTTAAACATGTTTAACTGTATCCCAATGAGCAGTACCAGGATTAGACATATATCTACTAATCACACTCATAGGATAGGCTAAATCAGGCCTACAACACACCATGTCATACATTAAACTTCATACAACACTTGAATATGGTGTTTTTGCCATTTGATTCATCTCTTGTTGAGTTTTAGGACACTGATCAGAAGATAGTTTTGTTCCTACACTGATAGGTATACTTATGCTCTTAGATTGGTTCATTTGATACCTAATGAGAATCTTCCTAAGATAATCAGTTTGATGCAACTGAACACCCCTATCAGTTTCATTCCTAACAATGTCCATGCCAAGCATTCTTCTTGTTATTCCTAAATCTTTCATCTCAAATTCAGTCTTAAGAATCTTCTTAACAAAATTAATACCATCTAAAGAATTGCTAGCAATCAATATATCATCCACATAAAGCAACAGAAACACATAAAATAGAGTATCATGCTTATAGTAGACATAATCATCATATATATAATCTTGATAAACTTAGCTTTAACCATAGATTGATCAAACCTAAGATACCACTGCATTGGGCTTTGTTTGAGACCACATAAAGATCTCCTGAGTAAGCAAGCTTTAGAGTCTTTATCAGAAATATGCAAGCCTTCTGGAATCTTCTCCATGCAAGAATACAGTGGTGACATCCATCTGATGAAGCTGCAAGTTAAAATGTGAGACAAGAGCAAGTAGAATTCTAATAGAACAGTGTTTGACTATAGGAAAAAAGATTTCAGTGTAGTCTACTCCCTCATTTTGTGTGAATCTCTTAGCCATAAGTCTAGTCATTGTATCTCACTGCTCCACCTCTTGATGTCCTCCGCCTTCTTTCTGAAGATCCACTTACACCCTACCAATTTCTTCTTATTTGGTTTGTTCACTATTTCCCAAGTGTGATTCTTCTCTCATGATTGCAGCTCTTCTGTATTGCTATCATCCACTTATCATTTTCTCTGCAAGTAATAACTTCATGATAGTCCTTAGATTGCAGATTATCTATCTCTTCAGCAACAAAAAGAACAAAAACAGTGAAGTTTGAATCAACAAATCTGGTAAATGGTTTTATCACTCTTCTTGTTCTGTCCCTTACTAATTGATAATTTTCCAGACTTGGTTGATCACCATCTTCTGAATTAGTGCTGCTGTTATTGTCTGGTTCTGAATCTGAGGATGTTTCATTGTGAAACACCTATTGATCTTTCTGCAGCTCCATCTCAAACAGAGACTTATCTTCATGTGAAAGAATTTAAGTCTCACTTCCAATTTGCTCCTTATTCTTTAGTAGTATTGTCTGCTCATCAAAAGCTACAGCTTTGGCTACTATACACTTTTGGTTATTTGGTTCCAAACACCATAACCTATAGCCTTTAACACCTTATGGATACCCTAGAAAAACACATTTCCATGCTCTAGGTTCCAGCTTGTCTTATTTTACATGAGCATAAACTAGACATCCAAAGATCCTTAGCTTAGAGTAGTCTGGAGGTTTTCCACTCCATATTTCTTCAGGAGTCTTCATGTTTATTGCTGAGGATGGACTCCTGTTTATCAAGTGAACTGCAGTGTCCAATGCTTCACCCCAGAAGGATTTTCCTAGCCTTGAACTTATCAGCATACACCTGATCTTATTTAGAATGATTTGATTCATTCTCTCTGCCAAACCATTTTGTTGTGGTGTGGATGGGACTGTTTTGTGCCTCAAGATACCTTTGTCAGCACAAAATTGGTTAAACTCAGTGGATACAAACTCCAAACCATTGTCTGTTCTAAGGTGCTTTAGAGTCTTTCCTGTCTGATTTTCAATCTCCTTCAGCCATTCCTTGAATCTCTGGAAGGTTTGATCCTTACTTTTAAGTACAAACACCCACACCTTCCTAGAATAATCATCTATGATAGAAAGAAAATATCTGTCACCATTCTTAGTTGGGGTTCTTGATGGTCCCCATAAGTCAGAATGCACATACTCTAGTGGTGCTTTTATAGTGTGTTTAGCCTTTCCAAAACTGAGCTTCTTAGCCTTTCCCAATATGCAATTTTCACACATGTCAAGCTGTGATATTAGATCATTTCCAAAACTTCCCTGTTTTGCAAGTTCTAGCAGTCCTTTTACACTCTTGTGTCCTAATCTTTCATGTCAAAGTTTTGTGTATCAGTTTTAGAAGCATTGCACTGATTCTCACTTGCAGTTTGGCCCTTCAAGTAGGTAAAGGTCATGTTTCTTAAAACCTTGCATAACCTGCTTGTCCCATTTGGATATATGCATTTTTCCACCCTCAGATGTAAACTTATATCCTTGTGAATCTAACATGCCAAGAGATATTAGGTTTCTTTTGAGATCAGAAACATATCTTACATGTTATGGCCTTCTTTTAACTCCATCATGCATCAGAAAAATGATAGAACCTATGCCTTCTATATGACAAACATGATCATTGCCTAGCAAGACAGATCCTAGCCTTTTCTTTTCTAAGTCAGAGAACCATTCTTGTCTAGGTGTCATATGAAAGGTACATCCTGAGTCTAATATCCAATCAAAGTTAGAAGGTTCAGAAGTTATGGATAATACCTCAGCAGATTCATATCTAGAGCTGGATGCTTCTTGTTGTACAGTAGGATTTGCTCGAGTTTGTTAAGATTTACCTTTAGCTTTGAGAAACTGCTTGTACTTGATGCAGTCTTTCTTATAGGTAACCTGGTTTGTGACAGTGGAAATATGTGTTATTCTCAATATCATTGTGATTTTCTACCTGAGGTTTAGCTTCTTGAGGCTTGGCTTCAGTTTTCTTTTGGCCTGGTTTGTTTTGCTTGAAGTTTGGCTTCCTCTTTCCAGGTTTGACTGCCAGGCCTTCACCATTTTGATCAGTCTTTGTACCTCATTTCTTTGATAACTCTTTAGACTTCAGTGCTATAATGACTTCCTCCAGTGAGATTGATTCCTGTTTAGAATAAAGAATAGTGTCAATAAAATTTTCAAAAGAAGAGGGTAATGCACTGAGTAACATCAGTGCTTTGTCTTCTTCTTCCAAAGTCACTCCAATGTCTTCCAGGTCATCCAAGATCTTCTGGAACTCCTCTAGTTGCTTCAGTAACAAGTTTGTCTTACTTCATCTTATAGGCATACAATCTTTTCTTCATGAACAACCTATTAGCTAGAGACTTAACCAGGTACATATTCTCCAATTTCTCCCAAATCCCTTGTGCATTTCTTTCTTTTGAGATTTCCCTCAGAACTTTGTCACCTAAGCAAAGAATTAAGGTGTTGTGTGCTTTCTCTAGTAGTACAGCTTTCTCAGCAGGGGGCATATCTTGAGGAAACCCTTCAATTCCCTGCAAAGCTGGAGCTAATCCTTGTTGCACGAGCAATGCTTTAATCTTGATCCTCCAAAGACCAAAATCTCCCTCTCCATTGAATTTCTCAACATCAAACTTGGTGGAATCCATCTTCTTGAGGCTGCATTCGATTCCCACAGACGGCGCCAAGTTCAACTCTCAATCATAACAATGACAAGAATAACTTCAGCAATATCAACACTAAAGAAAATACACCAACACACCAGTAGTTACGTGGTTCGGCTTGAATATGCCTACATCCACGGGATAAATTGGGGAGGGGAAACTTTTATTGAATCAAAGAAACTCTGTTTGCAATATACAAGAAACACAAGAGAAGAAAACCCTAATCTGCGCTTCTATCTTTCGATCGACTCAACTCACACTCTACTGTGTGAGAACCCACGACCTAAACACCTATTTATAGAACACAATCAGAGCTAACACCAGAAACAAGAATTACTGGAAACCACCAAGCAGAAACGAGCAAGATATGCTAGCTCAAAGATCTAGCCCCGAAACTGAAAACTTAACTACCAGAATTTCCCACAGCCAAGATCACTCCTAAGCACAACGGCTATAACGACTAGAGACGCACAGATTACTAAACACACTTTTATAAGTAAGAAAACAACTTTCCTAAAACCGAAGCCTGAGATAATCTAGACCGTTGGATCTGATCAACGGCTGTGACTAATCTTGAGCTAACCGAAAAACCTACCTAAGAAATGCATTCTTCCTCGCGCGTTTTTATAAGTGTAAAAACACTTCTTCCTCTACTTAGCAAAATTATAAGATTTGAGCTGAAATCATTCACAGTATACGATGGACAAACATGATCCCATCTTAGAAAAATAAAATTTGACAAACAAAATAAAACCTTTTATTCTATATAATTTAATACATTTATATGTATTATGTGAGGTCATTTGATTGTGTATCTAAGTAATATGAAAAATATTATTTGATGATCATAATAGTATTGTCAAATAGTTAATCTAAGGGTTCGTAACTACACTACGATTTTCTTACACAAAACCCATTATCTATGTTATATAATCCAAAAAATTAAAAGACATGTTTTAGTAACCACGTACTTAACTAATCAAAGATTTATGTCCAATGTAAAAAGAAAAAAATATTAATTATTTTAAGACAAGACTTTTAGCCGACGAGTTTAGTATCAAAGTTATCTTGTACAGTGCCAATTCATGTATTAAAAGAAATTGAAATTGAGAGTCACTTGGAATATTACAAAATAAAATTGCATTGAAGTTTAAATCTTTTTGGAAAATAGTTTTTCCTAGTGCAACTTAAAGAAAACAAATAAAAAGAATTAAGAAATAATTATCATTAAGTAGTCGTTCTATAAAGTAAGAAAAAAGCAAGGAGAATCATGCGCAAACTAAATACATTCTTATAATTGAAAAGGAAATACTATATATTTATCAAAAAAAACATAAGAAAACACCAGTAGAAGATGTAATCATTTCTGATCGTTAATGAGACATTAAACATTAAACATGAGTCCGATTGTTAAGAAAACATTAAACATTAGGTTGCAAGGTTGGATGAAGAATATCCTCGGCCTCGTCATCGACGTAGTTGGGATCATTCTCGTCTAGCACGGCCGGCGCGTCCATCTCATTCGCCGCCGGGCCCTCCCACGTAAACTTGCCGCCGTGGCCGGACTTGGCTTGCTGCCCCAACGGCCGGCCGTCCACAGGGTGGCGGTCTCTCCGCTGAACTCCTTTGTCCATCAGTTTCTTTTCTGTGTATTTCAGCGTCTCCGGTTGTCGCGTGTCCACCACCTCCACTTTCTCCACGCGCTTTCGTCCTTCTTCGTCGCGGCTCACTGCTCGAAACGTCACCGTTTCCTTCTTTTTATCCTCCATGGCCACAGCAGCACAGGTTGTACAGTACAAGTCTGTTAAGCGTTGAGTTGTAGTGAAAATGAGATGCAGAGGCCCATTTAATTGGTATTTGGGCTTTGAATATGGGCTGGCGGTGCTAGAAAGAGCAAGGTGTTAGCCTCAGGCTATGCCACTTGTGGGCTTCTGCCACGTGTATTTATTTGTAACATGATATTCTACACTAGCATTTCTTTATTGTTATTACTATATATTTACAACTCATTACAAATTAAAATCACAAACATAAAAGGTAGTTTGTATAATGCTTCATTCAATTGTAATGAGTGTTGATTTTCAATTTTTTAAGTTCATTAACAAACATAGACATTTGATATAATTTTGACAAAATATTTTGTGCAACTGGTGTATGGATCCGGGTCAACCCGCCCCACGAGCCTCTAATGAGCGTTTTCACGTGCTTCACGTGCCCCAATGCACTCCCACGTGCCTGGTGGGTGCACTCAAACCCACCAAAATTCGCTTCAGGCAGTCATACCTTCATGTTATGTTAGTGAAGGTGACACTAGTACTAACATAACATGAAGGTCAGTCTAGCATAACATAAATGTATGATTAACATTGTTTTTTACCTTCATGTTACGTTAATGTTACCTTCATGTTATATTAGTGTTACGTTCGTGTATTTTAGTTCAATGGTTTTAAACTAAGGGTATGAAATCTGGAGATGAGGTCAGTTAATATAATACGAAGGTAACACTAACATAACACGAAGGTAACACTAACATAACATGAAGGTAACAACCAAAACACGCGAAAATGTAAAGAGGCGTGGGCTGGGCGGCGACCCGTGTAACTCAATTACTTTTGCATAATATCGATCTCTCCTCTCTCATCTTTAATTTTAACACTGAGATGAGAATATAATAGATATAGAAAAGATATTGAGATCCGATCAAAATCCGTGCATTTTTTTTTCTCTTTTTTTCACTTTCGATATTGAGATTTTTATGTTATTAATATGACATTTATATACAAATCTATATTGAGATTTAAATACAAATGTATATTTTACATACTGTTATTAATTAGAAAAAAGAAAGTTTCGGCACATATCAATCTCACATTTTGACTATGTAAAGAAAAAAAAATATTTAGTTTGAATTAGAGAAAATATTTATTACATATGATGTGGATAGATACTAAAAAAAGACTAAATCAATTTCTTTTGGATAATGATTGTAAATAAATTTGGTAGAAAAGTTAAATTACAATTAAAAAGAATAAATAATTGAAGAGTGGGTCAAATACTTATACCATGTGATAAGATAAGATTGAAAATCAGATTTATATCTAAACAATATTTGGATGAGATTGGTGGAAATACATTTTTTGTCTGTCTGGCAAAAACTTTTATGCATCATGCACCTGACTCGATCCATGCGTGTACGCGTCCCAACGCGCATTCATGCGCCTCCACGTGCCCTACGCGCCTAGAACTCGCGCTGAAGCTCACCCAAGTTCGTTCAAATAGGTCTATCTTTATGTATAGTTAGACATACATTTGTGTTATTTTAAACTTACCTTATGTAGGTAGGTCTAACATAACACAAAGGTAGGTCTAACTATACATAAAAGTATGTCTAATATAAAGTAATGAACATGTGGACAATCTAGGGAGGGTTTTTTTTTAAAAATAAAATTAAAGTATGAAATTTGGGCAGAATGGTAGACTTAACATAACATAAAGGTAGGTCCAACATAACGTAAATGTAGGTCTAACATAACGTAGTATTAGGTGCCAAAATTCAAAAATCAAGCGCAAAAAAGAAAAAAATATAAAATTTGGGCATATAGATAGATTTAACATAGGGTAAAAGTATGTCTAACATAACGTCAAGGTAGGTCTAACATAATATCTTCAAGGTAGGTCTAACATAATCTATTGGTTGGTGCAAAATTTCAAAAATCATGTGTGAAAAAAAATAAAAAAAGCGGGCCCCCTAACTCAGATCCGACCCGGATGCATGCACCTGATTCATAGGAGACTTACTCTTCATATATATATGTATATTTATATAATATTTGGCTAATTCTAACCACAAATATCCAATATAACCGTCTTACATAAGTTTTTTTTGTGTTGATAGTTTAAACTCGTCTATGAGAATCAACATTTTTTTCCCTTCCAATTGAAGACTTGACACTTTATAGAAAAGAAAGAAAAGAAAAAGAGAACCCTTTTTCTGTCGGTGAATGAATAATTAATCTATTGCTACTAGATTATATTTAAATAGTTTCTATGTATTGCTCATTTAAACATACAAGATCGTATATAGACAAAAAATTATATATCCCTGGGGCACATAGGGGTACGGAATCAGATGTTATATACATGCTCTTCAGATGTTATATATATACTCTATAAGTGTTATGTTTTTGGTGTTATAAATATACTCTACAGGTATCATATGTACATAAGGGTATACATGTGATACCTGAATAGTATATACATGATACCTGTAGAGTATATATTTAACACCATATGATAATTAATGTGGGGGCACCGTGCCCCTGAGGCACACAAGTGTCACTCTCGCATTTATGTATATATATAGCTATCACAAAAATTAATTTATAGTAGATATTACAAGCCTTTTATGTATAAAATTCTTTGAAAAAGATTTCCTTGTACACTCCTCATTTTCTACCTAATTTGTGGATTTTATATATATAATCAGGTTATTGGTCAAACAATCTTATAAAATTAACTTTGTGACAGTAATTCATATAAATGTAAATACTTAGTGTGCATATAGCAACCTACAAGGTTAATTAGTCTAATGATGGGAGACATGTATTTTAAATCTTTTATTTGAAATCTATACTATACTATTAAAAGGAAGGTTTGGATCTCCACAAGTCGCCACCTCAACATTTTGGATCTCTCCTATAATGACAAGTGGAGCACTATGTAAGTGCCACATCAGCAAGTCTACTAAAACTCATCCCATAGTTTTCTCTTCTTCTCCCACTTCAATATAAGAAACGGCAGCTGCATCCCTCCTTTTCTCTTCCTCTTCCATTTGTCCAACGCAAGAGAAACGACAGCATCAACTGCACTCTAGCATTTATTAGAAATTGCAGCATCAAACCGGATTGAGAGCCCCTACCTCTCTCTCTTCCCTCGATTGACATTCCATCTTCCACAACAAAACCCTAATTCCTCAAAATACATTTGTTTTGAATCCTAATATTCCGATATCAGGTAGGTCAAAGGCCTTCAAGTCGTAGGTGGATTAGACTTTGGTCGCCCAATATCTACATTTCCCCTATCTGTGGATTAGACCAGATACGAGGAAGTCGTCTTGATAGGTCTCAAAAGGCAAAGGCAAGTGAATTTCTTGAAGGCGTGTTTACTACACAGGACACAACATTAGATGAGATTTGATTAACTCAATTATGAACAAAATTTATCATCTCCTTCTCATCCTCTCAACTTTCTATTCTTTTTTCTTATTTTAATTTCTTATTTATAGATGTGAGTATATTAACTCTTTATTTTTCTTATCTATTTGGAGTTTATTATTGTGAAGTTGTTGTTAATGGGCATCTCAGATTTGTGTTGGTGGTGACAAGGTGATGGAAATTATTTGTTTCTTTGCTTATATGACCCAAATATTTTTTTGCTCAAACTCTTTCAACCTAATTTCTAATTTGGGGTTGAGGAAAAAAAGAAAGGATTTTCTGGAATTTTGGAGAGCAGCAGATCTCATAGATGAAGAAGATGGTGGCTGGGAGACTATTGACCTCCAATTTTTTCCATTTAATTTTTTAATGCATCTTTTTTGTATTTTATGATTTTTTAGAATAATATTTGATAAATTGTTCTCAAATTTGGTGATATATGGTTTTTTTTAATTCTTTTTCTAGAATTTATGCTCATTCGGGTGTCTCCCTGCAGCAGACCGGAGTCATGCATGTGTATGCTATGTAGGTCTTTCTTCTACAAATCCATTTCATTAATCATGAATGAGACTGCATAGTGGCTAATTATTTTAACTTATTTTGAAATCATGTTGAAGGACAACTCTCCTAGAGTAGTTGGTGCTACTACTGCAATATTTGCTTCTATATGTCACCATAGTTTCTTTGTAATTGAAAGAAATTTCATGAGATTAAGTGAGGCACTTCATGTTGTGGAGGAGTGGGACAGATTGTCTTGATTAGGTGCTAGAGTATGTAGGTGGCTGTCTTTACTATGATTCTGACACTAATTCAATTCTATACTCACAATTTTGTGCTTAAATTTGAATTAATTTAAAACTTTTGTGCCCTTTTAACTTATTTCATTTCCGGTTTCCTTACCACATATACTTCAATTCTTTGGCAGGCTTCAACAATACAGAGTAGTGGAGATGAAACTTCTAGAACAACAAAGGGATCTTCAAGTATGCTTATTTTTTAATTGCTTAGTTCGAATTCTTCCCAGGTAATTAGGAGGCAACAAAAAAAATAGTAGTCCTTTTTTTATTTTATGGAAGAGGCGTGTATCTTCCAATCTTCAACCAATACGTAGCAAGCGTATCCTTTGATCTATTAGGGAGTAACTAAATATAAGTTGAATAGTTTCTTTTCTAAAATTGTGCACTTACTAGCTTTCTTAAAAAAAATCTAGGAGTCAATGTTTTTGATTGCTTTAATAATTTATAGGTACTTTACTGTCCATTTGTTCTTACATGCATAGATAAGAATTTGCTTTAATAATTTATAGGTATTTTACTGTCCATTTGTTCTTACATGCATAGATAAGAATTATATAGTTGATCCGGTGCTGAGCGTGTGGTGCAAGTGACGATATTGCACTCATAGTCATCGATACTTCTCCAAGTGAGTTTTTTTCTATTTTTTCTTCTTGTCCGTCCGAATTATATGCTCAATAGCGCTAATAGTGTTGATTTTGTGCCTATATTGTTATGAAAATAAGTCGTTGATATTTTCAATCGACTAATATTAGGATTCAATAACAATAATACTGAAAAAGTCACATATCAAATCTCAAGGTTTTTGCTTCATTTGCTCACTTTTCGATAATTCTAAATTAAATCATAGATGTAAGGATTTAAACATTAGATGGAACTTAGGTCAAGGCATAGACAACACTTCTTTGGGTTACTAAAATCGAGTTTTCCTTTGCAATCTTTCAAAATGTATGTACACCATGTATTCAACATATTGCCCCAATTATTTACTATTTGTCAATGATCCTACAACCTTCTGTTATCTTAATTATTTTTAGTTAGGTCTATGATAAAATACATTGTATCATATGAATGATATCTAGGAGCTTATATTAAGGGATAAGAAAATAATGAGAAGTATTAGTATGAGTTAGCATTGATTTCATTGTGCATTGGACTCCCGGCAAAAGAGTTTTAACTACTGAAAGTTTTTTGTTTCTTTACTTGAGTTGATAGGATGAAATTTAAGAAATATTGCTTTTCTGGTATAAGATTTTGTCTTATGGTACCAATTTTAATTAGTGTTCTACATATAACCCTGGGGATGATGCAAAGTCTAATGTATGCATAAATTATGTTTTATGTATAATTTCAAGCAATCAACAAATGACTGATTATTAGTTGACTATTTCTAATTTTGGATCTAATTAGTTTTTAATGCATCAAGCATAAATTGAGGAGAAAATCTCGAACTTCAACTTGGTGTTTTTGAATACTTTAGCAATTTAGATGTCTTCAAATTATGTGTTAAGATGTCAAATAACAAGAATTTCAGGTCAGATTTTGGATCAAGTAAAACTCGGTCATTAATATGATTCAATTTGCGTCATTAACATGCCATGTTCAAATAATGGAGCATTTGCTTAATGAGATTAATGACCAAACCGTGGAAGAAGATTTCTACAAGAAACTCACTTGACTATTCAGGTGATTTCTATATTGTAAGTGTTTCTTTCAGATTTCTTACTTTAGAAATGGAGTAGCTTCATCGTCTTCCCACAATAGCATACGGTCCAATGGGTGTGCTAAAAAACTGTTCTAAACTGGACTGAGGTTTTTTGACCATATGTCTTTCCTTTTTGAATCATCACCATCATAATTTCATCTCTTTTTGCTAGATTGATGTTTTGGACAAATTTGTCTTTCCTCTGCATTTTAAATTTAGAGTTAGTTTCAGAAGAATCAAGAACATGACCTCTAAAGGGACTTTGTTAAATGAAGCCAATAAATTAGTTGTTGTCCAAGAAACTCTCACTCGGAATAAAGAAACTGGAGTGAGAGATCCTACAATGTCCAAGAGTGGGTTCCTGAACATGTATTTTTTATATCTGCAGCCACACACACATCTTTTGATTCCAATAGCTTGATTTACAATGGTCCTTTTGTACGACTTCTTTTAGGCTCAGACATGGAGTTTTGCAATCTGCGAGCTAAACCTCCATCTCCTACACAATTTGCCGACTCAAAGACAAAAATTGTCTGCATTAAAATTGTCGCAGACCCGATAAAGGTCAAATGTCCTGATGTTAATGTTAAATTCAGGGTTGGTTCTCTACTTTCTTTGTCTCGGAACAGATGTCTCTCAGACCATAGTTGAATGGGCTTCGAATGTGGAAGTAAGATTAACACATCTTCTCCAAATCGATCTGTCATATGATGAATCTCAATGTTTGGAATAAAGCTTCAAGAGATCAAAAAACTCACTTTGATATGTTGAATTTGGTTACATAATTGATTAGGTAAACTTTTGAAGAAGGATGATGATGAAATATGTTGCTAAATAATTCTTAAATAACAACCATATATTTAGTATGATGGTAATTGTTGCGAGAGTTGACTGTTTCTCTCAATTCTTTATAAGCCTTTTGTAAATGTAGTTAAGAATGCATGTCAAGTTTTACAATCCAGTCTCAAATAATGTTAGGAATATCATTGACTAGATTATCTGAAATTTAATTTTATAGAAGTGTGAAACTTAATTTACATTGGATGCATGACAAATAGAGCATGCTATGAAGTTGAAATTCAATTAGTTAATTAGTCTGTTTTCTTTCACGTTGCAAATACAAGAATGTTGGATATATTGAAACTGTGGCCATTAGGATCAATCGACCACTAATACACATTAAACAAAGTAATTACCATGAACTAGGTTTGAACCCGTGCGTTGCACGAGTTTCATTTAATACTTATCTCATTTTTTATTTTATAATTAGTGTTTATTGTTATATGCTAGTAAATTTTTACATAAATGTGATATTTTTTCTTTATTCTTAAAATAATATTTCTTATGGTACATTTGAATATGTGGATTTAAGGAGTGATTTGAAATCCTTGGTAGCAAATCCACTGATAGTGTTGGGTTGGATGTGAATTTAAAATCCATAGTTTTCATTTTGAGCTAATTTTAGAGTCATTTTGGTGGATTTCAAATCCACTCAAACTTGAAAGGATTTGAAATCCACTCATTTTAAATTCTGGATTTGAAATCACTTTATCCAAACGGAGTCTTATTGTTTTCTTTAATAATTTTTTTCTTTTATTCTTTAACAAAAAAATGTTAATATATAGTTCTTAATAGGTGTTTTAATTATTGCATTAGGTATTTTCATATATTTCTGTAAAAAGTATATAATATATCTCATTTTTATCGCTCGAAAACATCTGTTTTGTTCAATGTTTGTTCTAAGTGCACTCATTATTAGCTTTATGTATTGGTTTATTTTGTAATTGTGTTCTTTTTGTGATCTTTTTATTAGCCTTAACAAATTGTTACATATTGTAATATTTTAATACTATTTCTCAATTGTTTAAGGGGTAGTTGGACTGAATGTGCACGTTTGGATTTTATATTACCAATATCCGAATCATGTTATTTGTTTGCAGAATCTTATAACTATTTTTTTTTTTTTGTCTACTTCATCCACTTTTTTACAATTTGAACTGAAAATATTAGCTCTTTTTTTAAAGATAAAATAACAGTACATCATCTATTTTTCATATAATTCCCTATATGATGACATATTAATTGTAATCCTACGTACTTTTTAAAATCTCTAAACAAACACAAAATTATCAAATTTCATCATTTTTATAACTCACTTTCATACTTGCCAAATTTACATATGTTTTAACCTAAACATATCCTAAAAAAAAAGTAAGCACCTATTTTTTGCTAATGTCATTAATAATATTGTTTCAAAGTTTTAACACAATTTCAAAGTACATTATTTTTATTTAATGCATGACATTACTGAACTAATGTTTGCACATTGTTGCTTACTTTTTTTTTTTTTTTTGTCAATTTGAAATGTTGGACAAAAATAATAATTCAAATTTGAAACCAAAGATTTCATGTAAAAAAGATAATACAACATTAGCAAGCACTTGTAGCTTACATTATTTTTTTCCAAGCAATTATTTTTTTATAATACCCTTTAAAATTTCTAAACAAACACAACTTTTCACTATCTAATGCCAAATATGTTTCAATCTCACATATCTTAAGGTTTTTTTAACACCTATTTTTGGTAATGTCATTAGCAATATGTTTCATAGTTTAAATTACAATTTTAAAGTACATTATTTTATTTCATGCCTTACATTACCGAATTCTAATATTTATATGTTATTTTTTCTTGAATCCTCTAAATATTTTTTTCTCTAAAGGTTTTTATTTTTTTTGAGTTTGAACTACTTGAATGTTCTTTTTTAAAATATTATTAGCACCTTCAAATATCTTTTATTTATTTATTTTAATTCCTTAAAAAGTAGTAGCAGAATTACTCTTCAAATTTTGTTTTATTTTTTTGAAATTGAAATGTTGGACAAAAACAATTATTCAAGTTTGACACCAAAAATTTCATGCAAAACAAAAAAGAAAAAAACAATACAACATTAACAAACATTTGTAACTTACATATTTAATTTTTCCCAGCACTTTATTATTGTAGGGTAGTGGGGTGTGTATTTAATTGATATTAATATTTTGATATTTTATAAATAAAATAATTTTGAAGGAAGGACATTTGACAACATTGTAAAGTGTCATTTGTCAAACATTTGAAGGTGACACTTGACAACATTGTAAAGTGTCACTTGTCAAACACTTGAGGGTGCAAACCACACTTTTATATATATAACTAGGTTTGAACCCGTGCGTTGCACGGGTTTTATTTAATATTTATCTCATTTTTTATTTTATAATTAGTGTTTATTGTTATATGATAGTAAAATTTTATATAAGTGTGATATTTTTTTATATTCTTAAAATAATATTTCTTATGGTCCATTTGAATATGTGGATTTGAGGAGGAGTTTGAAATTCTTGGTAGCAAATCCACTGATAGTGTTTGGTTGGATGTGAATTTAAAATCCATAATTTTCATTTTTGAGCTAATTTTAGAGTTATTTTGGTGGATTTCAAATCCACTCAAACTTGAAAGGATTTAAAATCCACTCATTTCAAATTCTGGATTTGAAATCACTCTATCCAAACGGAGCCTTACTGCTTTCTTTAATAAATTTTTTCATTTATTCTTTAACACAAAATTGTTAATATATACTAATAGACGTTTTAATTATTGCATTAGGTATTTTCATATATTTATGTAAAAAGTATATAATATATCTCATTTTTATCACTCGAAAACATCTGTTTTGTTCAATGTTTGTCCTAAGTGCACTCATTATTAGCTTTATATATTGGTTTATTTTGTAATTGTGTTCTTTTTGTGATCTTTTTATTAGCCTTAACAAATTGTTAAATATTGTAATATTTTAATACAATTTCTCAATTGTTTAAGGGGTGGTTGGACTGAATGTGCACATTTGGATTTTGGATTACCAATATTCGAATCATGTTATTTGTTTGCAGAATCTTATAACTATTCTTTTTTTTTTTTTTGTCTACTTCATCTACTTTTTTACAATTTGAACTGAAAATATTACGTCTTTTTTAAAAGATAAAATAACAATACATCATCTATTTTTCTTATAATTCTCTATATGATGACATATTAATTGTAATCCTACTTTTTTAAAATCTCTAAACAAACACAAAATTATCAAATTTCATCCTTTTTATAACTCACTTTCATACTTGTCAAATTTACATATGTTTTAACCTAAACATATCCTAAAAAAAATTTAAGCACCTATTTTTTGCTAATGTCATTAATAATATTGTTTCAGAGTTTAAACACAATTTCAAGTACATTATTTTTATTTAATACATGACATTACCGAACTAATGTTTGCATATTGTTGCTTACTTTTTCTTTTTTTTAAATGTTGGACAAAAACAATAATTCAAGCTTGAAACCAAAGATTTCACGTAGAAAAGATAATACAACATTAGCAAGCACTTGTAACTTACATATTTATTTTTTTTCCAAGCAATTTTTTTTATAATACCCTTTAAAATTTCTAAACAAACACAAAATTATCAAATTGCATGCCTTTTCATTATCTAATGTCAAATATGTTTCAATCTCACATATCTTAAGATTTTTTTAACACCTATTTTTAGTAATATCATTATCAATATGTTTCATAGTTTAAATTACAATTTTAAAGTACATTATTTTATTTCATGTCTGACATTACCGAATTCTGATATTTATATGTTATTTTTTTCTTGAATCCTCTAAATAATTTTTTCTCTAAGGGTTTTTATTTTTTTGAGTTTGAACTACTTGAATGTTCTTTTGTAAAATATTATTAGCACCTTCAAATATCTTTTATTTATTTGTTTTAATTCCTTAAAAAGTAATATCATAATTACTCTTCAAATTTTGTTTTATTTTTTTGAAATTTAAATGTTGGACAAAAACAATTATTCAAGTTTGACACCAAATATTTTATGTAAAACAAAAAAGAAAAAAATAATACAACATTAACAAACATTTGTAACTTGCATAATTAATTTTTCCAAGCACTTTATTATAGTAGGATAGTGGGGTGTGTATTTAATTGATATTAATATTTTGATATTTTATAAATAAAATAATTTTAAAGGAAGGACACTTGGCAACATTGTACAGTGCCACTTGTCAAAGACTTGAAGATGACACTTGGCAACATTGTAAAGTGCCACTTGTCAAACACTTGAGGGTGCAAACCACACTTTTATATATATAATTTTAGCTGCATAGAATTGATTGTTAACCCAAATTTTCTATGAGAAAATATATGAACTCAAAGTTGATCCCGTGCAACGCACGGGCATTTAACTAGTAGTACTAATAGTAATGCTAATACTATACTAATACTACGCTAATAAAAAAGAGATATAAAGTCTTTATTTGAAAAAGAAAATAGTAAAAGCATGAAGTTATAATTTATTTAATTGCATCTACTTTTCAATCTTTTTTGTTTGATTGGGGTATTGAGAGCTAAGAAAAGCTAATTCTAATAATTAACGACTTTGGTCATTGACTAGCACGACTCCTTTAATTGGACATTAATGTCGGCATTACCCTTAAACTTAATTACATAGAAGTTACTTAATTATAATTATTAAATTTGTAACTTCCTTGACATGAAGAGTCGCGTTATATAAAGCCTTACATAAACACAATCAATATTTATTTAAAATTGTCATTAATCATGCTTTACTTTATAATATAAATATCCATGATCATAAACGTCATTTTAAAATGAATTATTACCCTGTTTTGTTTAAATAAAATTAATTAAGTCTGGTACGTCAAATAGATTAATAGAAGAACTATTTATTTTGGAACCAATTCTCCAAGGAGTTGCTAGCAATAGAAATTCGAGAAAAAAGGAAATGTAGCAGTAATATCAGTCTCCAATTCAGAATATATGTGAGATAGTCTCACACACAAGTTTTTGTAATCGAATAATCTTAACCGAATCTTTGTTTTCACTGTAGAATCAATCAAGATATTCACAAATATAAAAAAGATTGAAGAATCTAAAACACAGTTTCCTCGTATTTAATACGAGGAATAAATGAGATCAGCCTGCCTACGTATTAAACACAAAAAGCTAAAACCCAAATATTTTTTGCAGTCTTTATAAACTCAAGAACAACAACAACATCAAATACCAGTCATCCAAATCAAACTTTTGATCAAAATGTCAGAGAAATCGAAGCAAAAATTGGTTGAAAGCAGTGAAGAAGAAGATCAAGATAATGAGAAAGAAAGTGTCGATATCGGGCTGAATTTGGACAAACTGAATCTGGGCCCGAATAAGAAGCTGCTTGTTCTGTGTCTAGGTGGCCTACTTGTCAAGAGGGTTCATGTTAGAGAGAAGGCAACTGTACGAGGTTTGCGTCCTGATGTCGTCTATGGAAAGTTTTTGGGTAATTTTTATTATTATTAGTTCATTCATTCATGCTATTTTATTTTATATTTTCTTGTTCTTGATCATCAATATCATTCTTGGTCATTTTTGTAACAGTTTTTAAGAGGCCCTTTTGCACTGAGTTTCTGAAATTTTGTTTTGAACGTTTCGACGTCGCCCTGTGGTCTTCTGCAAGGGAGTAAGTAGATTATTCTGTCACGAATCATGTTTCACGAGACGGCCTTTTTGATAATGTTGTTTTTTTGATCAGGCATAACATAGAAGGGGTTTTGAGCAACATAACTGGTGGGGCAAGAGGCAATAAGTTCGTGTTTGTTTGGGTAACTTAATTAATTTATTATTTGATAGAATATTGTGATCGATCCTAGTTTTTTATTTAGTGAATTTTAATTGATGATTTGATATTCAGGGACAAGAAGAATGCACTGATTCGATGTTTTACTGCCCAGAGAAAGAGGAGAAGCCTTTATTTCTTAAAGAATTAAAAGACATTTGGGAAAAAAGTAATTACAAAGGAAAATATAATGCTAAAAATACTTTGTTGATTGATGATGAACCTCACACTGCCCTCCTTAATCCGGTATTTATAATTTATTTATAATATATATAAATCATATTTAATGGTCTTATTTATTGAAGTTGGGTATCGAATAATTTGATTGATTGTTGTATATATGCAGCCCAACACAGCGATTTTTCCTCAGCCATATAAGAAGCACAATAGCAGCGACACATTTTTAGGTAATTACATTATTTCAAAAATTTGAATTTATGATGTTTTTGATCATCCATCGTATTAATTTTTGTGAGAATAATAATAATAATAATTTGATGGTGGTATTTTGTTTTGTGGATGGAGTAGGTCCGGATGGAGAGTTTCGCAAATACTTAGATGGGGTGGCAGATGCTGAGGATGTTCCATCGTACGTTAAGGATCATCCCAGGTTTGGACAAGCTGCAATCACTTCGTCCCATTCCAATTGGAACTTCTATTCCAGGGTTCTTCGTCGTCATGGCAAGAAAGTTGAAGGGCCTGCAGAGACTTCTGACAAATCTAAGCTGCTGCTCTGATCATCATCACACATATAACTAATGAAATTAAATAATTAAGGAGCTACATCAATTTTCATGTTTATGTTTCGAACCAGTATTATGTAGTAATGACACTGGTTTGTTTTGCTATGGTTTATGTTTGGATTTTGATGTTTTTGGATTATATACAATATTATGCTTTCATCTTCTGCAATCACGGCTGGATTTCACCAATCTTTCTAATTAAATTGACATAAAGCTATTATAAAATCAATATATAATTGTGCTTTAATCTTAGCTTAGTACAAATATCCCAAATCCAACTCTGTAAGGTATCTACAAAGTCAATAAAACAATCAAAAGCCAATAAATGGGGGAAAATATATATTCCAAGAGTGACACTTTTGTGTCCCACCAGGTACTTCCAAATTAATCATTGTATGGTGTTAAATATATACTCTACATGTATCATGTATATACAAATTAATCATCATATGATGTTAAATATATACTCTACATGTATCATGTATATACTCATCAGGTATCACATGTATAGTCTTATATACATATAATACTTGTAGAGTATATTTATAACACCAAAAAAACATAACACTTATAGAGTATATATACAACACCTGAAAAACATGTATATAACACTTAAATTTGTGTCTCTATGTGCCCTAGGAATATATAAGTTTTTTTCATATTCCAAACATTCTTTTTTGAAGAATCAATTAAGCAAAAACTGTTAAAATTCCTGCATGCATTATATCATCGCACATTATAAGATATATGAATTAGAATTCCAAAAGGCATACTTACTATTAGCTGAGAGCCCAAAATTCATGGACCCCCCAAATTCTCTTTTACTCTATATGATAATATCAGACACTGCTATTGTCATACTTACCATGGGCACATTATGTGCCCTCTTAAGTATTGAGATAATTAATTTCACTTTTTATATTTTTTTTAGTCATTTCTAACCATGTCATATATTGAATACAGATTGTTCACTATCTATTGTCAATATATTTTATGAATATTACTTAAAACAAATTTGAAATATGCATTTTTTATACTATATTAATATTTTACGATTATATTTAACTCATTTTTAAATATAAAAACATATAAATTGAAAGTCATGCAACACTCTGGTGTAATGCCGGTTGGATGACAATTAAAATGACATTGCATCATACACGTAGGACCAAAACTTTAGTTAGCCAAGTGAGTTGATCGACCGAGGCCCGAAAATATGCAAACTTCGATATTGTTTTATACTACCTTCATCCCAAAATAAATGACGTTTTAGCTTTGTGCACATATAATAAGAAATGTGATAAAAAGTCAAATCTACCTCTATTTATGTTTAATTAATGAGGAACTTTTATCTCTTTAACACATTTAATTTGAGATGAGTAAATAGGAGCATATTTGGTATATTGCATGTAAATATGCTTTGAAATACGAAAACGACAACTATTTTGAAACAAATTTTAGTTGTTAAAACGTCATTTATTTTGGGACGGATGTAGTATTATATAATTTGACCTAAAAAAGGCATGCATATTATTGTGCAAACAATTGAAAGGTGTCCTAGTGCTTAGCATTTAGTGCTTTTGAGGTCTTGGGCTTGGGTTGGAAACCCAGCCTTATCAGTGTATATATATATATAAAAGTAGGATATTTTGCCAAAAATAACTGTAATAAATTATCTACCTATTAAATAATTACTATTTTAAGAAACTTATTAATTGCTTTCATATTGTATTTATGGTAAGAAACTCAATACAAATAAACCTATTTATTGTATTTTAAGAAACTCAATACAAATAAAAATAAATAAACCTATTTATTGTATTTTAAGAAATTCAATATAAATAAATAAATATTTAATTTAAGAAATCAGTTATGATACTCAACTTAGTATTTATTGTATAAAAATTTCAAATAAAAAAAATAAATAGATAAATAAGATGAAATAAATGATATATATTTATTATCTCTCATCTTATTTTTAAGTACTTATTTTAAGGGGTAAATTACAAAAAACAACTCCACCTATCGACTTTTTTCAAATTGCAACCTTTTTTTTTTTTTTTCAGATTGCCACCCAGTCTTTTTGTGGTTTTGTCGATTGCAAATTTTCCGGCGAAATGAAGATTAATTTGTTCACTTTGCAACCTAAATTTGTTTTTTTTTTGTTTTTATCTAATTGCAACCTGAACTTTGTGTTTTTATCAGATTGCAACCAATAATGAAAATTTCGATTCCTGTGGAATATATGTAACTTAAATTCACGGAAATATCGTGAAAATATTGATATCGATGGAAATATGGGTACATATATGTATTGTTATTTTTCCTATATTTACCAATATATTCCGATATTTTCTCGATATTTATTGATATTTCATCGATTTTTTACTGATGTTACATATATTTCACCAATTTTGACCAATATTTCAATGATATTTATTTTATGACTATCGATCACACTTATATAACATAAATGTCACACTCATATATATAACATAATGGTATCAGTGTGAAGCGAAAAAAAATCATGATTTGCGATTGGACAAAAAAATTATGGTTTGGGTTGCAAAGTGAAAAAAATTAATTCATTTGCCGGAAAAATGACCGGAAATTTTGCAATCGGCAAAACCACAGAAAGTTAAAAATTAGATTAAAATTATTATTGCAAGTTAACCAACTTATTCATTTGAAGTATACACATATTTTATTTTATCTTTCTTATTTTATATTTATTTGTTGTCAAATTTTATTTATATTTTGATTAATTAAGGTGGCATAAGGGATTGGACAGAACTAATTTTTCTGGTTTTTCACAAATTAAAATTTTATCATTCTTAGTCTCTAATATATTGACTTATCAATCTTATAATTATTATTCATAATTTTTTTAATTCAAAATGTGTAGATTAAGTCCAATTTTGAATTGTTTCATTTAAATAGATAGTAAGAGATATTTTCATGTATTTGATATACTGATATAATTTTTTATTTGATTTAAAATAAATGAGTTATATGTGGCGTTGAACCAAAAAAATTATTAAAATATGTGTGTATTTATAGTTATAAATGTCAATAAAATATAAATTTATTTATCTCAATACTTAAATCATAACGTTTTCAATACATATAACTTATTTTTAGATATTAAATTTATTTTTAAAATTTTTTCTATCCATGTAATGTTCTGACACAATTTTTTTTTATTTGTTTGTTTAATCCATAGATTAATATATTACTTTATATATTTCAAATTTCTAATATTTTCGAATATAATTATTTATAATGATATAAATTTAAAGTTAAAATACCTAGCTTTATACTAATACAAATTAAAAGAGTATCAATATATTTTTGTTAAAATAATAATCATTACATTTTATATGTTATTATATATTTTTAATAATCATATATAACACACCGTGCAACGCACGGGTACACTACTAGTTCAGTTAACATTCTTTTAAGAAAGAAAATGGGCCTTACTGTCATTAGAGATGAATTGGGCCTTACTTACTCTACCAATTTAGTTATAATTTTATTTAGAAAGACCAATTGGGCCTTGGTTATCATTAAAGACCAATTGGGCCTGACTTACTCTACCAATTTAGTTATAATTTTATTTAGAAAGACCAATTGGGCCTTGGTTGTCATTAAAGACCAATTGGGCCTGACTTACTCTACCAACCTTAGCAATTTTGTTATCATTATTTTTGGAAAGAAAATGGCCCTACTTGTCATTCAAGATGAATTGAGCCTTATTTACTCTATTCTGGGCCCTCTAAGTCATCTTCTAATTTATCTATTACGATTAATACATTAAATTAAATTTCAAAATAATTCGATAACCTTAATTAAAAATAAGTTTTGATTTGAAATATTGTCCGACTTCAAGAATAGTTCATCACATCTAGGAAATAGGTGATTCTCTTTTCTTGTATTCATAGTTTATTTAATAATGTTCAAGATATTATTATTAATACCCGTAGCAACAGTAAGTGTAAAAAGGATATTTTACAAAGTTGAAGCTCGTTAAATTTTTTTTTTCAATCGATCATGTCTCAATAAAGATTGAATGAATTAGCTATGTTATCGAGTGAGAAAGAAATTATTATATTGAACAATTTGGTTGTACGGACATGATTAACACTTGCCTCTACAATTGTGAGGCGAATTGTATTGAAGTAAATATTTCAAGTTTTTATAATGTAATAAAAATATCTTTGGAAATGCTTCAAAGTTTATTTTGCAATTTGAACTCGGGTCAAAACATTTTTAGGTGCGACCCTGGTCATACATCATTATATATGTACTGGTGCCTACAATTGTAGTTAATTATTCAATAAAATTTTGAAGTTCATGAAGTTCAAAATATTAGAAAAAATAAAAAAAATTGGTTTAACCGGTTTTATTGCCCGTTTTGACAAATTTAACCGGTGTTTGCCCGAGATTGACCAGTTTTATGTGACTTGACCGCAAATCTGATTTTAATTAGGACTTAAATAAATCGGACTAGTGACTGGTTCGCGGTAGAACTGGTCGGTCCGACCAGTCATGTGTGTAACAAGAAATGTAGCAAAATTTAACAGAATTTGATATGTAGGGATCAAATTAACAATTAATTATTTCAAAAATTGTCACCTATTTTGTAGGACCAATTCCGTAATTTTCTTTTTTACTGTATATATTTCAAGGAAACAATACCAGTTTATTCATATTCCAGATAAAACAGCCATTAATATATTTGCTACTTACTAACTATGATATATATAGGCATATAGCTGTAATTGGTTCGATGTTATCCAGATATATAATCTTCTTTTATGGTTATATTAAAGAATTTTATTTTATTTTACTATCCATAAATCAGGAAAACTAAGAATTATGTAGTTGCTAAATCAATTTATGTCACATGTATTTGGTTTCCTCTAATTAATAATTAATTGGTAGGTATATATATATGCCTCTATCTAAATAAAATCCATCTTATCTATGAATTAATTTGGATAAAAAAAAACATATAATTTCCTGAAAAATTGGTCAGTTAATTTTTGAAACATGGCATTCAGTTAAATAAAATGGTGAAAATATTGGTAATGATAATTAAATAAATTAGACGATATATTAAATATCTCTTTAATTTATAAGATCATTTTATCTTATTTTGACTTAAATAACATCTTAATAGTAAAATTTTACAAAAAAAAATTAAAAAGTAAAAAAATTCTTAAGAATATTATTTTTAACAAACAGTAGTTTATGAGTTTACTCGAACACTCTCCAAGTGCACTCTATTTAATACAATAAATTGTTAGTTAATTTATTCACAAGTTTATTTAGATATTTTCTATGTCGTTTTCTCGATCTGCACCTTTTCCATTAGATGACCAAATACAATCTTACTTCAAACAAAGCAAAAGAGCTTGAAGAGGAAAAAGAGAAGGAACTAAATGATGATCAACGATCTGTACTTTGTTTACCCTACTAGCTAGTGTTTAACTTAATTAACGCAGCTCGCCATTATGCATGCCTCGTTGCCCCTGATCAAGAATATAGACACGTCTCGTTGTCCACAATAATATGATAATACTCCGATCCACCAAAACATTGTTTCATTTGGCAACATGGAACGTAACTCAATTAAATTCTCGAACACGACAACTATAATTTCTTAACATACCCTAGTTGGATTTACTAAAAGAATCGCAAACTCAGCTACTGCTACTGATTGTCTTGTCTATCATGCTATCAGTCTTTCCAGACCCTCTACTTTTGTGGAGGCTCCTATTTTTCTTACTAGTATTCTGATGGAAGATTGTAATTCCTTAAGTTAATTAATGAATTATTTTTCCTTAAAAAAAAAAAAACCCTAGTTGGACATATATGATGATGTTCTCTGAAGATGATGCTAATGCGAGCTATATATGAATATCTCTTATATGTGTTTGAACATTTAATATTTTTATCATGTATTAATACCAAATTATATTTCATTTTACTTTTCAGTATATCAATTCACGCAATATTCATGATGTGTTCATTATACATATGATGCATATATACTAAACACAAATAGTTGTATAAAATAACCTGCACAAGAGAATTATCAATTTGAGGAAAATAAATTAAACTATGCAACAAATAAAATGACAAAACATTTTAAGTCGACAATATTCGCACATATCGACCATTTCCTTACTTTAAAAATGGCAAAGAAAAATCTTATAGAGCTTAACCTAATTAACATGTATCTATACTATATATCATATACCCATAAAATTAATGTAATTAAATTAATAATTATTTCTGATTAAATATTCATAATTAAAGCGATCCAATGAGAAGATAGTACTAAACTGAATTATTACAAGAGAAATGACATAGGCCTTTTAAACGTAAACTGAATATTTATGTGTATATATGTATATATTATAATGTCACACTATTACATTTTAAACTACTTTTAATTGTTCAATTTAAAGGAAAACTCAAGCACTATATGACAATATATTAAAGAGGCATATATCACCAAATATTGGACCTACATTATTACTATTATTGGTGATTTATTATAATTTTTGAGTTACATATTTCAATAAATAGTAGTTGTAAATAGTACTCCCTCCGTCCCGCTCCAACTTACCTACTTGCCATTTTCGTCCGTCCCAATCGAACTTGCCAACCCCAAAATAGCAAAGAAATAATATTTTTTAAATCAAAAAGTAACCAAAAAGTAACCAAAAAGTCAAAAAACAACAACAAAAAGTATAAAAAACACTTTTTTAATCAAAAAGTAACCTAGTCAACTGCATTTTCTTAGGTTCCGTGCCCGGTCCAAGTAGGGTACTTGGACCGGACGGAGGGAGTATATATCGTTAGATGGAGAGAGAATTTAAGAGGCGATAGAATAAAAGCAGTAAAAATTCGAGAAAAATTATTAATGCAGTAGTCCACATAAAGATAGGAGGGAATGAAAAATTAAATGTAGAATCCAAAAGTTGATTGATGAATGGAATGATGCATTTACGAAGAGAATAAACAGTTGTCATACGTTGGACAAGGCCAATTTTGGAGGTCCAAGAAAATGGTAAGTAAAATTTGAAAAAAGTTGAGAAATTGAGCTATAAATATAGGGAAAAAATGGAAGAAAAAAAGCAAGCATCGAAAAAGAAAAATGAATGAAAACGTGGGGAGAACGAGAAGAAAGAAGGTGACGTTAGCCTTCATCGCCAATGACTCAGAGAGGAAGGCGTCGTACAAGAAGAGGAAGAAGGGTCTGATTAAGAAGGTTCGAGAACTCAGCACCCTTTGCGGCGTCGACGCCTGCGCGATCATCTACAGCCAGTACGACGCCGTGCCGGAGGTCTGGCCCTCCGTCCTCGGCGCCCAGGAGGTCCTTGCTCGCTTTCGGAAGCTCTCCGAAATCGAGCAGGGACGGAAGATGATGAACCAGGAGAGCTACACGCGGCAGCGGATCAAGAAGGCGGAGGAGCAGCTCCACCGCCTCCGCAAGGAGAACAAGCGCCGCCACATGGAGAACTTCATGTTCCAGTGCTTCGCCGGCAGGGCGGCGCTCGAGCAGTTCGACCACCGCGACGCCTCCGACATGGCCTGGGCGATCAAGCAGCTCCTCCGAGACATTTCCTACCGGATGGAGACCATGGGGACCGACGCCGGAGGGGAGGCTCCGCCGCCTCCGGTGGACTTTGCTCCTCCGCCGGCGCCGGCGCCTGAGGGTGAGGACGACTTGGAGGGGTTTCCGTGGGGGCTGGCGCAGAGTCCGATAGGGTTTGGCGGCGAGTGCGACGGCGGCGATCTCGACTGGGACGATGGGATGATGATGCCATTCCCCTTCTTCTTCGACAATACTGAAGCTTCGACCTCTGCAGCTAATGAGCATGGAAATGGCGGGAATTGATTTGGGTTCGATCATTGCAAGTTTATTTTTCGATTTTACGTGGTTTGGTTGTGACCTAAATAATTAAAACCCTAGTTTTGCAAATACATATGTATGTGTGTGCAATCTAGGCATGGATATTTCACAACTTTGAAACCTTATTTTGTGTGATTTCTTTCATGTAATTTTGCTTGGTTGATTCAGTTTATCTGAACTTATGTTGGATTTACATATTTGGATCTGAGTTCTTTTATCTTTATTCTTTATGAAAGGTTTTTGATGCATTAATTGGTTCTAGAAAAAGTGATGACGTGATTTTAGATGGGATTATTGGATGAAAAAAATTGCAAAATGGGACTTTATCTTGAATTTCATTACCCAAATTTACCAAAATAATGATGTCATATATGAAATAATATGTACGGTATATTCTATGGTAGGTAGTAAAAAATGAAAGTATTTTATTATATACAGTACAGATCCAACTCATGGTAATTTATGGCAGCTAGCATTTGAAATATATGGATAAGGTTAAATAGTAAGTGATAAAATATAGGACTAATTTCTTAATTTTTGGAGTAATATTTTTGTGTCTTTAAAATTAAAGACCCTAATTGTTAATTGATATATTGGTAGTCGTTATATTTAATCTCAACATGAATTGATTTGGTTCGTTAATTTTGCTAGACGATCGATGAAATATACTTGTTTTTTATTAAAATATTTCATTGGTTTGGTGAACAATTTTGTTAATTGTTATTATAAGGGTACAATTGTTTTGGAATTTGTATGTATTTCATTTCTATATATGTGTGTGTTCTATTTTAATTTGCTAGTGCATTATCTATGTGTAATACAACATGATCATTATATTGTTGATGCATATATACTAAATTGAAATATTTGACATAAACATTATAAAAGCATAGATGATTTATGGAATTTAGAAGACAATTGAAACATAAAAAAATAAAATCACAAGAGATTTATTTGTAAGAATTCATTCTAAAATTTGGAATTGAAATATTTGACATAAACATTATAAAAGCATAGATGATTTATGGAATTTAGAAGACAATTGAAACATAAAAAAATAAAATCACAAGAGATTTATTTGTAAGAATTCATTCTAAAATTTGGAATTTTAGTTATTAAATTGTTGGTTTTCAAATTCAAAATAAAATAGAATGAGGAATAGTATCAAATCATAAATACAAGATCCTCTTATCTGCTCATAAGATACTTTTCGATCCTCAGAATAATTATTTAACTCGTCACATTCGATCATATTAACGTTTAATTTATCAGTATTAATTAACGAATTTATAACATATATATATATATATATATAGTTGAGTAAAGTTAAATAAAATAGTTCAACCTAGTACTTAAAATAATTTTGAAGTCTTTTCTTTGGCTACACATTCAAAATAATATTTAAAGCCTGAAATAAAACTACTCTATAGTTTGGAAAATACCTGTCAAAATTAAACTAAAAATATAATTATATGTTCATTGATAAGTGTTGCTTTTACTATATTTTTACGTATGTTTATGTGTTCATTTGAGCATGTTTATGTACGTTTCTATAGTGATTTAAATACTTTTGATTTATTAGTTGTATTTGATGGTTTTGTGTTTTTAGTGCAAAAATCGCAAGTTTCAGCTTACATACGCAGTTGTGGAAGAAATGACATATGTCACGATCTAGAAGTTCGAATTGAAAGATCTTAATTTTTTTGGAAAGCTAAGGAAGAGATCTAAAACTTTGATGTTGAACACTTTTGCCAATTCATTCTCCAAGAAAGCAGAATATTGAGAAAGGACCGAAGTTGTGCGTTCGGTTCTTCGTCGTGATAGGCTCTAGTATTTCAATCAGGATCCTCTATTCCAAATCGTGTTTCATCTGGTGTTTCAATTTAATTCCCACACACCACGTGTAAAAGATGACATCATCAATGTACATTTGTCATCTATTGAAAATAATGGAATATAAGATGAAACACAATTTGAAATAGATGATTCAATTCCCTAGTATTTTGATCATAACTTTCTCTAGAAGACTGGCGCACGGGTGACCGTGTCCTGAGGCACGGTCATGCTCGAGAGACTCCTATTCCATCCCAAACTCGATTTTTGACGTATCTCACATTTCTAAACCATCTAGGAGACCTCCAAGATGCTATATATACCCAAATTCGTTCCAAAAAGGAGGGGGAGATAGGGGATCAATCATTACGGTAGGAATAACACCCATAGAGAGAAAACAAATATTCTGAGAGCATCCGGAGAGGAGAAGAAGACTTCAAAGATCGAAGATTCGAGAGATCATCGTTCATATAGAGTTTTTCTTTATCTTCCCTTTTATTGTTGGATTATTTCAGTTTGATATGATATTTTCAATCTTGTCTGTGAGTTTGTTGATATTCATGTCTGGCTAGTTTTTCATGGGTTCTAGGGCTTGTTAGTAGTCTAATTTGAATCTGATGGATCTTTGATTTCAATTCAATTTCTTGATTTTTTTTATCCTATTGATGTGTTTATGATTTGATTGCTTGTTTGATTATGTGGCCACTAATTGAGCATGTTTGAATAATTAAGTCAAAATTCGAGAGAGGAAATTTAATTATGGAAGAGTAAACACGTAACATATATGCAGCATGAGATCGAGAGATAAATGACATATGTGATGAGATTTTCAATCATAGGTGCTTTTGGGAGTTCTTGTGTTATATCAGATCGAGTAGAGATACCTCTGGTAGCATAATAATCAACCGGTTAAATTGACTCGAGAGAACTTTTAATTTGATATTTGTGATTGCTCATATAGGATAGTTAATCATTGAATTGGATTGGTCAAGTGATATCGTTATGAGAATTAGATGAAAGCATGTTCTAGAACCTGTCTCAGTAATAACTGTTTGTCTCCGTGTATTTATTTATTTTTGTTTTAGTATAGTTAATTGAATTCTTTGATATCTGATAGCCTAGATAAAATTAGGGGTTGAATTTGGGTAATCGATTATTCCTAGATAATAGTCTCTGTGGGATCGACCTTGCACTACAAGAAAAATGAGTATTTACGATAACATTTTTTGCGACAACAAAAGTTGTCGCAATAACTCTATTTTTTGCGACAACTAGTTGTAAAAAAAAAATGTTAATAAAAATTGACAAAATGTAGTCACAAAAAGCAATGTAAAACGACTTATTTGCGACAACATTGTTGTCGCAAAAGAAACTATTTACGAGAAGGCTTTTGTGATAATAATTTAGCGACAACATGTGTTGCTAATTGTACTTGCGACAATTATTAAAGTTTTTGAGACAACATTTTGTTATCGCAAATACCCATTTTTCTTGCCGTGTTCTGCAATCTACACCGTACACTTGCGGTAGTAGCCTAAAGAAATAGGTGAACAAGTTTTTGGCGCCGTTGCCGGGGACTAGAATTTAGGATAATTGATATTTGAATTCTTCTTTTGATTTTAATTTGGGAATTTTTTTTTATTTGTTATTTTTATTTTAGGGATTATCTAATACTCTTTCGTGGATTTTCAGGTCGTGCATCAATATGACAATCAACAGCTATCAGTGGTCATCTGAAAGGACTACATACAAAAAAGCAGTTGAATTTCAAAACCAAGATCAATTAGCAGCTTTAACTGCACAGATATCAGCTCTCACAAGACAAGTTTTGGCTTCTCGTACTGCACCAGTACGAAATTTCTGGAATCAAAGTGGTGATTTTGCACCGCAAGAGGAGGTTGAAGACATCAATTATGTAGGCGGACAATATTACAACAACTTTCAAAATAGGAGATTTTCTGTCTCAGATGGGGTGATTGATGAGCCAAGACAACAACCACTTGAAGATTTAATGAGAGAATTCATTAAAGGAACGGATGAGCATTTAAAAGAAATGGATGCTCGTATCAGATCTTCGGAAAGGCAAGTGGAGGCTCGGCTCAAATCATTGGAAGTGCAAATAGTCACTATTCTTGAAAATCAACAAGAGGAGGAGTCATATTCTAGTACAGCCGAGTTATATCCAACTGAAGAAGGTATGACCATAACGTTGATGGAAGAGACCAAGAAGGATGAGCCTAGGATGCTAGTTGAGGATGAGAAAGAAACTGAAGATGAGAGAGAAAATATTTTGGTGGAGAAAGAAGTGCATATAGAGGAACCAAAAGGGGCTGAGAAGCCTAAATCAATTCTTAACTCTACACTTTCTTTTACTATCATTTATATTCTTTCTCCTAAAAAATTTCACAAGAAAGAGTTCGATAATCAATTTGTTAACATTTTGAATCTTTTTGAAAAAATTGACTTTGAAATTCCTTTTGTAGGTGCGTTGGAAAAATTGTTGAAGTGTGCAAAATTGTGTGAGTAGATGATGCCGTCAAATTTCACACTGATTGAGATGCAACCCAATTGGAAGAAAAGAAGAAAAAGTCTGTGAGTTTTTCCATTGCATTTCTCTTTTGATTTTATTAATTGTCTTCTTTGGAATTGATGACAAATAAGTTTTTTTTTTTGGGGGGGGGGGGGGGGCGGTTGTGAGATCAAAGAAAAATTACAATGGATTTTTGCATTGCATTTTAGTTGCATTTTAGGATTTTATTGCTTTAGCACGTTTATTGCTTTTTAGGTAGATTTTTTTATTAGGTTAGATTTTTTTTTAGGATGAGTGATGATCTTTTGATTTTGTGGATAAATATGTGATATGAATTCTCAATCTTTGAAAAGCATGAATTGAGTTGAATGAACTTGATGATATCTTGCTTGATTGAGTTGAGATTTTCTGAATTTTTGGTGAATATATTGGAGCATGAAATGAATGTGTGTTTTGAGGAGTATGAAAACAAGCCGAGTGAGATTTTGAGCTTTGACTTGACATTACACCAAGTCTTGTTTTCTTGATTGAGTGAGTATCAATTGTCTTGTATATATCTCTAGAACTTGTTTTGGTATCTCCTTTGAGACCGCATGTACGTGTGAATTTTTGAAAGTGATCTAAGGCCATCTTTGATTTTGTAAGTCACTTAACCAAATATTTTCCTACCAAATTCATAATATTTCCTAGTTAACCTCTTTGAGCCTTTAAGCCCTATTTCTTTGACTAGCCGAAGAATCGTTTGAATTATCCTTATCTTTTGAGTCTACCTATTTTATATGATTGTAAAGCTCGGATGAAAAGTGATTGGGTGAAAAGAGCTTGAGTTGACTAGTTGGGAATGTGAATAGAGTTGAAAGAATTGGTAGAGTTGAAAATTTTGTGGATATTGTTGAAGAGAAAAAAAAGTGGCTTAAAAAAAAAAAGGAAAAGTAAGATGAAGAGGTGATTTGGTGGAGAAAATAAATTTTTGCATGAGTTGTGCCTTGTTGATATAATTTTGACATTTAGTTGAGTTGTGCCTTTTCTGGAACTCGATTGAGTAAGTTTTTTTTTTTGATATATTTTCTGGAACTCATGTTGGATATAGGTGATTGGTTGGAGAAATTTCATGGAAGTGAAAAAAATTCGTGAGTTAAGTGGAAATTCATGGAGTAACTTCAATCATATATTTTTGTAGTCATTTTTATCCAAATTTTCTTACCTTATCCAAAGAGCTTCATTGTGTCCAAATAAAAGTCATTTTTGATTCTTAAATTCACATGTACGAAAGTGGTGGAGAAGTGAAACGATTTGCAAGCCTATGGTAGATTGTACTTGATTGATTGATTTGAGCGTATACACGTCTTATTCTATACACTTTTGAGCATGAATGATACACGTTTACCTTGTGAGGTTCAATACTCTTTGAAATACATCCTTGTGGATTGTTCGAAGTATTTTCTTAAGTTTGGAAAATTTTGATTTCAATTGAGTATGTTGAGTTATAGTTCGTGACACTTGATTCATTGTGTTGAGATATATATGTGTTTGAGTTGAGTTCTTGATATTACTCGAGGACGAACAATGGTTTAAGTTTGGGGGAAATTGATAAGTGTCGCTTTTACTATATTTTTACGTATGTTTATGTGTTCATTTGAGCATATTTATGTACGTTTCTATAGTGATTTAGATACTTTTGATTTATTAGTTGCATTTGATGGTTTTGTGTTTTTAGTGCAAAAATCGCAAGTTTCAGCTTACATGCGCAGTTGTGAAAGAAATGACATATCCCACGATCTAGAAGTCCGAATTGGAAGATCTTAATTTTGTTGGAAATCTAAGGAAGAGATCTACAACTTTTATGTTGAACACTTTTCCCAATTCGTTCACCAAGAAAGCAGAATATTAAGGAAAGACCGAAGTTGTGCGTTCGGTTCTTCGTCGTGATAGGGTTCTAGTATTTTGATCATAACTTTCTCTAGAAGACTGCTATTGAGGTGAAATTTGTGGCATGTGAAAGCTAACTTCAAGACTTACAACTTTCATGAAAACGTTGATGTCAAATTCGGAACGGTCGTGTCCCACTGCACAGAAACACTAGCACTGGCGCACGGGTGACCGTGTCCTGGGGCACGGTCGTGCTCGAGAGACTCCTATTCCATCCCAAACTCGATTTTTGATGTATCTCACACTTCTAAACCATCTAGGAGACCTCCAAGATGCTACATATACCCAAATTCGTCCCAAAAAGGAGGGGGAGATAGGGGGATCAATCATTAGGGTAGGAATAACATCCATAGAGAGAAAACACATATTCTGAGAGCATCCGGAGAGGAGAAGAAGACTTCAAAGATCGAATAATCGAGATATCATCGTTAATATAGAGTTTTTCTTTATCTTCCCTTTTATTGTTGGATTATTTCAGTTTGATATGATATTTTCAATCTTGTCTATGTCTGGCTAGTTTTCCATGGGTTCTAGAGCTTGTTAGTAGTCTAATTTAAATCTGATGGATCTTTGATTTCAATTCAATTTCTTGATTTTTTTATCCTATTGATGTGTTTATGGTTTGATTGCTTGTTTGATTATGTGGCCACTAATTGAGCATGTTTGAGTAATTAAGTCAAAATTCGAGAGAGGAGATTTAATTACGGAAGAGTAAACACGTGACATATATGCAGCATGAGATCGAGAGATAAATGACATATGTGATAAGATTTTCAATCATAGGTGCTTTTGGGAGTTCTTGTGTTATATCAGATCGAGTAGAGATATCTTTGGTAGCATAATAATCAACCGGTTAAATTGACTCGAGAGAACTTTTAATTTGATATTTGTGATTGCTCATATAGGATAGTTAATCATTGAATTGGATTGGTCAAGTGATATCGTAATGAGAATTAGATGAAAGCATATTCTAGAACCTGTCTCAGTAATATCTGTTTGTCTCCGTGTACTTATTTATTTTTGTTTTAGTATAGTTAATTGAATTCTTTGATATCTGATTGCCTAGATAGAATTCGAGGTTGAATTTGGGATCGATAATTCCTAGATAATAGTCTCTGTAGGATCGACCTTACTTACCGTATTTTGCAATTTACACCGTACACTTACGGTAGTAGCCTAAAGAAATAGGTGGACAAGTTTTTGCATTTATTCGACAACTGAGCATGTGAGCTATTACTTTTCTAAACTTTTCAACGCTCTAAAACATTCTTTCTAAACTTCTAGTCACTTTATTACCATCTACTAGTCTGTGAAATCAATATTGTTTAGTTTGTACAAATATATATCAAGTTATTCCCTATTACATGAGCTTGTGTTAATTAAACTAAGATTGAATTAACCATTGTATCTCTTACCAACAAATGATTAGTCGTCGGTCATTCCATTTCTATCTACCCGTGAAAATAAAATCGTATCTTGAATGAATATTATTCATTTTTCTTGCAGTGCATGTGCATGTGCATGTGACATGCATGACAACATATACAAACTACGTAGCTTTATTGCAACTACGTTGGGGAACAACTTAATAAATAAACAATAATTCACGATGACGTGTAAATTCGATTAGTCGATCAAGCCAATAATAATAGGTCTTGCGGGTGAGTCTGAATCTCCTATTACATATGGTGTTACATCTCATGTTACATAGTATTTAATACACGTCACGTATTAATTAGTGATGTCATTGAATACACGTGGGGGATGGTGATTGATTTGGAATAGGAGATGTAACATCAAATGTAACAGAACATCTCACTCCCTTGCGGGTCGACACGTGTTAATCTGATTGGTCGATTGTGAATCATAAAATAAACCTAGCTAGTATGCGCTTACTATATTTTTATGTTCTGAAAAGTAGACCAATTCAGTTTCTACCATTGACAACTTTGTACATACAACAATAAATATTCTTATTATTTAGCAACAACAAACGAATTAGTGGTCACAAAATGATGAGGGTGGTAGCTAAAAAAAATCTTTTGTGAATACTAGCTAGCTAGTGGTCTAAAAGCACAGTTGCAAGAAACATGTCACAATAAATTGTTTGCAACGATGCATATATAGGTTAGCCACAAAATTCATGTAGTAAACATAAATGAATCTCAAAGCAAATAATTGTTTCTTTGAAATTATAATGAACTACATTTCGAAGATGAAAGCAAACAAAGGAGAATCTCAAATGTATATAAATCGTAGAGTCCATTTACACATGTATAAAACTGCATCTTATTTATTCTTCGAAAGCAATCTTTTCATTTGGAGTTCAAAAAAAAAAAAAAAAATTTGTGGTTTCAAGAAGTAATGCAATACATATAGTTTGGTTACATTTCATTCTTGGTATCTCTATTGATTTACCCTCTCTACTATTTGAAGTGATAATAGTTTGGTTAAATTTCATTTACATGTTTGTGGATATTTTCCATTTCAACTCTTTCAGAAAGGAAGATATATATAACACCTCGATATTTTTAATCATTCGAGTGTTGTGGTTTAAATCAATGATTTTCTCTACCATCATGGTTTAAGGTTCAGATACATGATCCAATACTTTAAGCATCACGATTTATCATTTATAAATTAGATCATGGGGTCTGCTTACCATCGTAATCTAAGATTGTTGAGCATCTTCCGATCATTGTAATCTATCACCATCGTTAAGAACGTTTATTAAGTAAATATATCTTCATTTTCCTTATCTATAAACAAAACACATCCCTTGATATATTTCATCTGATTTTATAAAACCTATTTTAGGATATTTGTTGTTCTTTAATTTGAAGTAAAAGAAATGCATTAGAATGCTAATTAGCCTATATGTATTTGGGCCTCCTGCCCACATTTTTATAGCGATCCGATCTATTCCAAAACGATATCAGGCCTTTTCCATTGGGCTTAGTGTATAAGCCCATATGTTGGTCATTGGGCCCCTAAATAAGTCTCCTCTCCAGAAAATGAAGTAAGCCCATCATAAATTGAAAGACAATCAAATTAATCCTCAAAAAGAGGTTTCAATTAATGCCACTTTTAGCCAAAAACTTTTATATGACAACCAAAATATAATATTAGTTACATTACATACATTAGCTATAATATTAATATTTGATATATAATTATCAAATGTCAATGTGTAATCTTCCAAATAATAATGTTAATATTTGATAAATGCATTACCCAATACCCATCAATATTTAATATTGGTATGGAGATTTTGAAACAATCACAAAATATAAATTTAAAACACTTGAAACGAAAATTCCCCATATTAATTATTTGCAAATTAAAGAAGCAGAACAAAATTAGATATGTTGTCCTATCTGGTTTAAGTAGTAATTGCACCGACACATTTGGTCCTAATTAGGGTAACGTACATAATACCTAATTTTTCTTAAAGTCCTGTTTGTTGCCGGAGACTAAATAGAGAATCTTAGTTAATTTTAGCAGTGAAATGAAATAAAAATGAGTGGTTTTGTTCGTTTTGGTGGTTAAACTAAGATTCTTGTTGACCTAAAGAATAGCCCTCCTATTGCATGAGTTGATACCGACCTTTTTACTTTGCCTAAGATTACTCAAATCATTTAAGTCAATCAAGCCTTAGACCATCTCCAACCATTTTACTCAAATCCAAACTCAAATTTTGATTTTGCCATCAAATTTGCCACCAAATTTGCCACTATCTCCAACCCTTTAAACTCAAATTGAAATATTCTCTTACAATATTCTTAATTTTTATTTTTCAAATTTTATTTAATATCAAATATTTATTTATTTTAGTTCATAAAAAATTAACTTAATTGGTTTCAATTATAAAAAAATATCTATGAACTATAAATCTTATTAAAAATACCAAAATTATATTATAAAATGCATCACAAATACATATTAATATACTAAAGAAAATAATCTAGTCATACAACACAATGTAAATAAATAACATAATGACACAAATTATAACTAACATTACACAAATTATAACTAACATTCCGAATTAGACCATTTTTGGTCACACGTAGAAGTCAAATACAATTCTACTTTGCCTAACAATATCACTGAAGCCAAAAAGGAGAAGAATCATCTCGTGTTATGGAATCCCTGGAAGAAGGAAATAAAATGTTTCAAGATTTAATGGCTGAATCAAACGCATATCAAGAACAAATTTTAGAATTCTATTAATTATAATTCATGTTTATATTTATTAAATTATATAATCTACAATATAATGCAATACTTATAGATATATAAATTATATAATGTATCAAATACCAAATATCAATTATATAAAATCAATACATAAAATATAATAACTCAAAATGTGGAATTAAATAAATAAAATAAATGAAAAAGAAAAACAGAAATAATTGTAAATGAATAAAATAAATGAAAAAGAAAAGAAAAAAAAATTTGAGTTGTGAACAGTAAGTGGCAAATTTGCCACTTACTATTCACAAACTCAAATTTGAGTTCAATTTTGAGGCCTCATTGGAGCTCCTATTTCCACAAAATTGAGTTTGAGTGTGGGGTTGAGTAACCCCTTGAAGATGCTCTTATGGCTTATAGTTTAAATGGTTAATTAGTCCTTTTAAAGGTACATGTTGTGTGAAGATAAAGCACGTAAGTTTTATAAGAAATATGAGATTTTTGCAAATAGATTGTATGATAATTAGATTTAAATGTGGATCATGTGAGTTGTACAAGGGATATAAGTTTTCTACAAATATCAACGTGGGATCGTAACGAGAATTTGGGGAAGAGAGTCAATATTTCATAGTAGATTCTTGAAGATGTGGTTCATCTTGAGGATCGAAAACAATATTGGTTTTAACATGTTTTGTATCATATAGAGAATATTGTGTGTATCATATGGAGAATATTGTGTGGCAAAATTCATCACTTGTACAAAGACAAATATTAATTACAAGATGTAAGAACTTATAAACTCTAAAAATAAGTTTAGTCAAACACTCAGTGTATGAGATGAATAAGTGATAAATATCGCAAAAAGTAAGTTCAAGACATAATCTAAAGTATGTTCCTAACAAAAACTCTAAATATATTATGATTATTTTACGTGTAGAGTTAGTTTTGTATATCTTGTTTCCCACATCGGTTTGTATAACCAATTTGGGTCTATGTTGTGATTGTATTTATATATCTGTCTTTGTGCATGTGAATAAATACAAGTACAACATGGACTCAAATTGATTATACAAAATAAACATTATACAATAATCCTATTCAATGATCAAGTTCAAAGATATTGCTAAAATTTTAAAATGAATTGTGATTATCTTACTATTTACAAAAGAGTTTAAATTCTTACCTCTTATTTTTGGATGAATTACGTCTTATTTCAAAACTTTCAACATTTTATTTGAAAGGATCCTATTGAACTCGACTTACTCACTTTTGCTAAGGATCGTGGAAGTTGACAAAATAAACATTGCAACTAATTAAAGAAATGATATTTTTTGGTATTTCAATTTTAATTGGCTAGTGTTGGATATTATTATAACTTTTGTCATCTCTCTTAAGTTGAAATATAATTTTGAATCTTACCTACTTCTTTAAAAGTAATGAGCAATTATGATTTTGATTATAAGGTAGTGTTACCTAAGTTGACTTTTTAAAGAAATTTGATATTCAGAAAAAAACGAAGATAATTTCTCAAAAAAAAAAAACATTATTTAATTATATGTCTGTATAACTTAATTAAAGGACAAAATAATGTAATTTTACAATTAATTGATAACATCATTAAATTCGACATATGGTACGGTTGGCAGTTATGGACTAGAAATTATCGATAATGTGATGCACTCATTCATATTAATAAATTGCTACCTATTTTAAATAAGAAAAAAAAAACAGAGAATATATAGTTTAATACATTTAGGTCAAAGAGAATTTATTATTTAATGTTTCAACAATTTGGGTGCACTGACTTTCTCCAATGGCCGATGATGAACAGTATTTTCCGTCGACAGGATTCAAAATAATTTCATTTTTTATTACTATAAATCTAATATACTATTTTAATTACACGACGCCACGAATAAAATGCTGATGGTATCTGTAAATTGATCATTTAAATTTTAAGATAGGTTTTTGATGATTAATTTTAAAACCAGATGGTAACGCATTTTAATTTAATTATGATTAAATGTGTTGAATTAAACTAAAATTATTTATTGGCAAAGCTTTTGATAATACAGCTTGAAAGGTGGTCCAATTTAGTTGTCGGTCATGGTTCAGTGATAAAGGATGAGGCTAATATTCAAGATTGGTAATGTGTTTGAATTTTCAGGAGAGCATATTTATTCCTTTCTTGGATTGGATCGATTTATTGGTGATATTAGTAGATCCAACTTCAATATAATTAGGTTATTAAAACATATGTTATACAATTTATATGGCAGCAATTTTGAGGGGTATATTGTTATCCCCAAATTAATCAGACGTAAATTTGGTGGGTGGTTTAAAAAATAAGCTCGGGATGGGGTTACATTGGCAATTTCTTAGCTTAATTAGTTTTGTAAATTATAACACTTAATCGTGATATAAATCCATAAATAATACAAAACTTAAAACTGGAACACACACATATATAGAATCTACAAAATCCCATAATTCAAATGAAATTCCTGTTCTTTATTGAAATACTATCAATTGTGCTGAAATACATAAACGATTAGGCAACAAAATTCAAATTATCACAAGCCTTTTTGAGAAGAGAAACACTACTAGAAATTACTCAAATTCCAACGGAACATTTCCATTGGAATTTTGTGAAATACCGTTGGAATTTTGCAAAATTCTGTTGGAATTATTGATTCCAACGGAATTAGGACCATCGGAAAAAGGGCCGTTGGAATTAAAATTCCGACTGGAAATTCCAACAGAAATACAATTCCAACGGAACATTTCATCGGTACTTTTCCATTGGAATATACAACCACCAATAAAATTTCAATATTATTCCAACGGCGTTGAATTCCGTTGGAAATTCTAAAAATACCAACGGAATTTTCGACAGTGTTGAATTCCGTTGAAAATTCTGTTGGAAATTCTGTTGGAAATTCCAACGGTTATTATTTCCATTGGAATTTTCTGTTGGAATTTGGTTGTTTTCTTTAAAATAACAGAGGTTGAAAAGGTAGAATAGGAACAAATTGCTCTTACTTTATTTCAATTTAAACAAAGAATTGTGTGTGTATATATATATATTTCCATTAAAAATATATTAGAGATATATGTATATTCAAAACAACTTGTCCTCATTGACTTTCTTCTTTTCAAAAGCGACCATCATTTCCCAACCCTAAATAATCCTTCACATCTGCCGTGAAACAAGGGTAGCGCCGCCACGTTCCGCCGTGCAACTTCAATATCCTCACCACCCTCTCCTTGGTGGTCGACTGTCCTCCGGCGAGATGCAGCAGCGCCACGAGCTTCTTAACGGCGCCGCAGAGCAGCAGGTCCTCCACCACCTTCTCGGAGCAATGAAAACTCGAAATCAACCACAGTATCTTCACCCCGATCCTGGTGGTCTCCGGCGACACATTAATGATCTTCTTGGTCACAACAGCGATCCCCAATCCATGCTCGGTCAGAGCCAACCTCCCTTCCGCACACTCACACAGCTGCTTCATGAAGAGCATGATCTTCTCGCACCTGGACCTGCCCGCCTCCGGCAGCAGCTCCACCAGCTTGCACATGGCTCCGGCCTCGATGGCTTTCACCCTCGACTTCTTCGAAGCCTCCATGATCTGGATGAGCAGCTGCAGCGCGCACGACCCCGCCCTCGTGCACATCTCATCCGACATGATCTCCAGCAAGGTCTTGAAGAAGTCTATCCCTTGATCCTCAGCAATGAAGTTCCATTGGTACTCGGCTTTCGCCACCTTCTGGAACGTCGACATCGTGCTGAACCGGGCCTCCGAGCTGCCCCGTTGCAGCACCATCGACATCGACTTCATGCACTCGTGCTTCATCAGAAGCTGGAGAGTATGATCATCTTCCTCATGGATTGGGATCTTCTCAAGAACACCCAAGGCCTCTTCGCACGCCCTGAACGCCACGAAATCCGAGTTTTCGACTAAAATCTGCTCGATTATCCGGACAAGAACCTCGACTCCACCTAATCTCTTGAACTCTTCCTTCACTTGATCCCCTCCCATTTCAACAATCTCCCTCAGCTTCCTCAGGCAGCTCACCTTAAACGGCGTCGCATCGATCCTGCCAAGAACAGCAGCCAGCTCGTCGTGCTTGGACGACGGCGGCGGCGGCGGCGGAGAGCTCCGATCGACCTGAGACTCTTTCCACGCCTCGATAAGTCTCTTGAGGGTGTGATTCGGAGTAAACTCAAAGCTGTCGATGCATTGCATTGTTGCAGGGCATGTTTTCTTCTTGTACGTGTGAAACCATTTGTCGATGTTCTTCCGATCATACGTAACTCCGGTAATGATCGTTACAGGGTCCTTCATGATCTCCATGGAAATGGGGCACCTGAAATCTTGAGGGAAATCCATGGAAGGACTTCCAGAGATCGATTCCATATTAGAATTGAAAGGGGAAGTTTAATGGAGAGTGTTGAAGGGCTTTTTATAACAAGATTGTAAGAAAAAGGGCAAAATCAAAAGTCTAAATGAAGACAAAATCAAAGTCAAATTAAAACTCTATCTGTCTTTGCAAGCTGTACGTATAAACATGGAAGGGACGAAGAAAGTGTTGGAAATAGTCTCATCGATCGTATTTTATTTCTACATTTTGGTCACATGCTTTAAAATATTTATGTGTTCTTCCCAAGTTTTTCTGGTATTTGCAATCTGATCCCTGCAGATTTTTAATTTTTTAAAACAAAAAATTGCAACGAATGGTCATTTGAAAAGCTGGATTTACTAAGACTGTACATGGATTTTTATTCAAATAAATACATAGTTGAGTGTGCAAGACCAATTAATCAGAATGCCTCCATACCCGTGTCTTACATCTAATATTTCAATATAATTATTATGTGCTAAGTCTAAAAGATGACATCACGAATTTACACTCATCTATTAAAAACAATGGAATATTAGATCAACCATCAACTTGGAGTAGAAGATCCAATTCGGCGCATATATATTAGTATAAACCTGTATGATATATATATATATATATACAGGACTTTCAAAATTAACATTTTTAAAACACTAATATATAAAAATGTAATACATGATTTTGATTAAGGAATAATAATGTATCGAATATATGTTGGATTATAAATGTTTATATAAATTTTCATATTCACATGTCCTAATAATATTTATATTGTCAAATTTTTATTGAAAATTCATATTTATCTAATTGAGTATCAATTGATATAACTGAATTGAGTTTAAAGTTAGGAAGAAAATGAAATTAATTAATGAGACAATAACATGTATCGGTAGTGGTTATTCTTTTTAATGTAGATTAAAGATATCCATTACACATACATATATATATATATATATATATATATAGTATTTCACTAGATCGCCATTACACATACATATATATATATATATATATATATATATATATATATATATAGTGTTTCACTAGATGCGATCCGGAAATAGTTCTAATAGGTCAAAATTTTCAATTTTAGTGATCTAATTTGAATATTATACTCACAATATATATTAGTCATTTTTTTCATTGACATTTATAAAATCCTTTGGAAATTGACAACGAATTGCACCTGACACAAGCATTTGATGATTTTCAACCACTAAATGATGTAACGCCATTGCGTCGACTTTGAAATTAAATTGTTTTAGATATTTGTTTTCTTTTATATATGAATCAGTAAATTCAAGTTATAGCAAATTAACAGTTTCAATTAAATTATTAAATGTCTAGAAATCTCCAAAACTTTGGATCGCATGCTAATTTTTGGCGTGGATTTTAATAATTCGATCCGATGAAAAATGATTGGATTATGTCGACGATTTTGAGAGTTATAGGATTAAAATAGATACTTTTAACAGAGCAGAACTATTCTCGAATAAGATTTGGTTAATTGTGTTGAAAGTGATTAACTCTTCACTTTATAAACATTTAATACTTTGCTTGTACGTATATTACCTATATATTATAGAAAAACCATATGAGAATTTTGATTTAGATTCATAAATTTTATAATTATACGTTCTTTGAGCAAAATTTCAAATCATTATAATTATTTAAATAATTTCATATCAATTAAAGTAAGTTTTAAATAAGCTCCCTTAAGGGCTGTAGAAGACTCTTGAAGTGTTACGTGCCAAATAGACGAGAACAATTGACCAAAACTCACTCTAATCACAACTAAAAACAATAATTATTAGCGATAACAAAACATTATTTGGAAATACTGATAATCATAACAAAAACATATTGCATTTTCTGAATTAATAATCATCTTAAAAGTCTCCTTGCAAATAACTAACGTATTGGGACAATATTGCAATTGTTTTCATAAATACATCATGGACCACATGTTGTGACAATTACATATTCTTTTTTTTTTTTATCATTTCTTATTTATTATTTTGTGACAATTTGTTGTCAATTTATGTTTTCACACATAAAACAACAATAATCAACAACTTATAATATATGACTAATAATACATTTTTGCTTTAATTAAAGAATGATCAAAAAGTTGATGATCGATTAATACTAGAAGTACTGCTAGCTAGATTAGTGGGTTTGACTTCACTATATTGTGCTTCTGTTCTGACTTTTTAGCCCAGATTTGATCAATTAAATATAGGTTTATTGAAAAGCAATCACATGTATAATTGTCAGAATATCAATATAATTAGTCTTTCATCTTACTTTTGTGTTTTTTATGAGGTTAATTTCATTTTTTATAATGTTTCAGAGATATTGTTTTATTTTGATTCTGTTATTTTCAAATTATCAAATTATTTTAATTCCATGATCGGAAATTAATTATGAATATTCTACTTAGAAAAGATTGAAGTTTGACACATTTCTTAACTGTAAGCCAAAATTGATAACCGAAAATAATGGATTAATCGAAATCAAAAAAATCTATAAAATAGGATAAAAATGAATTTAACTTGTATTCTAGGTAATTTACTCAGAAGGTTATTATTTAAAGAGGAAAGTCAAAGGTTGCTTACATTAACAGCGGCTACGAATGCGATTTCTTTCGCACATTATCATCTCCACATAATAAGCTGTTGAGCTGCCTCTCTCTCTCTCTCTCTCTCTCTCCACATAATAAGCTGTTGAGCTGCTTCTCTCTCTCTCTCTCTCATATTTGATCAATTAAAATTTTAACTTAAGTTATTGTTTCACGGTACTATTGCTTTACCGTGAACACATTAATATGTGTCTATCATTAATGTGTGAGGTATCCAACATATTAATTAATTTCACTTTTCATAATAATCAAGATATGTATTATTATTCGTTAACATTAGGCATATTAAGAGCAACCCACTATGGACATTTTAGTATTTACATGTTGTTTCAATTTTATATTTCATGTTAATTAGTTCAATTAATATTTTACTTAAGTTTTTGGTTCAGTTTCCCATTTCATGAATCAAGTTGTGCCAATCATATGTTTAGTTTATATGGCAAGCCTGAAATATGCATCTTTGAATGAATTTTAATCAAGTCCAATGAAGTTAATTTTTAAAATTTGATTTTTATACTCTGTAAAAATCACTTGGCCTAAATGCTTGTGGTCAAAATCTAAACTTTGAGTAGGACTTATGTGCCCCGGGGGCACGGATCCAGGATCCGTGCCCCCAACCCGACTCGACCCGCCCCCATTAATTCAATTTTTTTATTTATTTCTTCTTCTTCTTCTTCTTCTTCTTCTTCACACAACACTTTTTTTTTTCTTCTTCTTCCTCTTCTTCTTTTTCTTCTTCTTCTTCTTTCTCCTTCTTCAACTCGATTTGCTTCCTTCTTCTTCTTCTCCTCCTTTTTCAACCCTTCTTCTTCTTCTTCTTCAACCCGATCCGAAAACATATACATACATACATACTTATGAGGAATCATCTATGGGGTCAAGGAGGAAGGAACCCAACCTTTGTCTATCAAATCCTCATTTTCCGATTAATGAGGGAGGATATTTTGCTGTTAACCCTAGCTCACCATTAATGCTTCCACTAGTTTATGTTCTAATTTTTTCAGATTTCAAATTTTCTATTTCATTTCTATTGTTCTTTTATCTTCATTAAAGTTTATATATTCAGGATTGTATATATATGTAATTTAATATGCAACTTTGTTGGTTATTGAATGAAGGTATAAAATTGTAGAAATATGATTGAGTAGTATGAATTTGTAGAAAATTTGGGGAAGAAGATGATAAAATCGCATTTTACAATCTATTATTTATATATACATATCACTTAATCTTAAGAACAGACATTTAACACCTAAAAAGTATATATATAACACCTATAGATTATATATTAAACATATCAGACATATAATATGAAAATATTCTAAAGGTATTACAAATATACTATATAGGTGATATAAGATCACATGCATCTATAAGATATAATAAATACAATTCCTTTAGATGTTATGAAAATATTTTAAAGGTATTACAAAGATACTCTATAGGTGATATATAATTACATGCATCTATGATATATAATAAACACAATTCCTTCAGGTATTATGAAAATATTATAACACCTAAAGAATATACATATAACACTTATAGAGTATATATATGACACCTATCATTCAATCACATAATATGAAATCTTCTTTATATGTGATACCTCAAGAACATACATATAACACATAAAGAGTATATATATAACTCATATAGAGTATACATATAACATCTATCATTGAATCACATAATATGAAATCTTCTATATATGTAATACCTCAAGAACATAGATGTAACACCTAAGGAGTATATATATAACACCTATAGAGAATAACTATAACACCTATCATTGAATTATATAATATAACTATAACACCTACAGAGTACATATATAACACCTATAGAGTACATATATAACACATATCACTGAATCACATAGTGTGAAATCTGGTGTGCGTGGGCGCATACCATATCAGGTGGGGGTGCGCGTGGGGGCACGTGGGCGCGCCTGGGTGCGGCCCACGCACCGGGTCGGGTCAGGGGCACGGATCTAGGTGCCAGTATAAGTTTTGTTCCTAAACTTTATGTCAATCATGAATTTACAACCTAAACCAATATTAGAAAAATGCTAAAATGTTTAAATGGACAGTTCTTAATATCTCCATTTATGACGTGTAATGATTCCATCCTATGATTATATGAAAAATGAATTAATCGATATGCTAAATATTTGACATGACGTCAGCAGAAGTCACATATTAATGTGTCCACAGTGGATTGAGTAGGATCGACCAATATTAGTATTAATTTAAGAAATAATATGTGGGAATTAATTATCAAAGAGTAGGTCGTGTGTGAGACCGTCTCACGAATATTTTTGGTGAGACAGGTCAACCCATCATCCACACTTAGCAATCCATATGAAAATTTGTGGATATGAGTTCAATTTATAGGTAATAAGGATCTGTCTCATGAAAACTATCGGTGAGACCGTCTCACATGAGTTTGTATGATTATTCAAATTGTTGAACTTTGAAATTGGATTCTTTCAGCACTTTTATACACTCTGCATCATATCTCCACTTGCACTCATTCGATATATAAGTAATACTCTTACATTTTGTTTCCATAAATTAAGGTAATATATTTATATAAGTAATATATATATATATATATATATATAACAAAACTCATATCTTTAATGATACAATATATATATATATATATATATAACAAAACTCATATCTTTAATGATACAATATATTTAATAAATTTCAGAAAAATAATGAAACCATTTAATTCTCAAGTATAATTAGATAAATGCCATAATACGTTTGTGTGATGCAATGATATTAGATGTAATACGCTTACATAATATTTTTCAAATAATATCTTTATATAAAATAATTATTTTAGATGGATGAATAATTATCACAGTGCAACTGATGTAAAAAAGAATTACTTATTTTAAAATTATAAATATTGACGACTCAATTTCACTTAGTAATAAGATGGATTAAGCCTCATTTCAGAAAATGTAATCTGTGAGGCAGAAGAATTAAATGCGACAATTTAGGAAAGAAAAGAATTTAACAAAATAAATTCAAATTCTTCAAAGGCATTAATGAGATTGTTACTCATCAAATATGAATATACTATGATATGTCCATGATCAATGTATTAACATCAATTTAAACTTGGCAAAAACTTATATATCTCTGAGGCACATAGGGGCACGGATATAGGTGTTATATACATACTTTTCACGTGTTATATATATACTTTATAGGTGTTATGTTTCTTGGTGTTATAAATATACTCTACAGGTATCATATGTATATAAGAGTATATATGTAATACCTGAAGAATATATACATGATACATGTAGAGTATATATTTAACACCATATGATAATTAATTTGGGGCACCGTGCCCAGACACACAATTGTTACTCTTTAAACTTATTAGCCATGATTTGACCTTAATTATTTTAGTCTCACATGGATGACATACCCTTTCACACACGCACTTCCCAAAATTAATCGTAATTTGACTGAAAATTAAAAATAATCACATGGTAGTTTTGACCATCACATCACCAAGATAAATTAATTGAAATATTGATGGCTTTTTATTATTTATTTATGTATCCTTATTTAAGTTATATAAATCTGATCTCATCGTTGTGACTTTGGAAATTGACGAATCCAAAAATTACAGCTTAACCACATAAATCAACATCATACAACCTGTTACAGGGGTAAAAACGAGCACACATTTTTCGCCTTTTTGAACCCACCGTGCGGCCTAGTTTGCCCACAACTAGTCAGCCTTTCCCAATTGTTGAACTTGTCAGAAAACCTGCAACAAAGATCCAACAAGCAACACACAAGCACAAGACAAGTATAACGTGTTTGGCAGCGAAACAAAGTAAACAACACGCAAGATTTACGAGGCAGTGCCTCAACCCGTACTACTCGCAATTCGTACAAGGAAACTCGTCGCGGCTTGCACACAATGTCACCGAATGTGGTGTCGTGCAACTCACAACATCGGATCAAGTATTTATAGGCAACAAACATAATTGCAAGGGACATCCCCCACATGCTGGGAACAAACCGGATAAGGACACGTGTCAAACTTGCCACGTGTCCAACTAGAAAAGATGCCAACCAACGAACTGCTCCAACGGCAACAAGGAAACCGCTCGTTTCTGGAATCCCCCCGAACGGAATGGATAAGATCAGGCCTCGGCGTGCCTAAGTCTGGAGCGCGCTCAAAATCGCCCGCCAATCACCTCGCGCGCACGGGAAGCAACGGGCCGCGCACATCGCGCGCCCGCCTGCCGAGCAACTGCCTTACGCGCTCGTCTGTCGAAAGCACCGCCTGGCGCGCGCACGCCCGAACCGATCCCCGTCGACTAAGTATGCGTCTGGGCGCCCGCACACTTAGTCGAATGCCTTCATCATGCATCGTCCATCTCATCCTTCGGGCAAGCAAGCTCACATAACCTACACAATAAAAATACATCCGGCAGCAACCCGAGTGCACGCCCCGTGCGCACACTCGGCTATCCAGCATCATCGATCCCCTCAGCCACTAAGTCACAACCCCGTCTAACAGCCAAACCATCAACCATCCGACCCCAACACCCTCGAAATCGGACTCCTACTGCCTTCCTGAGCACATCGGGCTAAAGTGTCCCCGACCCGTCGGACCTCGCCGGACGGCTGGACTTGCCTGGACCACCCGCCGACCACATGGGCGCATGCCAGGTGGGTGTGGCCGGCCTTCCTCGGCCACCCCTCGGGACCCTCGGCGGGGGTGCTCAAGTGAGCACTCCCCCCTTATAATAGTCTTAAAAAAATAAACCCTAGTGACCCCAGTAGACACAGTTTGGCTGTAGAATGCGACTTTTTGGACTTCTCGGCAGCTGCGCGCACGCCTCGCCCCGAACACGCCCGCCAGCGCGCGCTGAACCTCTCAACACGCCCCAACTTGCCTAACTCGACCCAAACACATAAAATTCACCCAAGTCCCTATAAACCTCGTCGTGCCCACTCGGTCTCCGACTCGGTACACGCCAACTCCACACGTCGATGCCTAACTCGGCCTTGGCACGCTAAGGAAAAACGTGCCTCGGCCCAACACATGCTAAGGGGCTAACACAACCACAGTAGGATAAATGAGAGACACAGTAATGTACTTTAATTTATGGAGTTCCTCCCCTGTACATGTACATGGAATCGGTCGGGTCAATTCGAATATGCATTCTTTTTTTTTTAATTTTTATTTTTTCGTTTCAGTTTGAGATCTTTATGTTATATAGTGTGATTTTTATATACGAATGTGGCGACTTATATACTCTAACTTAGAAAAAAAATGAAGCATTTCATAAAATTTGTACATTTATATATATATGTGTGATATCAGTTGCACATTTATGTGATATTAGTTACACTTTAATGTAATACATAGAGGTGCAACTAATATCAAAAGCTATGAATAATATCAAATAAAGGTATGTTGATCCAAAATAAATGCTGATTTTTTTTTGAAATTAATCTTCATTTTTTTCCAAATTATAGAACATAAAGGTCATACTTTTACATAAAGATCACGACAATATAATAATATAAAATTCATACCAATACAACATAAAACTGGTCCTCAACCTTAAGCGAAATAAAAAACTTAAAATTTTCATTTTCTTATAAGTTACTGAATATAAAGACCACTTTATTTATACATAAATGTCACACCTATAAAACATAAAAACGTTTCAACGTGAAACCAAAAAAAGAAAAAAACAAATTGATACGGATTCGGATCAGATTACCCCGTCGCATGCTTAGAGATTTTGCCGAATTTATTATGTTAATTAAGCCAAGAGAAAAACTTGTCTACATCTCTTCTTTCTGTACACCCTCGGTAGCCACCTTTATGATTCTTCCCAAACAGTTGTCTTTGGGCCTCGTATGTGGTAGGTACATCAATTCACTTGCAGGATTATGTTGTTCCAATCTGTTCATTAACATGTAGATATATAATTTTTCGTCTTTCTAAATCATTAATTTCAAATCTATTAATGTCTTGATGTATATAATATGGGAAATTAATAAAGGGAAGATGAAGTATTAAGACTCACTCGTAGTTTAAAAGAAAATGGTGAAGAAAGATTGAAATTTCGAGCTTAGCAAGATCATTTCCAGGGCACATTCTGCTTCCAACACCAAAGGGGAGGAAATTCCCCACTTTTGGTGTGATACCCTGCAAATCGAATCGAATATCAAGAGATTTGAGCTAGGCTCATATGATTTTTCATAAGCTCAAACTCGATTCAGTTTAATTCTAATAAGCTTGTGAATGATCCGAGCTTGATTGACAAATGCCAGGTTTAACCTGTTGTTAGACATGTTTAGTTCAAATTCGAAGTTGTTATCGAGTTTGGAATAGAGTCACTTATATAAAGCTCCTGAAGGAGCCAATTATATAAAATTAATAACCTATCTCATACTAGCTTTTTTTCGAGTAGAGATCTACAAATCTTGCAAATACAACTTGATTAAGATACCTCCATATCTAATTACACATTGTTAGTCAATAAATTAGGATAAGGTGAGGATAAAAAACTCACATCCCATCTTGAAGGATCAAACTTGTGAGGCTCGATATATGTATTAGGATCAAAATGAAGACTCCTAAACCAAACCAAAACTTTCCATCCCTTAGGAATAGTGTAGCCTGATACAAGAATTAATAATGCAAACATTAATTATTATTATTAAAAAAAATTCAAGAACAAGAAAACCTAGCTAGCTAGCTCCTAAAATTGAAACAAGAAATATTATTGCATAATACCACAAACGTTGACATCTTTCTTAGCCTCTCTGAAAACAGTAAGTGAGAATGTAACCACGCGAAGTGTTTCATCGATCACCTGCAGTTTCATTTTGAATTAAGCAACAAATTATTTGTTAATATCATCTCAATCAACATTAATATTAAAATTGTTTAACAAGGACCATATATAATTGTGTCATCATACCTTATTAAGATAGGTCATTTTCCTTATTTCTTTCAGTGTCAAACCTTTTTGATGTGCTGGTCTGTTTCTTACAATCTCTTCTTGCTCACCCTATATCATAACCATATCATATCTCCATAGTTTTTCTGGTGTTATATTCACCGTAATTGCTAACGCAATTGAATTAATACAACGAAAATTGCAATTTTCGTCCTACAACTTATGATGTATCAATCTTTTCCAATTTTTGCATATACGGGGACGGACTACTTGTTGACATGGATATTTTAATTCCAATGTCCATGTAGGCAGAAAGTGACATTCTGATAAAAACGAGAAACTATCATCAATGTGGAGTTGCATTACCTTAGCTTTAACAAAGACATGAGGATTTTTCTGCAAGAAAACGGCAGCCCACATAGTAATATGTCCTGAAGATTCATGGCCAGCATTCAAATACATAACCAAAATATCAATGATCTCTTCATCACTCAACTTTCTGCCGTTCTCATCTCTTGCATTCAACAAAGCTTCCATCATATCTTTCTTCACAAGATTTGCCCTCCTTTGCTCCCTTCGATCAGTCACAATCGCCTGAAGTACAGCCACGATCTTCTTACGCGCCTAAATTCATCACACGAAATTCAAGCAAACGAAGACCATCTTACATAACAAGATCAACAATTGATCATCAAAAAAAAAAAAAGACCTTCATTGCTTTGTAATAAGCAAATCCAGGGATGTTGATCGCCAAAGCCCTGACGCCATAATTTAGTGCGGTGTATTCATTCTCCAATGCCTCTCGGACACGATCACTCTCTGAGCTCAAGAAAATGTGCATGATTATCTTGAATGTAAGCTTTCTAAGCTCGGTTAAAAACTCTATCTCTCCCATGTTTCCCCATTTTTCCAATGCTGTGATCACGTTTTCTTCGATGTATTTTATGTACACGGATAGTGCTTCGTGTCCGTTCACAGGCGCAGCTGTTAGTTTGCGCAGCCATTTGTGTTCTTCATCAAATATTCCGACGAAGGACTTTCTTCCGATTAGGTTAACTGTGGAAGAGGGCCAACCGGGCCTGAAAGATTCATCGTCACTTAGAATTTTTCGACATGATTCTGCTGTAGTGGCAATGATACTAGGATTACCAAACAGGTGCGCCTTGTATAGTCCTGTGTGTCCAAATCTGCAAATATTTTACACACGTGTCAGACTTCAATATGGTGTATATAAATTAAAGGGGAAAACTCATATTTCGTCCTTCCGAGAGCCATTATCTGTCATTAGTCCGGTATAAACGAACTTTTCAATTTTGGTCATGTAATTGACAATTTCGTCCAATTTTGATCATCGTTTCATGAGATTTTCTATTCACATTCCCCTCAATCTATAGCCGGAAAATCAAAAATCCGGTGAAAAAATGACCAAAATCGAAAGATTTTTTCAATTGCAGGACCAAATTGAAAAAAGTGCATTTTTATTGGAAAAAAACAGATAATACCTCTGAGGAGGATGAAAAAAGAGTATTTCCCATGAATTACATTAATCCTATTTTAACCAAAAATTTAATCATGATTCTTGTTTGTGTCAGAAGATTTTTTTTTTTTAAGACAAAAATTTCATTCAAAGGGACCACCAGGTGTGTCAGAAGATTGTGGTATGAATATTGTGTGTTATTTGTCAATCTGCAACTGTACTAACAAGATTTCAAGTGAACTTTTTTTTTTCCCAATATGTAAGTAAAAAGTTGTTCCATATTCTCTTTACAGATAAATGTTCTAGTGTAATAAATCCAAATTAAAAGTTACCAATAAATTAATTAATTCAGATCAGGGGAAATAACGTAACAAAAAGGACTGGACATAATATCTCGTCTTTAATTTTATATTTTTCATATTAATTTCTTCGTGTCATGATTTTTTAAATTTTGTACCCTTAATTCTATACATTTTAATTTATTTTCAATTTATTCAATATTATAGTAGATATAATATTTATTTAATTGGGTCAGAAACAAAAGCGTTAAGGCCAGGGTCATGTCATATCTCAATCCTGAATTATAATGATTCGATTATTCTAAAATCAGAATCAAAATGTAAGTAGATTGTTGTCTGATTGGACGAGTCAAAAAAGTTTATAATTTTCATGAAATTTTGAGTGACAAATATGGGTTGATGCATGTCCACTTCTAATATATATATATATATATATATATATATATATATATCTGAGTTGTTGCACTTGCATGCATGGGTGGATATGAAATAGGGTTACCTGTTGGCAAAGTGGTTGATGAAAGCATCAGGGTGGTTGGACTTAAAGGCTCGAAGGAAAGAGAGCATGTTGCCAATAAGTGGCCACCCCATATCACCTGGTGGCAATTTACACCATTTTTTCTTCCCCAATTTCTTCTCATATATCCATGAATTCATCATTTCCACCACCCTTTGCACTATCACCACACCTATTATAATACACCCCACCACCCACAACTTATTCATCTTTTCACTTTTCTATAATATAATCACAACTCTACCTTCTGCAGAGTACTAAGAGAGAGAGAGAGACTAGAGAGAGATTGTAAATTGTTGCATGCAGGTTAGCAAATGCATGTGTTCATATTTATAGAGAGAATGATGGGGACATGTATAGGAATTAATTTTTAGTTAATCCTAGTGGCATGTGTTAGAAATAGATATTACTGTTATCCATTAAATTTTTTATTCCGGTAATTTTATATTTATCTTCAGAAAAATTTCAGAAATTTGACCCAAATACAGTCCGAACAGCTAAATTGGGCTTAATTCGTCTATCATTAGTATGTGATGTCCTATAAGAATAGAAAACTCGAAAAATTAATGATAAAATTGTCAGAACAAATAATTAACTTACTGGGAAAATTGCTAGAACAGATAAATTTGTGGACAAAAATAGCCTGAAAACTAGAGTGCACGTGCGAATTTAGTCCGATTTGACTGTTCAAACTGAATTTGGGTTAAATTTCTGGAATTTCAGGAAATAAAGGATAAAATCATCAGCCGAGAAAGATAATTGGTAAAAACACCAGAACCAAACAGTTAATGAGTAAAAATAATAATTAGATCCATGTGTTATTTATTGGGTGAAGATATATGCAACCATACATTCAATTATGCCTCCATAGATCGTAACCCTAATTGCCAATTTATATATATATATATATATATATATAATGGAAAATGCTAAAATGTTCACGGTGGACAGCTCTTAATATGTCCACTGTTATGTGTAATGATCTCATCCACTCATTATATGAAAAGTAAAATTAATTGATATGCTGGATCTTTGACACGTCAACAATAAACACATACTAACGTGCCCACAGTGGAAAGGGTAGCACTACTGTATATATAATTGCTCTTAATTTCTCTCCCTTTATAGACACTAAATCCCACTACAACTAGTACATCGACAAGATGAGGTGGTCACTCACAATTTTAAGCAACTTTTCTCATCAAGAAAAACTATGGTACAGGATGTGGGGAATGTCTAGCCCTAGTCACGTGTAATTGAATCTTTTTTTAAATCCCAACTTAAAATATCATTAATTCTTTTAAGTTAATGATAAAGGGTAATTAGTTTAGGTTTTGCCAAAATATAGTAAAATGTAAAATAGGTTGGCATGATCTTTACTTAGAAATATAATTGATTGATATATAGTCAATTCTTGCCCTCCAAATATGGTTCACATTTAATTAATTGGTCACATAGTCGTTAGAATTATAATATAAAAGCATGGAAAATGCTAAAATGCCCACGACATGTGTTGACGTGTAATGATCTCATTCCCTCATTTTATGAAAAATGAAATTAATTGATATGATACATATTTAACATGTTAGTGGTGTATAGGGTAACAAGACTAATAAAAACATATACCCAAGAAATAGGCTCAACATCTTTATGATTTAATGCTCATGCTTTAAAGAATTGGATTCAGATCATATTATTATTAATGTTGTAAATTTATGATGAATCACATCAATACCACTTTATTTATTACAAAATCTCTAAACAAACACAGATATTAACTATTCATCTTTATTTCAAAAACCCAAAATTTCAAAATCGGATTTAATCAATCCTACATAAACCCAAAAACAAACACGACATTTTGTTTCTCATTGGTTGATGGTTGTTCAGAGTCTTTGGACAGGAATCTTTGTAACATTCAGTACAAATAATTGAGTGAACGGGTTTTGACATGTTTTCATGTGTCCTCAAACAATCACATGAGTTAGTTTTGAGTTGATTCATATCTATGAATAGAAATAGAACATCTTTGCAATGTGCTTTATATTCTTTATAACTGAAATGGTGTTCATATGAGGAACCCTAGCTACTAGTGTCAAGCTTTATCCACACATACAAACTTCTTTTTTTCATTAAAAAGAAACATTGATGATATGAAGTGTAAAAACTTTGTTCTCTCTGTGCTGGCTAAAATTTAGCTAAACTCCAAAAAGAAGATTGAAAATGAGACTGATGATGATAAGTTGAAAAAATATCAATTTTAGTCCGGTAACTTAGATTTTGTCCAATTTTAGTCCACTAACTTTGTGTTTTCAAGTGTTGGTCCTTAATTGTCTTTTTTTTTTTTTTTTCTTTCCAATTTTATTCTTTTTTTGTCAGAAAAACCAAAATTGTTGATGTGACCGTCAGAAAATCTGACGTGGTCCTACAGCCGCAGTTTTACTTATTTCGACAAAAAACAGACTGAAATTGAAAAAAGAAAAATCGATAAATAAGGGATGAAAGTGCACCAAAATTGGACAATACCTTAGTTAATGGATAAAAGTTGATATTTCCCTTCAATGGAGAATGTATTTAGTGTGCATGCAAATGAACAAAGAATATTCAGTGGTAGTGGTTTCCAATGGTGCAGATTCTTCCACCATATAATGCTTTAACCAAAATTGAACTACAAGATATCAAAAGTTTAGTTCCTCAAACAACACTTGAAATGCAATGAGAATATATACAAGAATAATAATAAATCATCTGCAATACTATAAAGCACCAAGATAACTAGAAGTTCCGACCAATAAGAATCCTAATGAACCTAAAACAAAAATTTGACCAATCGGGCAACAAACCTACATCCTCTCTCTCTTGTACGGAAGATTAATCGTAGTGGTATTGTTTTAATTAGTCCACCACCGAGCATCTCTTTTTCACGTCCTGTCTTAACTAAAGAGGGCCTCTCTAACTTTTGACAAGTGGTGGGTGCCCAGCCCGAATAGGCTATCTAATGGGATGTCCTTGTACGTTACAAAATTTCGAACCAATAATAGTTTTTAGAGCAAAGAGTCTCCTTCTCCCCTTCGATTCGTGCAAGGAGGAAAGCTTCTTATCGGGTTGGGTTGGTAACGTATTCAGCCTAAAAATCATCTTGAACGACACTAATTTAGGTTCCCAAATTCATTAGCTGAGTACAAATGCACAGTTATACCAACAATTGAATTATCACAGAAACCAAATATATTTCTGCAAGATCTCTTAGAACCTTATGAGACAAGGTCACAAGAAGAAATAAAGGACTTATGATCCAAGTTCAAAAACTAATACTACCTGATAGATTCTTGCATAACAAGAGGATGTGGTTGATTAATAATGGTACATGCTAAACACTGGAAATGGTGCTCGATGCCAACAACATATCATGTATAACATATCATGAATGGTATGTGAAAGATAGAAAAGATGTTCACTTACAGTATATGAGAAAAGGAAGAAATGCCAGGACATTGATGGAACATGTCACATTGGAGAGTAATGATCTTGAAAATACGAAATCTTTTCTCTGTAAAAGAAGACTAGAAACGGATGTTTCAAACCTGAAAACAACAAATCAGATTTTCCTTTAGTGGCATGGAAAATTTCTCAGGCATCAATCTCCTAAAGGCTCACACTGAAACATTCCCAAGAAAGCGATTCTCTTGCACAAAACCTCTAATCCTACAAGAAATTGAAGTCTCGTCTTATTGACAGCTTGTAGAAGTTTTTAAGTTTATATGTAATAGAACTGCATTCTTGTCGAATTTCTAGTTGGGATATGGAATCACCATTTCAACACCCTAAAAAAGAAAACAAGCTTCTCCCAAGTCTATATCTCTTGCTTTGTCCTCATTAAGAGCTAAATAATCTGACAAATTTTCATACAGAGCAATTCACACTGCAATGAGGTCTTCACTTATAACACAGTCCTTGTGGGTTCGACATTATTGAATTATGAATCCATTTGTATTGGTTGCAAAAAACGGATTATAGGTATTATGTTCTATGAACTTACCAATACTTATTTCTGACTAGCAACAATAACAAAATGCAACAAGAGGAGAGAGAAGTCAATCCTCAAAAAGATATTTGATACCGATGACTACTATTGTCGGCATGTGAATGAAACACAAGTTTTACTGCAGTAGACATATTCAATAGATAAGCCAGTCCAATGATTTATCATAGCCAGGCTAATTAAAAGACAATTGTTCAATATAGTAGAGAATACCAAACCCTTGCATTTAGGGCTTATATCTCGTCAGAATTCATTATCATTCAGCGCAAAGATCACAGTGGTCGACATGTCAAATCTATTGTTCAGGTTAAGCATGAGGTTGACCAGGCAAAACTGGAACTTCTTTCTCATCTGGATGTGGTGAAGAGGACAGAGAGATCAACTTAGATCTATATTTCTCATCTCCGACATTGATAACAGGTTCGACTACTTTCTCCCCAGCTATACTTTTAGGTGATTTCTCAGAAGTTAGATCAGGTGATTCATATGAAATAGCAATTAGAGACTCACGAGTCACATCCACAGAGGGTTCCTCGACAAGGTCTTTCTTATCCATTTATAATTACCTCAATCCTGTGAAAACCAAAAGTTTAATGTTGAAACATAATAATTCAACACTGAAGAATCACAAAGTGGCATTGATTTTCTTGTTCCTACTCAGCACTGCTCAGAAAACAATAAGAACTTAATCACGAAAACGTTGAGAGTGAAAAGCCATGTTTCTCCAGTTTGCTACATTTTACATGTTCAACTCTAAAACTCGTGTCTCGATGATGGCATTGTCATAAAATTTCTAAGATCAAGAACAGCCTACAACGTTCGACATTTAAACAATCCGCAACACGGATCATATGCGCATTTCCTGAATCATAGATTCTCTCTACTTATCTTGAAACAGCATCAAGCCCCACATTAAAAGGCATAAGCTTCTGTTATTTATATATGTAAAGCAATAATTTTTATCACTCAAAGCATCAAAAAAACCTGTAAATTGATGTATATTTGTGATTGGAAACATGCTTTTCATACAATTAAAATCAAGAAAAACATTTAAATTACAAAAGATTGAACATTCAAAAGAAAAGTTACAATATTCATCAAAAAACAAAGTGAAAGAAAGAACTGCAAAGCCCTCAATCAGAATATAACAAAGCCAGATATTATGCTTTAAGAAATCGAAAATGCAAAACCAGATAATCTCAAAACAAAAATAGATAAAACGAGGAAACAAAATACCCAAATTACACGAATTCTCATCCTAAAAATATCCATATCCAAAACTAGAACAACAGCTCCTATTCATCAATCGTAGTTCTTATACATTATCTGAAAATCACAGGGAAAAACATAGAAATTAGAAGATTTCATTACCTGCTTGATCAAATTAGTAATTGCACTATTCACGTTTGATCCTTGTTGAATAATTATCGGATAAATGTAGGCAACGGTCGGACTTCCGGGTTGTCAGAAAACCCGCAATTTTAATTCGGGTCGAGTGGCAGGTGTCACGAGCGTTCCACGTGAGGAATCTTTTGGACCTGGGCTGGGTAATTATTGGGCCTTTGGGCTGTGAGGTTAGTAGTTCTTGGACTGAAAAATTCTAAAGGCCCATTTTCTTCGCTTTCGAAATCAAGTATAATTCCAAATTTATAATTGTTTGTAATATCTCTTATATATAATATGAGATAGTGATGAATGAAACGAAATAATAAACAGCTCCCATAATATCAACTATTTTTCCATTTTATGACAAAAAATGTGGGATATGAATTTGAACAAAGGAAGTACAAATAAAAGTTTTGAAGGAAAATTGAAACCATCACGATTCACGTATGAGTTCAGACAAGTTATATTTAACCGATAATAAAAAAATAAATATTTTATTTTATTTTTTATCACAAGAATGACGAAATATAAATTTGGGTGGGAAACTAAATATTCAATTTTAATTTTACCTTTTGCAATTTCTTGTCTATATAATTTTATTGTATAAAATTGAACTTGACTATTGATATATATATATATATATATATAATCCTAAAATACTTGAATTTTATATAACCCTTATCCAATATTTCATGCTAGCAAAGATGGATTTGGACTTTGAGCATTGAATGTGAAACCACCACATTTTATGGCTCATCATTTTCAAGAGAAGAATATGAAGTGGAAACTCAAAAGGTCAATTTTCAAGTTGTTCAAATATTTAAACTCAATTACTCAACTTGGCTGCATTTTTCAGTTGGAATTTAATTGTCCAATCAGTTTCCCATAAATATATATTTTAGATCAATGGTGGATTTGGTGTCACAAAAATACTTTGTTATTTGCACAATCAATATGATACCACTTTTTTTAAAACTTTACTTTAAATTCCAATAATAAGACCACATGTCCCACATTTTTTTTTTCTTTTGAACACTGGTATGAATTCTCTAGCTATTCTATGATAATTAATATAATCTGTTCGACAATGTGTAGGATATTAACATGAATGATGGGTTTCAACTTTTCGAATGAAACTTTTTTTTTTGGATTAAAAATTCACATTGTAATTGAAATTAGAGTTCAAGTTCGTGTTTTTTTGACGTGATTAGCCTGAACAAGAATTAAGATAAAGTCTTTTACAATAGCTTTGCGTTTGCTATATTATTATAGCCTTTTACCACACACAGAAAGGCATACTTTCCACAGTATGAGAACACAGGTCCTGCAAGTATGAAAATCAAACAGTCTTGACGCACAAACTCTCTCTCTCTCTCTCTCTTCACGTGCCAATCATCGAGTTATCATGTGACGCCCCCGTCCCACTCACTGCTGCGACTCTGGTGAAGATCCCCCTTCACACAGTCGCTTCAGCTCTCCTCTTTCACTGTCTCATCAAGATCAAATTTTTAGCCTGTTTCTTGAAACCCCATCAGCGCTTTTCTGTTAACAAGACCACATAGACACAAGCACAAGTGTTTTTCACTGCTTCAAGTTTGTGAATGAGAGCTCGCTGAAAATGGGCTGTTTTCAGTCCAAAACTGCTAATATTCAGTCTCCTGATCAAGAACCTTCGCAGCCTGACTCTAAACCAGATCTGGGTATTCTCGTCACTTCCTTTTCTTGCATTTTTCTTAATTTGTGTTAATAACTACTTGTGCATGTTGCTTCTTTCTTTAGATGGATTTGCTTGTAAGTTCTGTGTAGAATTTTGACATTGTTTTTCCAAGTACATGCTTTAGACTACGAGTTTTTTCTGGATTGGTGACTGTTTGATTGCTTTGCTATATCTGGGTTCGTTTCCAGTTTAATCTTTTAGTCCCTTCTTAACCTTTATGTTTTTCTTCCATATTTGTTCCCTTTTTCCTGTATTCAGTTGTGATGTATGTTAAAGTATAGTGTAAGCATTGAGAAAAATGTGATTTTGGGAGTGTTTGCTATAATATGTTGTTTTGTATATATTGTTTCTGTTTTTGGTTTTGCCTTTTAAAATGGGGACTGATACTGATGAAGCAAATGGGGACCAAGTAGATCCAGATCAGGTGCCTCCATTCAAGGAATTTGGACTTGCTGAACTTCGAGCTGCAACAAATGGTTTTAGCAGTGAGCTTATAGTTTCCGAAAGTGGAGAGAAAGCTCCTAACTGTTGTCTATAGAGGTAAGCTTCGAAGCAACCGCCTAGTTGCCATCAAACGCTTCTCGAAGCAATCGTGGCCTGACCCTCAGCAGTTTACGGTGAGTTTTCCTTCTGGTATGCTTAATCAGATTGCTGTTTATTCACATTAGCTTCTTGCTTAGTCAGAGACTTATTAAGATGATCTGAAAGTTTTAGTTTATGGTTTACGATTGACATAATCTGTTTTAAGCGTTCTGTCATTTTATCTCACGTGAAACTGATCTACAGGAAAACTGACTCATGGCAAATGGTCTTGATTGTACTGCTTCTGAGTTGCATTTGTGTGTTTATGCATTGGCACATACTGTAGAAAGCTCTTTTTAATGAGGAATGATTGTAGATAATTTCAGTTTTATTGATTATGTTTAGATTTTGTACTTTCTGAAAAAGTGGCTTAGCGTTACAATGACGGTTTTACTTATTTTTTCACAAAATATGAGGATTCTAGGTCATCATTCTGAAAGTCTGGGGACTCACATGAGCTATGTGAGACTGAAAGCTAGTGAATTTTATAAGAACTGCTAAATTCCTGTTCATTCTATATATAAATAGGATTGTGTTTTATTTGAAATCGTTATGTAGCTTCAATAGTGTTCTTCATGTGGTATGTGTGCAGGAAGAAGCTGCTGGAGTTGGTAAAGCTAGACATAAGAGACTCGTCAATTTAATTGGTTGTTGTGCTGAAGGAGATGAACGTCTATTAGTGGCTGAATACATGCCCAATGATACACTGTCAAAGCATCTTTTTCACTGTATGGTTATTTTCCTTTTGCGTTATTCATACATGTTTAACCAATAACTATGAGTCAGAAGTCATGATGGCAGTTTACTATGCAACGAGTGAACTACTTGATTGGGCATAATGGCCATCTCTTCCATTTGTTAAGTGTATTTGATTTGTTGTCTGGTTGATTGGGTGTATCCCTTCTTGTTTTCTGCAGGGGATAAACAGCCTCTGCCATGGGAAATGCGTGTGAGAGTTGCATACCATATGGCACAAGCTCTTGACCACTGCAATGCTGAAAACCGGAAAATTTATCATGATCTTAATGCTTACAGGATTCTTTTTGATGAGGTACTTGTGCAAACATATGTAAAGTGAAAGCATAATCCTGGGTCCCCCCCCCCCCCCCCTCTCATGGGTTTTGGGTCATTGAAAATCACTTGTGACACTTGAATGCTGGCATATTGGTGGATATTGTTATCAGTGTTTGGATCAATTGAAAAGAGATTCTTGACTCTGTTGCTTTTTTGTGACCATGTATACCGAATTAACTTAATAAACATATTCCACAAATCATCTCCTACTTAAAGAAATTAATTTCAATAAGTGATATCATGTCAAAACCTCCAAGATAATTACAATTTAATTCAGTGATTTTTCTGAATGGATATACAAGTTCTAGAAGAAGATGAAATCATGAAAGTGTAGAATGTGCTGTGAACACAGTATAGACAACGGCTTAGTAAATCTCTACTAAAATGGAAGTTTTAGTAGGTTATCCAAACATCAAGAAATTTACTTATTTTCAAAGGCTTTACTCATCACAATGACCTTGCAGGGAGAGAGTATTGATGTATCCCCATATGTCTCTTTACCTGAAAAATGCACAATTTTAGTATAAACTATTCTAAATCTATTGAAACATTTTTCTTTTTCCCTTTTCTCGTGAACAGGGTAGATCGTGATGCAATATCTTCCTATTAATGATAACTGTGCATCACAATATTTTTTTGAACTGATTTCGTAAATTGGTACTGTTACAGGAAGGTGACCCCCGGTTATCTAGTTTTGGTTTGATGAAAAATAGTAGGGATGGGAAGAGCTATAGCACAAATCTAGCTTATACACCTCCTGAGTTTTTGCGCACAGGTATGTATATCCCTGCATCTTTGCAACAATCATTTACCGTGGAGATATGCTCGACTATTCTACATGTTGTTTACCTTTTCTTTCTTTTTCCTTTGTCAGTTTTGGGAGAGTTTAGAAGCTTAATAGAGGAAATCAAACAAAATATCCATTTCTGCTTTCAACTTTATTTTTCTCCATTCTCACCTAGTTCTCTTTCTCACAATAGAAGTCTGAAAGTATTGTCAATAATTGACATAAATTTAAGTGCTCATCTGACTAGATCATATCTAAACATATATACTGAAGAGGTTAAGGCTGAGTATGCTTCGGATTCCCATATCTGACTGTTCCATAGATATTGATCTTATGCTTGCTTTCCTTGCCAATATCAACTTGTCAATGTGTTTGGAAATGATTTATATATCCAACTTATTTGACAGGGCAACCTAAGACAGGAGACCCTGTCTCTCTGTAAACCCGTGAGTGGTTGTGTGTTGGTCTATCACAACAATGAAGCAAATACAGACATCTGTAGATATTCTTATATTCCCTTGTGACGTTCTTCCAAAAAAGATGACACTGTGATAGATGAAACTAGACCATGCATTGTCTACCTCCTTTGAGTCGAAACGTTGTGCACCCACTATAATACTGAAAAATAGGATATCACACATCTCATATATGCTGATATTGCTATCTTTGAAGCAGTTTTGTCCATCAACTTAATGAAGGAAAAACATCTCAAGGTCTCTAGGTTTAACCGCATTGAAGTCTGTTTAGGCTCGGTTGCCTGCTTAGAGAAAGAAGTGTTAAAGAGGCTAATTATGTTCTGTAAATTGTAATATAGGTGTCCGAGCACAAAATCTTTCTGTTCAAAACCATTAAAGTTTAGTTTGACGTCTCATTGAGGTGGCTCCTGTTGCTTGTAGGGGGAGCTTCTTTTGGTGGGGCTTATTTTATAGGCATAGTTCCTGGTATTCTTCAGAATCCAGAGATGATCGAACTCTTTCAAGTTTCTAGTTATGCTGCTGTTTATGAATGCTAAATTAGCATCTTGTTCAGCATTTTCCGGAAGTGGATACTATTTTTTCTTGTTGCAAGTTGTAACAGTGAAGTTTCACCCCTTAAAAGTATAGTAAATGCATGTCATTTTTCCTGAATATCGGCAAACCTATCCCTACATATTGACACTTTTTTTTTCCGTACCTTTTCAGGCAGGGTTATTCCAGAAAGTGTGATATACAGTTATGGAACCGTTCTTTTGGACCTCTTGAGCGGAAAACATATTCCACCTAGCCATGTATGATTTATTTTACACATCAGCTTGTGTGCTGTCTATGATTTCAGCTAGGGTGATATGAAGTTAGTTTTCTTGTGATTTAAGTTCAGATTGACCTCATTTTGTCTTGCATAGTTCAATTTCAGAAAATGATTAAATCCTTAGCTCGTAATGAAATGTTTTCAGATTTCTTCTGAGCACTTATAGTAGCATAGTGATTATAACACAGAGATAGGGGATTATCTGCTAGAAAAGATTCAGCTTCATTTAGTTTTGGAAACAATTCTTGATTACTACTGGCCTAAATGCTACATTTTTAGGTTTCAATTAATGAACCTATGATTTTTGGTTATGTTAAAATGCAAATTAGCCCATATAAGCTAACAATGACACGAGGAACGTGTAGGATTTCTTGAATATTGACATGTCAGCTTCTCCAGGCCTTGGATTTAATACGAGGAAAAAACATTTTATTGCTGATGGACTCATCGTTGGAAGGACAATATACTAATGAGGATGCCACGGCTTTGGTTGAACTTGCATCTAAGTGTCTCCAGTACGAGGCCAGAGACAGGCCTCATGTCCAGTTTCTTCTTTCTTCCGTGGCACCCCTTCAAAAGCAAAAGGAGGTGCCGGTTTTGGTTCTTTGTTTAGTCACTGATTTACATCTCGATTGATTTCAATAACATGGTACTCTCACTTACATTTCTAGGTAGCATCACATGTTCTTATGGGACTGACAAAAACCCCGGTGGTGGTTCCTACCATGCTTTCTCCTCTCGGAAAAGCTTGTGCAAGAATGGATCTTACGGCCATACATGATATTCTGCTCAAAACGGGGTATAAAGACGAAGAGGGTGCTGAAAATGAGGTAAGCCGATTCTAATTCTATGTTCTTATGATTAAGCTCGAGCTAAGGATTATTGGACATGCTCTCTTCATTTTGTTTGATTTCGATGAAGCTGTCATTCCAAGAATGGACACAACAAGTTCAAGACATGCTTTACACAAAGAAATTCGGAGACATAGCATTCAGAGACAAGGATTTCAACAACGCAATTGATTACTACTCTAAGGTACGTCATGTCATTCAACTCCACGTGGAGTTATCGTGCCTTTCTTACATTACTTTCAAAGCTGATTATGAATGTGCAGCTAGTGTCGATGATGTCTGTTCCATCGGGTACAGTGTTTGTGAGACGGGCTCTCTCGTACCTCATGATTGGGCAGCCAGAACTAGCACTCAGAGACGCGATGCAAGCCCAGGTATGCTTGCCGGAGTGGCCCACAGCTTTCTACATGCAGGCTCTTGCTCTTTCTAAGCTCGGGATGGAGACCGATGCCCAAGATATGCTCAACGACGGGGCCTCATTCGAAGCGAAGAAGCTCAACAGCTGGCGCAACTAATTCAAGTTAACACACTACTATAGGAAATCTAGTTGAGTTTTCTTGTCTTGTGTTATATTGTGTTTCTGCATTAATGTCCAAATTTGAGTTATTAAATCAATGTGGAAGATTGAACGATGAGTTTGTACTAGTTGCATACAGAGAAGAGTGTATAAATATGGGTTTTTTAGTGAGATATTTGATATCACACTTATTTCATATCATCTGACTTTTCGATATGAACGTATCGTTTAATCTCAACTTATGAAAAAACACTTATCGTGCAACACTTTATTTCCTTTTTCCGGAAGGGCAAATTTGTAATTGCGGATGAAAAGACGAAAGAGATGGACTTGCGTTAGAGAGAGAGGAAACAAAACATTTTGATGAGACGGATCAACTCATAATCCACACTTAGCAATTCATATAGAAATATGTGGATATGGTTACAATTCATGAGTAATAAAGATTCGTCTCACGAAAACTATCCGTGAGACCGTCTCACATGAGTTTTTGTGTTGTTTCTTTACCTAATTGCAACCTAAACTTTGTTTTTTTAATCAAATTGCAACTAATGATGAAAATTTGATTTCGATAGAAATATAAGTATCTTAATTTCATGGAAATATCGTGAAAATATCGATATCGATGGAAATATGAGTACATATATTTATTGATATTTTCATATAGTTACCGATGTTTTCCGATATTTTTCCAATATTAATTATTGATATTGCACTAATTTTGACCAATATTTACTTGATATTTATTTTTAATATCAGTCACTTATATAACATAAATGTCACACTCATATAACATAAAGGTAACAGCATGTAGCGAAAAAAAGTTTGGGTTGCAATGGAATTAAAAAAAAAAATGTTTGAGTTGTGAAGTGAAAAAATTAACTCATTTGCCGGAAAAATGATCGGAAAATTAATTCAGGTTGCAATCGGAAAATCTAAAAAAAAAAAATTTGTATGCAATCGGGGAAAAAAAATTAGGTTGCAAAGTGAAAAAAGCTGATAGATTGAGTCGTTTTTTTGTATTTTACCTTATTATTTGATAGCATGAATTTATTTTATTTTCTGTTAGATTTGATTGAATCATTTGCTTGAGCTCAAATATATGAATATATATACTTTTCAAGTTCGAAAAAGAAAGCAAGAACTCAGTAAAAAATTATATAAAAAGTAGCTAGTTCAACATATTGATAATCACAATATATATATATATATATATATATTTGTGTCATATAAATATATAATATATATTATATTTGTGTGGTGTTCAAAAAGTCATGTTTGATAACAAGAGTGGTCACTAAGTCAATGGCCTCTCTAAATAAAATATCATTCAAAACAAATAAACACTACATATATTTGTATTTCAAATTCAGAGGCAAAATCTCATAAAATATTTTTTTTACTATATAAAGTTTATTACTTCCTTACCACTATATAGGTGACAATTCTTATCTTATAAAATAAATTTTTGCATTCAAATATGTATGATGATAAAGACTGACAGTGATCGGATATACTATTTATATCTTATCGATAAGAATAAAATTATTATTTTCTTATATTTATAAAATATTACAGATAAAGAAATAATTAATTATTCTAAGTAGGCAACACAATAAATTTAGCAACCTAGAGTCTAATACCTATCCACATCACCATTGAAAATTAGTCAATTATTTTTTTCTACTCAAGCTTATCAATTTAAGAAAGTCTTTAAAAAAAAAAAAATTCCACCACAAATAATATTTTCAAATTATTATTGAAAAAAGAGATGAAGTCGACTCCAATGTCAACAAATGATAATAATTCAAGTGAAAATTCGTCCGATGACCGCGAAGTCGACTCCAATGAAAATGAAAGATCTATGTCATTGGGGGAAAAAATGATGTCTACGATATTTAATATCGGCAACCAAATACTTGAAGCATATCAAAGACTAGAAGAGCGTCGACGACGGCGATTCATACAACGCAATCGTGAAGCTGGGCATATGAGGTTATTTAATGATTATTTCTCTGATAACCCAGTGTATCATGAGAATGTGTTTCGAAGACGATTTTGAATGCGGAGACATTTGTTCCTTCGAATTCTTAATGAAATTCAAGGATACTCTCCATATTTTCAACATAGGCAAGATACAATAGGAAGGATGAGACTATCACCACTACAGAAATGCATGGCCGCGATTCGTCAACTTGCTTATGGTGTTCCGGTCGATCAATTGGATGAGTATCTACGAATGGGTGAGTCTACTGCTATCAAATGTCTATATAAATTCTGTCAATCTGTAATTGTATTATTTGGTGATCAATACTTGAGAAAACCGAATATTTATGATGTTCAACGACTTGTTGAAATGCACGAGGAGCGTCACGATTTTCCGGGCATGTTAGAAAGTCTTGATTGCATGCATTGGGAATTGAAAAATTGTCCTATGGCTTGGAAATGTCAGTTCGCAAGGGGTCATGGTTCACCCACAATTGTGCTTGAAGTGTCGCGTCTTATGATTTGTGGATATGACATGCGTTTTTTGGGGTGGCGGACTCCCGAAATGATATTAATGTGTTGTATGAATCTGATTTATTCAAAACAGTATTATAAGGATACGCACCCGCGACAAACTTTATTGTGAATGGTTCACAATATAAAATGAGATATTATTTAACAGATGGAATCTATCCAAAATGGGCGACGTTTGTCAAGGCTTTTCCCTCTCCGGAGGATGTGAAAAGACGATTGTTTAAGGATAAACAACAAGCAGCAAGAAAGGATGTTGAGCGGGCATTTGGCGTACTACAAGCACGATGGGCAATCATCAGAGGACCAACTCGTTTCTGGTATAAGAAAAGATTGAGACATATAATGTTAACATGTATTATTTTGCACAACATGATTGTTGAAGACGAAGGAGAATTAATCACGAATTGGTACAACGACGAACGTGATGAGCCTACATAACCAGTACATGGATCACATGAAAATTTTCAAGAGTATCTTCAAAGGAATTCCGTGCTACGTGATAATTAAATACATCACCAACTTCAAGTGGATTTAGTAGAACACATATGAAGACGATTTGGTGACAATTAAATATTAATATTACATTTACACTTCAAATGTATTTCAACGTATTATTATTATTATTATTATTATTATTATTATTATTACATGAATTGATAAATTCAAAATTTTCCTTAAATTTCATGTTATATACGAATTGAGACTAATGTAAATATATATATTTATATTTACAATAATTATTTAATTGATTAAAATGGATTTAGGTTTAATATTATTGATATAATTAAAAAAATTATAATTACAAAATAATTTTATTTGATATATATGAAGAAAAAAGTTAGTTGATGATGAGACTCACATATAATGATTGTATTTTTTTATTAAGTAATATAAAGATATATTTTAAAAAAGTATTTATTTTTAACAAAATTTTTGTTAAGGAATGCAGATGTTCTAATCAGATAAATCTATCAATGGCGGCCACAGTAGAAGATATTACTTTAACACACGTTTATCAAAACCTGCAACTTGAATTATAGATAATGAATTATCAACTTTTAATAACTTTAATATGTAAATATATAACTGAAGTTGATTTTAGAATGGAAAAAGATATTAGATTGGACTGTCTTGATGATGTATAACAGCTGGAATACTGGCTGCAATATTAAATGAATTATATTATTAATTCACTTTTTTTTTTTTTTTTCTCATTTTTAATATGTTATACCCCTCGAACCAAACGCAATTTCACGAATTTGTTATTTTTTCTTTTATGAATGAAAAATGTATATGAAGCTGTTACATACCTTTTACTTTATAGGATTAATTATATAAAGAAATTAAGTAGGAATTTCAATTGTTACGGAACTTCTATTTGTAACACTAAAAATCTTTAATTTAACATTTGTTTCCAGTCGGGAAATGTTTAGATCTTCTTAAATAAAGTCATTATCCACAATTCTACGTGTAAATTTATACATTAATAATTAACGGTTACAATTTGGAATCCACGTCAGCAATTCAAGTCCAAAAACTCAAAATTGTCCCCGAATCGAAATAATCGTTTTCTTTTCAATAGACTTGACAGGAGTTGGGAGATAAGAAATATCAAATAACATTTACATGTTTCGGGTGCGAATCCATTCATTTTGCAATTGAAACTAAATCCTAAATTCATGTATTTTTATGTAATTAACCTATTTTATACATGTAAGCGTATATATTAATTATATAAAATTATAGGGCTTAATTACACTTGAGATATTAAAGCTTAACCAATCATTAATTAAATATTAAAGAATTAATAAAACAGAAAACCATTGGGCAAACACTCCATATCAACCTTTTTTCCTTTACAAATTAAGAAAACCATTGGGCAAACACTCCATATCAACCTTTTTTCCTTTACAAATTAAAAAATCACTTGTACTAATAAATTAGTCATTTTCCAAACACTCTTTATATATTAAAGACCGGTTATATTTGTTATTAAATTTTATGGTGGATATGATTAGATAATAGCTAGTACGCATACACATAATAGTATATAATATATATAAGCATGTAACAATTAATAGAAAAATAAAAGATAGTTGGGTGTGCTTATCTTTTAGTGAATTTGTTAAGTTATTGGTGGGATGATAAGACGTGCCTGAATTGAATACGAGCAATTGCTTTTCAACTTTGTTTTTATTTTGTTGTATTATTATTTAAAAAAAGGTCAAGTTGAACTTCAAGTCCAACTAATTATGCCCATTTGGGACATTAATAGGTTTTCTGCGATTTTTCGACCATTCTAAGAAATTGCTGAAATGTGCACCGTTGTTAATTTTTAATATATCCATCGATGAGTGTAGTAATTTCAAACCCTTAATTATATGAAAAGGAAAATTGAAAATTGCACTGAAGATGGACATATCGATGGTGGACATATATATTAGCGTCTTTACGATAGATATGATAACAAAACTGGACATATATTAATGTATTTACGATAGGTAGAATAACAGGACTGATATACGTACTGATAACACGTGTTATCAAAACTTTACTTGACATTAGTGTTGGATTCATAGTATTTGGACATAGTGAATTCTATATATCACATAGTCATGCTCATAATCATGTTATCACGTGTCACATATGCCTGTCGGCTACTTATATTTATATTCACCATCTACCCACTTTCTTTTGTTTAGGGTTAAATTTCATCCCAATGATGTCAAATTTTCATTTTTAATAACTTTTGAAAGTTCCCAATTTATTATACGATTTTTTAATTTGATGCATTTTATAATATTTGTACAAATTTTAGTCGTTGATTTAGGACATAAGTATGACTATAATTTGTTCAATACCGTAAAACGTATCAAATTTAAAGTTCATACGGTAAAATTCAACATTTCAAAAATTATACCAATAAGTGTAGAATCAGATATAGTTAAGATGAGAAAATATTTTTAACCTCTTTTTTTAATGGCACCATCAACAATTATTAACCTTGAAATTTATATGTATTTTTACATTGATACATATAGATGGAAATGACTATTTTCATGGAAGTTATGTCACTTAAATAATATAGTAGTGCAACATATGTAGAAAGCATAAAGGTCATTTTTTAGCGGGTCTATTTATTTTCAATGCTTTTGTATGATCCATATACGATCTTGTCGGCCACTCAAAAAATTCACGGATTCTAGATTGTTAAAACGATCTTTTCTTATATCTTTACGTACATTAAGTAATATTTTTCTATATATCATGTAATACATTTTTTATTTTCTCATATTTTTACATATATTAGACAATATGTTTCTATATATCATGTAATAATTTGTATTATGTACATGCATAATATAATACAAAAGTGTTAGATGATATATAAATAAAACTTAATACATGCAAAAGTATTACAAAATTTATTATATTCGATCCAATTTTGTCTTACAAAATGAAATTCGTGAGATGATCTCACATAAGACCAACTGTATCATTATTTATGAACGGTTATTATTGATCATCACGAAAACACATCTATAAAATTTATAAATTTCTTATTACTGAGTTAATATCTAAACAATGAATTGATTATAAAATTACAAATTCAAATTCAAGAAAGAAAAAAGAGAGAGTGTGATCTTGACATGTCGATAGTCGATCCTTCAAGACTCAAGAATGTTCTACAATTAAATATCCCAAACAATAAACAAATAAAATCAGCTTTATTTAAAAATCGAAAGATAAACCCAATTAAATTATAGTATACTTTTACCTAAAAACGAGGAATCTTATACATATATATGTCCAAATTTTCATGGGACGAATACATATACATATGTCCAAGTTTTGATGCTTCTTAATTTGGAAATTAGAGATTAATTAACCAAGCATAAAGTTAGATTTTTATCTCGATTAACCATGATAAATACTTAAACCTCATAATTAACCTGCATTTTAATAATCATTAAGGTAATAATTAATGAAGAATATTAAGGTAGAATGTTGACCAAATCTGCACCCATAAAAGCTTCATAAAGAAATAAATGAGCATGTGGAATGTAAAGCATTAGTAGTTGATTTCTATAAATGTCGATTTGTAGAATCTAAAAACGTGGTGTGTGTTTTCTTTTTAATTATTTGAGTTCTAGGTTTAAGTGGTAATTTAGTATCATACTATGAATTATTAGGTATGATATATATGAGTTCCAAATCTAATTAATCATTATTCTAATAATGAATATATATATATATATACACACACTAGCGTAAGTCCCGTGTATCACACGGGTATTTAAATATTAATTAAAAAGTTTAAAAATTGTTATTTATAAATAAATTTAATTATTATTATTCATTAATTTTAATTTAATTAGTATGTAATTTAAATTTAATTTTACAAAATTTTAATTATTATTTAATGTAATTGCAAATATCAATTTTAATTAATATGTTTGCCTAAAATTTCATAATTTACAATCAATCATAATTATTAGCATTTTGCTATTTAATTATTATTATCTCATTAAATGCACTATTACAATAAATTATAAATATTAAATGAATTGATTTAAAATTAAAATGTAATTAAATAGGATTAACCAGAGAGTGACATGTGTCACTCTTGGTTATTCCTTTAGTATAGATATAGATATAGATAGATATAGATAGATAGATATATATATATATATTCATATGAATTAATTATTTTCCATCCAATTAATTTTTCGATTCTAACACTTTTACCCATTATTTTTTCGGTGTGACGATTTTATATCATTTATCTTCTCTAAATTCAGATTTAACTTGAATAGCTAAATTGGGCTAAATTAGCACGTGATTAGCATGTGCACTCTGGTTTTCGGGCTATTTTTTCCCAATAGCTTATATGTTCTTACATTTTTATCTATTAACTTTACGAGTTATCTGTATGTATAGGTTGTCACATGCGAATTAAGCTCGATTTAGCCGTTCGAGCTGAATTTGGGTCAGACTTCCAATTTTTCAAAAGATAAAGGGTGAAATCGCTAGCCCGAATTTTTTTTTTTTTTGATAAAATTACCATAAGCCAAAAAATAATGGGTACGTAAAATAAATAAATAATTCTATCTCTACACACACATATAACAATGTAAATTCATGGTATAGAGCTATCCTCAATAAATCAAATTCATTTTTACGAATTTTTATGAGTTATGAATTTTATGTTAATAAGTTTTCTCATGAAATTAGATTATAAAATTTTATTAAGTTGATGTATACTGATTTTCGATATGTCGTTATTCTCTAAAATTCTCGGCTAATTAAAATTGATATAGACTTATGAGCATATGGCAGTCAATTTAATTAGTTAAATGGTGTTGTACATCTTTAATTAAGACTATCGATCGAGTCTCCGATTAAAAGATTCAAACACAATCTTAATTATTATATAAAACCATCTTTATTCAAACGTTAAAATATAAATCCTTCACAATATCCTATATTTCAATGTATGTTTAATTTGATGTGTCAAAATAATTATCATAATATAAACGACATACAATTCAGCTTTTTTTGCGCCCCACAAATTATACATATCAGTCCTCTATTTAACTTTTTTATTATTCGGATTTTGATTTGATTTTACTCGAAATATTAATTTCTTCGTGTATGAACACCAAAATTGAAAATTTCATGTCAGCAGTTCTTACATACACACATAGACAAAAATCGAAATTTGAATAAAATTGGATTAAATTTGGAAAAGGTTATAATTAGAGGTTCAAAATTGAAATGCATGAAATATGTGATAAAAATTGATCTATAAAAATTAAAGGTACTCTTATTAATCTAAAACTTGCAATAGCTTGTATTGAAATTCCAGAAAATCGTAGCAATATTAATTTCATTCTAACTGGAAAATGTCATACCAATAAGGGAAATATTATCAAACATTAATTTGTGCAGATAAAATGAATTTAATTGGAATTGAACATTAATTTTCTGAAATTACGTTGGAGATCAAAACAATCAATATTTGAAATTTCTAATTATATAGTGTCCTAAACACATTATCAAACTGATCTTTGATACGAAACCAAAACTTTATTTAACAATTAATAGATTGTGATATTTATTCTTCAACGCTATAAACTATATATATATATATATAATTATTTTTAACTCATTAATTTTTCGGTTCTGACAATTTTATTTGTTTACCTTCAAAGAAATCGGAAATTTAGTCCAATTTCAGTCCGAACGACCACGCTGGGCTAAATTTACACGTGATTAACATGTGCATCTTGGTTTTCGGGCTATTTTTGCCCAGTAACTCTGTTCTAACAACTTTGTCCATTAACTTTTTAAATTATCTGTCCTTTTAGGGTAACATGCTACACATGCAAATTAAGCTCAACTTGGCATCCAGATTGAATTTGACACAAAGTTTTGATTTTCAAAAGATAAAAGTTAAAATCGTAAATCCGAAAAAATATATGGGTAAAATTGTCCGAATGAAAAGGTTAATGGATAAAAATAATTATATTCATGAATAGCCCTTCCCCAAATAAATTTTATTGTTAACTCCCTTATCAGTTAGGCCACTAAATAGAAAACATTTTTGTCTTTTCTATTTTTTCATTTAACTTAGCTAATGAAACATGACCAATTTCACCAACATTTCACCACAACTTCTTGTAATCAATTACCTATGTATATGTTTATACATAAGTTACTGTGGCTGAGACATATATATTTCATATTTGTATATATATAGGACTTAATATTTTTAAATCAATTCCCTATATATGTTTATACATAAGTTAATGTGGCTGAGACATATATATTTCATATTTGTATATATAGTACTCAATATTTGGTGATGATAGGACCATTTATTAAGGTTTGCATAAATTCATAGATAGCTATACCCCAACTAAAATTTGTTTAGATGAGTCATCAAGTTAGGCTATTGATCATGACTAATCCAATTTTGAGCATGTAATTCAAAGAGCTTGATGGATTTAATGAGCTTACCTAAAATTAACTTCACAATTGATCGTTATGAAAGTAATTGTAATTTGTTATTATTGTTATTTAACTTTTTTTTTCAGTATATATAGATGAATAGTATACTCAATATATATATATATATATATATATAAGAGAGGGAAATAATTGTAACTTTGTACAATATCGACATTGCAATGAGTTAAATACTTTTTTCGATATAACAATATAATATATACACACATTTTGGATGCATTATATGAGTAAATTTGAATTGTTATGGTTCAAATTCTTTTGTGATCACTTTCTCTTTAACTAATTTACTATCTATGAATAGTGAAAAAACTGCTCCAAAGTGATAATGAATCTAAATACAAGAATTAACGCATGAGATTCATGTTCTTTATTGTTGTCAACAAAAAACTACAAATATTCTTGAATTTAATTATAATGTCCCATGTAAAATGCAAGTGTGTGTCTATATATATAATATTAATTAAAGCCAATTGAAAATGCAAAAATGGGGGGTGGCTTTGTTGGGTGGGGTCACTTAACTTTCAAGTTGCAAGTGTTGATTCATTGTCCTAAAAGCACAGAGAAAAGACAGAGAAAGAGGGAAATGTTGATGAAGACCAGTGCTACATGACCTGTAAACTACTTTTAATGTTAATGTTTCCTACTTCATTTATATTTGCCACCTATATTTTTTTTCTTAAATTTTCCACTCGATTTTAGGTTTTTCTAGACAAGTCTTTTCAAAGTCCACATATCTTTTAATACTTTCGATCCTCTGTTTCATATTATATTTCATTTTCAAACTTCAATAAAATACGTCTTACACATGATGTGTATTATGAAACTAAAATATATTAGAACGGAATACAATTTTAAATCGAAGATCTCATGAATTGCTCGGAGGAAACCAAATCTATTTGGTGGTTCGATGATGTAGAGATTTAGGCACTAATTATATGGTTAATGATTAATCAAAATATTATACCATTTGATATAGTAGTTGGTCATTATTTGTGGGACCTTAATATATGTCATATTTAATTGTAGTTTGAATTTATAATTAATAAGTATGCTAAATAGATATATATGGAGCAAAAAAAGGAAATAAAAGTTGCAAATGAAAACAAGGTAAATTGGAGAATTACCTTTTGAGAGTGGAAGCTTTGAAGAATGCAGGTGAAGATTCATAACATTAAATATGGCATTGAATTCGAACTAAAATATGATCATATACTCGATCCGAAAAGATGCAGTAGAATTTTGGAGGAGAAAATTCACGTAGTAATATAGTATATTACTTTTTTTCTCCATAATTTAGGGGGTCTAAAAAATTATTTGAACAATTATTTTTCGGTCAGCAATTTAATTAGGACAATACTTTGCGAATTTTACCCAATTCCAACCCGAATTGTTTAATTAAACCCAAATTACACGTGAAGACTTATTTTTGGGCTATCCTGCCCAAATTGATCATGTGGATTTTAATTTATAACTTTGATCATATCTTTAATTAAAAAAATATAAAATAATTAAACTTAGGATTTTTATTGAGTGTGAAATTTTAAATTAGAACAATATTATTTCTCTTAGTTGGGTTTCATAAAACCTAACCCAATTCCCAAAAAAATTATGATCCAAATCAAGCTAAATTAAAATTCTTAGATTACATATACTTTCATAAACACTTGATCAAAATCGATGTTAAACAAAATTGATAAACAGACACGAACAAGTAGGCCCTTAAGAAAGATCGCAAATGTTGTTGTGCACCAGGTGCACAGATTTGGATTGATGCAACTGGGGCGACCCGACCCGGATCCGCGCACCTGGGTTTTCTTTTTTTTTTTTTCGCTTCAGGCTGTTACCTTTATGTTGTAAGAATGTGACATTTACGTTATATAAGTGTGACCTTTATATATAAATGTTATGACCTTTATGTTCAATAACTTAGGAAAAAATGAAGATTTTCAGGTTTTTCGCTTCAAATTGAGACCTTTATGTTGTATTGTTGTGACCTTTATGTACAATTCTTGTGACTTTTACGTACAAATATTATGACCCTTATGATCCATAACTTTAAAAAAAAAATAGAAATTTTCAAAATTTAGCGCATTTTTAGGATGAACATAGGTGCAGCTAATATTACATAAAGGTAAATATGCACAAATTTTGCTACAATTCTTCATTTTTTTTCTACGTTAGAGTATATAAAGGTCATTACATTTATACATAAAGGTCATACTTATATAACATAAAGGTCACACGCGCATATAACATAAAGGTACCAGTTTGAAGCGAAAAAAAAATCAAAAAAAAAAAAAAAGCACGGATCCGGATCGACCCGGACCTAACCCGAATTATATGTGCACCAGTTACACAGGAGACTAACTCTAGAAAGATAGCCGTCACACGCACACACGAGAGTCTTGATTTCAAATAATAATTCATTGCATACGCATATTTTATCATAATAGTACATCCATCAAATGTACACATTACTATAAAAACAATAAAATTCATCATTTACAACCAGGGGAAACTCATTTTTCGTCTTCCTCCAAAGTTAGTGTTCGTTTTTATCCTGTAAAAATACACATTTTTGATTTGATCCTGAAATTGAAAAATTCGTGGTTTTTGTTCACCTGATTTTTTAATTTCGATTACAGACTAGGGGCGAGAGTTGTGTACTCGCAGGAATATAACCGGAAACTCGAAAAAAGGGCAAGACAAGGACCAAACTTGGACGAAATTGTCAATTATAGAATCAAAATTGAAATGTACATTTTCACAAGATTAAAAACGGACAGTAACTCTGGTGAAGGACGAAAAAATGAGTTTATAACTTTACAATAAAAAAGGGCTCAAAAAGTGGCTAAAAAGAAGACAAAATGATAATAAGAGTAGCATGAAATTAAACTAAAGTTGATGAACCTAATTAGTGCATGATTCTAATGTCTGCATCAATACAGCTTATGGCCAACTTGCTTGTTTGGGTCTTGAAAAGGACATAGTCAATACCCACCCCCACCCCCACCCCCACTCCAACCCCACTGTGTTCAACCATATCACGATTCTTATGCTACAATTAACACATTGCTTTGTCATCATCAATATTTCCAAGTATTAAATTCAAGATTTTCCCTAAAAAATGGACTTCTATCTTCCTCATAATATTTCACTACGCAATCTCAACAGCTATAAATACACCACATTTCTCACCTTCTCTTCACATCCATATACTCTTGATCTACTCATCATCACCTTCACCCCTTCATTCACAACACTCTCTTTAAATATATCTGCTCGAATTCGATCGTCCATCGAGCTAGGTTAGTCTATACCACTCTTTGCTACTCTAAATCTTGCATATATATATATATATATGTATATGTTGGCCCTTTTTTTTTTTAGGGTTTTATAGTGCTGCATGCAGGTTTGAAGACCTTGGAACTATGTTGTTCTGATAATTTGAATAAACTGTTGTGTATATATGTATAGACACACACTACGTTGTTGTATATGTGTTGTTGAAAATCATTGATTTATTTGATGGGTTTTATTTATATTTTGTGGTTCATGTATTCATGCATTTAAAATGCAATGTGCAATATTACAACAACAATATTGTTTCAGAAATTGTTGGAAAAATACTTTTAATTAATCGATCTCGAGCATGTGCAACTTGTACTAGTAATTTCAAAATATAGAAAATATTCGATCGCGATTTCGTTGTAGAAAATAATATGAAGAATATTCTTCGGCAATAATAAGGCTTTTGTCAATAAAAAGTAGGCCCAAAAGAAGTAATTAATGGTACTATATGTCTCCTGCCTAAGAATATTCGTCATGTCTTTAAATGAATTGATAATATTAATTCATATATAGTTTTTTTGATCCTTTTATTTTTGGAGAAACCCAAATCTGTTTTTTATACCCATTAATTAATACTCCCACTGTCCCAACCCAACTTGTCTACTTGTCATTTTAATTTGTCTTAATTGAACTTGTCGGCCCATAAATGGAAACAAAAGTCAAATATTAATATCTTCATATTTCATCCTTATTACAAAATGCCACTTAAAACCAAAAAACAATTTTAAAATGTCACAAAAGTCAAAACACTTATATCCTCATATTTCCCCCTTATTACAAAAATGACACTCAATTATCTTAAAAAATAATAATCAACTGTTTTTTCTTAACCTTCGTGTCCGGTCAAACTAGACAAATTCAATCGGGACGGAGGTAGTATGAATGATTCAAGAAATAGTCCATCAAAATTAAATATATATTAATACATCACAAAAATGAAGTGAAAGTTGGTTGAGAACTTGAGATAAGATAGTCTAGCACGTTGTTCGATAACTCATACACATTACACATGCATGTATACACGTGTCTTTCATATGGATATATATAGATATGTAATTATAGCATAGTATATACGTGTTAATATTTTGTTGTGATATTTAGTTCTACATATAGATAAAATTTCAAGAAAAAAAGTTATGTTGTTATATGTCACCCATCATTTAAAGCAATTTAATCCACCTTGCTTCACATGTTTCTTGTCAACAAATCTCATCTCTCTACCAAATTATTCTCAATTATACTTGTCCCATATATAGTAAACTTGAACCCCCTCTAGATATATCAATATACGGGTTAATTACATGAATAAAAAAAATACTAACTTAGGGTCCAATTTCAATTACAACATAAATTTTTGACTGCAACACAAAAAATATTTGATTTAACGTTTGTTTCAATTCAAGGCATGTTTGGGTTTTTCAAGCCTCAATTGCTAGTATACAATTCAAATTGTATAAGTCGGTTATTGACATATAAATTAATTTATGGATGGTGTTGTATTTAAAATTACATGTTGACAATTAACTCGAGCTCCACGTCAGCAATTGAAGCCCGAAAAGTACAAACACGTCTTGAATTAAAACAAATGTTAAATTAAGTTTTTTTTTCTTTTTATATATACATGTACACATACATAGTCATGCATTATCAATAATAAAGTTCATGTTGGTATGTATATTAATTAATTCCTTAACAGAATCAAGATTATGGATGAGAAAAAACGTCAAGAAGAGTCCAGTACTCTTGATGGATCTGTGGATCGCCATGGCAGGCCTGCAATTCGATCTAGAACTGGCTCATGGGGTGCTGGTACTTTGTTACTAGGTAAGTCTAATTAATCGAACTCGTATCATATATGTTTCAAACAAGCTTGTACAGTTGTTCTATTCGTTCGGTTCAAATTGTATCACTTACAGCTAGCAATCCATTGCAGTGAATCAAGGTCTCGCAACACTCGCATTTTTCGGGGTTGGAGTGAATCTAGTTCTATATCTTACAAGAGTAATGGGGCAAGACAATGCCAGTGCTGCAAACAACGTTAGCAAATGGACAGGGACTGTCTACATCTTCTCTCTCCTTGGTGCTTTCCTTAGTGACTCCTATTGGGGACGTTACAAAACTTGTGCCATTTTCCAACTCATCTTCGTCATCGTAAGTCTTACGACTCTTATATTAAAAGTTATTACATGTTACACGTAGACCGTGCTGATTGTTTGGACTTATATTGATCACAGGGATTGATGTTGTTGTCGTTGTCATCATACTTGTTCCTAGTGAAGCCGGATGGGTGTGGGACCGACAAGACGCAATGTGGGCCGCACTCGTCCGTCCATCTTTCACTATTCTACATGTCGATTTACCTAATTGCCCTCGGCAACGGAGGGTACCAGCCCACCATTGCCACATTCGGGTCCGACCAGTTCGATGAGGACCATGATAAAGAAAGCCACTCGAAAGTGGCCTTCTTTAGCTACTTTTACTTGGCCCTTAATCTTGGGAGCTTGTTCTCAAACACAGTGTTGGGGTACTATGAAGATAAGGGCATTTGGGCTATAGGGTTTTGGGCTTCAACTGGATCAGCTACAATGGCACTCATTTTGTTCCTCTTAGGAACACCAATTTACAGACATTTCACACCAAAGGGAAACCCTTTTTCAAGATTTTGCCAAGTCTTGATGGCTGCTTCGAGGAAATGGAAGATTGATGTCCCCTCTGATGATGATGATTTGTATGAAATAGAAGGAAGTGGTCTTGCTGATAATGGAGGCAGAAAAATACTTCACACACAGGGATTCAAGTAAGTTCATTGTCTCATGCAGTCCAAATTTTATACAGAATACCCCTTAACCCTTTGTTCGGACTGTTCTACCTTTTATCTTGTCGGGTTGGTGATTTTGCCATTTATTTTCTGACAAAAAGGGGAGTTTGACCCAAATTCAGACTGCCAAATTAGACTTAATTTAATGTGATTAACACGTGACATCCTATAAGGACTGATAACTCGAAAAGTTAATGAACAAAATTGCCGGAACAAATAAATTACTGACCAAAGTTGCCGAAATAGATAAGTTATCGGGCACATGTGAATTTTCAATTTAACTGTTCGAACTGAATTTTAGTTAAATTTTCGAATTTTCAGAAGATAAAAGATAAAATCACGGGCCTGAAGAAATAATGAGTGAAATTGGAAGTTAAAAAAAAACAATAAATTATTTATTACTCCCTCCGTCCCTCTTATTTTGCCTACTTTGATCAGCACGGTTCCTAAGAAAAAACTGTTTGACTTTGATGTGATGTGTTATTTTAATATTTTTGAGTGGCAATTTTGTAATTAATGTGTGCTTTTTGAGTGCAAAAGTTGTAAAATGAAAGAAATGGAGGGGTAAGGAAGTAAATTTTTCTTTGCCATTGTTTGGTTGACAAAATAAGTTGGACAAGCAAAAGTGGAAAGTAGACAAAATAAGGTGGGACGGAGGGAGTACATTGCAAAAACTGAAGCTAAAAGTGAGTAAAAAAATGCAGATTCTTGGACAGAGCAGCTGTAATGATCGAAAAAGAGGAAGAAGAAAGAAGCATGAAGCAGAATCCATGGCGGCTATGCTCAGTAACACAAGTGGAAGAAGTAAAATGCATACTAAGACTCCTCCCAATCTGGCTCTGCACAATCCTATACTCCGTCGTCTTCACTCAAATGGCTTCCCTCTTCGTCGAGCAAGGCGCCGCCATGAAAACCACGGTGGCCACCTTCCACGTCCCTCCGGCGAGCATGTCCAGCTTCGACATCCTCAGCGTCGCCTCATTCATCTTCATCTACCGTCGGATCATCGACCCGACGGTCAGCAGGCTCCGTCAGGCAGGCAGCCTAACGGAGCTGGAGCGCATGGGGATCGGCCTCGTGATCGCGGTGGTGGCCATGCTCTCCGCCGGCCTGGTGGAGCACTTCCGGCTGCGGTCGGCCCCAAAAGACTGCGCGAGCTGCATGAACTCGAGCAGGCTCAGCATATTCTGGCAGGTGCCACAATATGTCCTGATCGGGGCGTCCGAGGTGTTCATGTACGTGGGCCAGCTCGAGTTCTTCAACCGGCAGGCACCTGACGGGTTGAAGAGCTTCGGAAGTGCACTGAGCATGACGTCGATTTCGTTGGGGAATTACGTCAGCAGTTTGATCGTGACGATAGTGATGAAGGTGTCGGGTTCGAATGAGATGCCAGGGTGGATCCCTAGGAACCTTAATAGGGGGCATTTGGATAGGTTTTATTACCTCTTGGCTGCTCTTACAGCAGCTGATCTTGTGTTGTATATTGTGTGTGCAAGATGGTACAAGTATACTAGATTTGAGGAAAGGAGTAGTAGTAAAGGTAAGAAGAACAATGATTTGAGAGTTTAATGTCTATATATGTTTTTTTTAATTGGTCTAATGAGTTAAGATTGTTGTAAGAGAGTGGTTTGTGTCTATGTGGGAGGGTTGCAAGGAGACTAGGGGGTCATCTTTCTAAGTTGAGCATTCCTCCATGTAAAGGGTTTTATCATCATTATTTTTTACTATCATGTTTGCTTCCTAAGAATCTAATGATATTTCTTAAATACACCAACTATAAATCAAAAGTTGAAAGAGAGAACATAAAAAATTCAATGAGATTAATATAAAGAATTTAAAATCAGAATTTAAAGGATTAGAAATCTAATAAAAATAAATATAGAAGACTAAAAATAGAAAAACTGAAAGATAGAGAAATAATATTTCAATAAGGTAATCGTAGAAGATTAAAAGAAAATTCTCCCAACCGTTTTTAAAAGTGCAGACTTGACACGTTGTTTTGGGACGAGAGGAATTGTTTGTTTTCTTTATTAGCCCCCATACTAATATAATAATTATAAAAAAAATGCAACATTCTCATTAAATAATAATAAAACAAAAAATTGAAATGCCGTAAGTATCCATGTATTTCGCAGCACTTTGTTCAACAAGTGTTGTTCAAGCATCAATTCACACACAAAACTCCTACAAAATAATGTCCTCAAAGGAGCAATTATTAAGTTAAGTCTCCTTGCCAAAAAGCAAGCAGAGGTATAAAATCTACATTCTCCACGTACAATCGTCATTGTCATCAATCCAACACAAGTGCAATCGACAAATCCATCCATCTTATTCGAACCAAGTTACACTGCAAACAGTTCTCTGCGAAATCTGCTCTGAAACCCGTAAATATTCAGTCAACGAAACTGGGGTCTTTTTTACAGTTTAGTTTAACGTACAAGTATTACTACTTAGCTACTGATATATGGAGCAGGTAAAAATGGAAATGGTGCGACCGAGGCATATGCTACTGGTGGTTGTGATTGAGCACCAACGAGAGTAGGCCTTTTCTTGTTCTGATGGGTGGAGTTTTCAGTCACCCCTACATCTGATAAGGATAAAAGATCGATAGACTGATATGAGTCGTCCACAGTCAGAGACTGCTCACTATCAGAAAGACGGTGAACTAGAAGGCCGCCCATGAATACAGGAAGATAAAGAAGGCTTGCGTGGAACATTCTCCGGGCATTTTTTGTCGTGCGGTTTAAAAGGAATGATGCTGCAGTGGAACTGATTGCAAGAGCGAGGAGTGTTGACTCTGCACAGAACCACCCTGTAGTGATGCCCCCTGCAGACAATTAGAATGCATGAGAACCAAAGTACTTAAAGGGTAAGCATAGATAACATGATATGAATCGATGATGAGATAAGGGAAAGTTATTGTAATGTGGGGGCAAAATATGTCGAGGTTTGGATAAAAGAATATGATATATCACTTTTCTAAGGATCATTTATCAGGTTTACAACAAGCTCACGAACATAAGTTTGTACTGCAGGCATAGCAATACATGGGATTTAATAAAGGATAATGCGCCTAAACGTATAAAGAATGGTTATACTTAAAACACAATAAAGTCAATTACTGGCATAGAGATTTAAATACATATATTTCAATTCAGGTAGGAAGTGCAAATAAGAAAACAGGGATACTGCTGGAACATGATCAAATGTACCATTTGCCTATACGATGTATGCTTCTCCCACTTCCAAACTTTATTGTTCAACTCTGACCACCATCAATATGAATACGGGTTCTAGGGCTTGTATCATGATGGGGACCCATGGTTAGGGATAGAGACATATCTTATTTCGTATTTACATTCAGATACAATTGGATGGAAATAATTGTTTTTTTTTATCAAATTTAAAGGAACTTTGGTGATTAAAAACAAAAAAAAGATTAGTTTGATCATGCCACCTAAAAATCACTAAATCAATGTCCAATCTCATGAAAGATCAACGAGAGAGCTTGATCATGCCATCAAAATTTTGATGAGTAAGATTAGTTTGATAAGGTTGTACCGTTGTAAGAAGAATTAAATTCAATATAGCCACTAGTTTTAGAGGAAGGAAAACACCCCTGACCCAATAGGCTGATATCTAAACTAACTACTTTTTTTTTGAACCTTAAGAGGAATAACATATAAATGCATGTATATAAGCTATAAGTGAACTAAATTACTAGGAACTAAGAAATAACAAACTAAATGACATGGAACTAGGAAATAACAAACTAAATGACTAAATAAATAGCCATGTTAACAAATAGAAACTCACAATCATAAGCTAGATAACCCAATGGAAGCAGATAAAGACAGTTCCTCAGAGCAACCAAGGCTGTTCGGTAACCAGTAGCATCAGCGAGTGAAATCATCCTGAACCTAGAATGGAAAAGGAGAAGGGAGAGCTCAGAAGACAGTAAATCTAGATACAAGGAATTGTTGTGAACAGAGAATCAAGTTTATCACAAATCTTAAGGCCAATGCTATTATGCTAGTGGTGAAATGCACTGTGGAACCAATTGACTTGGAAGTGAGAGTGGAGCAACATTCGTTTCTTTGTAAGACAAGTGAGAATTATAACCATGCCTTTGTCAAAGACGTTTTTGAGTTAATGAGCCAAACAAAATACAAGAAGTTGGATTATGCAAAGAAAACAAAACAAAAAAAAACATATAGCCACAGTCAGCTGTTACTAAAGGATTTCACTGGGAGAGTTAGTTTGAGGATTTGACTATAGCTGCTACATCAAACATTATCAATAATTGGTCCTACTTAGGAAAACAGCTATTATTGGACCACATACCCTCCATCAGCATAATCTTTGCGGCATAAGTATGCAAGGGCCATAAAATGAGGTATTTGCCAAAAATATAGAGCAGCGGGAAGAATCATTCCATTAAGTGAAATCTGGCCAGATGCAGCAGCCCACCTGAAAAGGAGAAAAAAAGATAACTGTCAGCAATTCTATTAAATGAAAATTTGCAGTATAACATGTTTTCCAATACCATAACTGTTATCTAGAAGTGCTTTTGAACACCACGATAAAAGCATACCCTTCTTTATGGAGATTAACCTCTGAAAACTACTCAAATGCAGGTTGGGTGTAGAACAACTACAACTACAAGACTTGAAATTTGGCTCATCTTAAATGTCCAACTATGTATTGCCATCTGAAAAATGGAATCTACACCGATGCAATATTTAGCATTCTGCAGGGCACTAAAACCTTGTTTTATGTGGAGCATAGTACCACACAATCACAAGGCTTCTTATTAAAACTTAAGATTTTCGTCACAGCCAAGCAAATGACAGCAGTTTTCAGCATGACTAACAAGATTGCATTGAGGTTTCAATTGATAATCTGAAGGGTTTTTTATCCATTATGATAAAAAGATGTAAGATAGAGGAGGACAGAAGGTGATAAACAAGATTCAAATAAGAAAGATGTGGAAGGCAGAAGAAGCCCCCATCAAGAAATAGGACTGATTACTCCCAAGTAAAGAGGTGAAAGGGAATTATGCTACAACAGCTTGCTGCAATGACTCAGGCAGTCAGGCTCATGCCATGCTGCTTCCATAATTGGGTGTGTCGTCAACCAGCACTACATAAACCATAAGCATGAAAATGGCTACACCACTTGTTCTCCTTTGCACTCGACAGACAAAACATGTGTTTAACTGATAGAAACCAAAAAAAAGAGTGTGCCTGATAGATCAGGAGATGGAAAGCTTGAGATTGATAAAAGCCTTTACCCTTAATCAAAATTTTATACCCTTGAGCGAACACTAAAAAAGAGAAGGAATGAGGATATTAATGCGTGTAGGAAATCCACTGAGGTAGCAAATGTGAGGGCACTCAATCTTTTTATTTTTATCTGTCTTGAATGTCATATTGCAGCATAAATTTTTCAGTTGTCAACCATATCATGATATCCAATAGAATTGACAAAATGAAGCCTTGTGAAGGTTATGCCAGAAAAGCAAGAAAAAAAAAAAGCACCATACAATGACTATTGCACCGATCAATGGTAACAATTCGCTTGTCGAGCATGTTTCAAGTGCATTTTTAATAAATACAAATATATACAGTTCAGATTAACAGAAAATATCATTCATGAAAGGGGCATACAAGGTTTCCATACTATTAACTGACAAAGTAGAATGATGGTTTATGCTATTGGGAACAGGGAAGAAAGAAAAGGGATTGTTTATAGACAACAGAAAATAGAAATCAAGCTCCAAGCTATTGAATAATAAATAAATTAAATAAAGCAGCATGAACAAAGACAGATCAGATTGTTTATATACGAAGAATCTTCATAAATTGAATCACTAAGTAACAACAGTATGAGGTGCAGCTAGGTACCCTCTGAAAGAAGAAATTTACCCAAGGAGAGGTGGGATTGCACCAACTATAGCCCCAACCCAAGTATTTACTGGATGTATCTGCTTCAGTGGAGTATAGACAAACGCATATAGAACAAGATTGGAAGCTGCAAGCCCAGCTGCCAGCATATTAGTCTGCAAACACCTTGTCATACAGATTGCAACATCAATCCTCCTTAACATTTATATTTACACATTGTAAATGACCCACAAACATCCTAATATGAAACAAGTTAGGAGACCATGACCACCTTGTAAGCCAGCAGAGCAGTTCCAGCTAAACCCGCAGAAGAGGCCCATGTTACTGCATGAGGTATGGAAATACGGCCTGATGGTAGTGGTCTTCGCCTGGTTCTATTCATCATAGCATCATTTTTCACCTCGAATATCTAGCCCACAAAAAGTTGCAAATATACATTTTAGAAAAAATGAGGAGAAATCCTGGCAAGACATAATGCAAATGGCACCTTATAGTCAAAAGGGTTCTCTATGTATAACATACATGTGGGTTGATTATCTTCTAAGTTACATTATTGAGTCAGAATATAGAACTTTGGCTCTTGCTGCACCTAAAACTATCTGGACAAAGTTTTGTTTGTTGAGTTGGGAATTTCTATCTCCAATCCTACAGTTTTGTGGTGTCAAGTCCAGCTTCTGACGTCCAAACAAAACACATTAAGATTGATGTTCATTTCATTTGAGAGGAGGATTATAAAAAAAATAGAAACTTGACTGTGCGATATATACCCTCTAAAGATCAGATTGCAGATGTGTTATCAAGACCTTCATCTGTTTCTCATTATCAGTTGTTATGTTAAAAAATTCGTCTGTTATGTCCACCTAGTTTGGATTCTAAGGGAGCAAATTGAAATATATCCCTTATTTATGCATAATGAGTTGTGAGGATAGAATAATTAATACATTCCTTGGTTCCTAAAAGAGTATCAGCTGTCACATCTTTTAGTATAATTAGCTTTACATGTACTTTCAAATAGTCTTTAGAATATACAGATCTTTTATGCTCTAACTTTCACTTTCTACTCTTTAAAAAAACCATAGCCAATTTGGCATTCAGTGTCCCAATTGGGCATTTTATTTATCTGTTCGAAACTATCATGCTTGAACCTCCAAATGATATATAAACGACAAGTTAAAAACCATCCTCCGGGTAGTGCATGACTAATTAAAAAAACGCCCTCTATACAATGTTTGATCACATGAGACTAAGGGATGTATGACATGATCAAAAGACAATAAGTTCAGCAACGGACCACACAATCTAAATTTCTATAAAGCAGCCTTAAGAGTTTTCATAAAACGGAGAGCATAAGACCTGGTTCAAGGAGTTAGCTGAAGCTGCAACCATCATGGTGCCAGCACATGTGCAGCAAAGACCAAGGTAATCAATGGAACTACCACTCCCAAGAACATATCCGGTGCCTGAGGTAGCCACGACAAGCATGCTGAAAATATCGGTAATAGAATGAGATCAATCTAAATTAAACAAGTTTCAGATTGCTTATACTCAAAAAGTATCACAGCCTTACTCATGTTAAACACATAATTCACTGCGTGACAATTGTGTGAAACCTACCAAATTGTGATGAATAAACGAAAATTCCAATCACTACAGTTCATCATCAAATATACGAGAGTTTCAACAAATAGAATTGACAACCTTAAGCGAGCCTTGGAAAGTTCCCAATAGCATCGGCCATAGTGCTTAGCCAGGTCTGCAACCTCCCTAACCTTGATCATTGACGTGGCCGCCATCGACGGAAGGCAGAAGGCGCCTGCAGAGGTCGCCGGCGGCCCGACATACCGAACTTCGGGACCGGATTGCGCCCAATTGACGGGATCCGCGGCCGAAGTGGACTCCGGGCTGGTGGCGTTGGATCGAGCGAGGAGACCATGGTGATTGGATTTAGGGGAACTGCGTAGCAGGAGAAACAGAGAAGGGTTGGAATTCTGGCTACCGAGTTTGGATGAGAGACTCAGTGAGTTTCGTCTCCACATGGCCGAGTCAGTGGGCTGCGAGTTCGATTCAGGGCAACTGAAAATGGTGAGAGATGGAAAGGAATAGAAAGTGGAGAATGCTAAAGTGACATGCGGGTGATCGTGGTTGCTCACCTTGTGATTAAAGGGGTAATTAGAAATAAGTAATTGATTACTAATAACTAATTACAGATTTTAAAATTATGTATCCGTGGTAAATATGAGAGATAGAGATCATTTTTGATAATATAATATCTATACTTTGATGATTTAGAATTCCCTGAAATTGTATGGTTGTATTGTGTTAATTTATTCAACAAATATATTTTTAGTATTGATTATAGCTATAATTAAATATTATTATTTCATTAGGTATGGTCATATTAGTAGTCATATACTATATATACATATAATTATCAAGATTTGTCAATATTATAATAGATGATATTATTATATATATAAATTATAAATTATGTTTCATATATTAAATTTTTTAATCTATAAATATGAAATAATAAATAATTCTATTTCTATTTTTTGGAAGTAGAAATAGGAAGAAAATTTTAATTATTTTTATTTCGAGGAGTAATTATTTCCTCCGTCCCTGCTAACTTTGTCTACTTTCCATTTTTGTTTGTCCCATCTTATTTTGCCAGCCCAAAAATGGCAAAGAAAAATTTACTCCCTTACCCCTCAATTTCTTTCATTTTACAACTTTTGCACTCAAAAAGCACACATTAATTACAAAATTGCCACTCAAAAACATTAAAATAACACATCAGATTAAAGTCAACAGTTTTTTTTTAGGCTCCGTGCCGGTCAAACATAGGCAAAGTTAGCCGGGACGGAGGTAGTATTATTATGTAGATATAGATACAAATATAGATATAGATAGATGAATAATATATATTATTATTATTTATCAGTATTTATTAAACGTGTTTGAACTCAAATAAACTTGAGAAATTAAAAGGCAAAATTCGGTATAGAGATATTCAAAAAAATCCAGCGTTGAAACCCTAAACCGCAAACCGCGAAACGAATTCGAGCTTCGTTGCTGTAAGAGAATGGCTTCTCTCGCCTTGTCGGGAAGCAGCCTACTGAATCCCCATAAACCACTTCTGCCCACTTCTAAATCCTCATTCCTCATCGTGAGTTTCGTTTTCTCATTGTGAGTTTTGTTCATTTAATCATTGCCTTGCGTTGAGATTGACGTTGTTGTTTTTGCAGCGGTGCAGCAATTTGTCGGAGTCATTGAAGTCCAAGGACAACGGAAAACCGATCACCATCGGCCGTGATTCGAATGGCCGGTCCGCGGCGGCACTTCCCAGCTTCCTCACCACCCCCGATCAGTTCTTACATAAAATTCAGGTTCCGAAGAGTGACACGCGGCTTCGGATTTTCTCCGGCACCGCTAATCCGTCTCTTTCGCAGGTATCATTTTGGCTTCTCTGTGGTTTCATTTTCCACGTGCTTTTGTCGGTTTTTAGGTTTTGCCTAATAGACAAGCTCAGTATGTTAAGGTCTTAAGAAGTGTTCCTCTCCTAATTGTTACTGGAAAAATGGTTGTCTGAGTTGTGATTAGAGTTTATATTTTGTAAACATTATGAAAAGCATAATAGAGTATTAGTGCTAGAAAATCGTACTGTTTGCGATTCAACATGTAATATATGTGGTCTCGGTGATTGGTCAAGAGTAGATAATCTTAGTCCTGCAGGTTGTAATGCTACATTTTTTTAATATGACGTGATTATGTAATTGTAATCAGTCTACCATCTTTTCGGTCTTGAATTTCAGGAAGATAATGCTAAAAGAGAAATAATATATTTCCTTCATTTGGTTTCTGAGGCCATATATAGGAAATGTTCGTTGTAATATAACTATGTGTAATCGTAATTCCTACATACAGTTCAGATGCTTAATCACATTTATAGGACCTTAAGTGATGTTTTCGTTCTTTTATTATTCAGTTCTTTTATTATTCCCTACTAAAATTCCATGGAATCTTGCTTTTTTTTTTGTTGCATTTTATAGTTCCTCAGGGTGGCTTTGTTTTTTCTTAATCTTCATTCTTACATTGGATTGTTATTAACTGAAAGTCTTGATACAGGAAATTGCTTGTTATATGGGCCTGGAGCTTGGTAAGATTAAGATCAAACGTTTTGCCGATGGAGAGATTTATGTTCAGTTACAAGAGAGTGTTCGAGGGTGTGATGTGTATCTTGTGCAACCTACATGTCCTCCAGCAAATGAAAATCTTATGGAGCTCTTAATAATGATTGATGCTTGTCGTCGAGCTTCAGCCAAGAATATTACTGCTGTTATTCCTTATTTTGGATATGCACGAGCTGATCGAAAGGTAATCTTGATGTATGGTTGGTCAGTAGACTTGTAAGTCAATATCTTACGTTGGAGAGCCTCATTTTAGGCTGATATCATCATTTAAACCTTCATTGCATTACATTGGCATTGCCATAACCATTAGATGATAGCATTTCAACTTGAAAATTAAAAAACTCAATTGCCTCATGTAAGTGGGCATTATTAGGCATTATTAAATTTCCTAGTTGTCATCATGTTATCTAATTCTTGAAATAGTTCTAGTTGTCCATTGGAAATGGTAAATGAATGGCCCTTTTGTTTTAGTTTGCTTCACGATTTATTTGCTTTTATTATAAACATGTATTGTCATTTCAGACTCAAGGACGTGAATCAATTGCAGCCAAACTTGTGGCAAATTTAATAACTGAAGCTGGTGCAGACCGGGTTTTAGCATGTGATCTCCATTCTGGACAGTCAATGGGCTATTTTGATATTCCAGTGGATCATGTTCACGGCCAGGTAAAGAAACCTTTTTGGCATCTGCTAAAAAAAAAAAAGTAACATTTGCTTCATATGTATTGGGCCAACTATTGGCCTGAGAGAATTTGAAGTGATTAGTTGAATTATATGAAAATTCGGACATTTTGATTGTCCATTTAATAACTTGATCATAGCATGATACTGTTTGCAAAACATTCCTTGGAGTCTTCCATATACCATGCATTACTTTAACATTGTCAATTTATATAGGTTCTTTCGGCAATTCATATCAGTATATTGTAATCGACTACTTCTTTGGCAGCCTGTCATACTTGATTATCTTGCCAGCAAGACAATATGTTCTGATGATTTGGTTGTGGTCTCACCGGATGTTGGTGGTGTTGCTAGAGCAAGAGCCTTTGCCAAAAAGTTGTCTGATGCTCCTCTGGCCATTGTGGATAAAAGGCGCCATGGGCACAATGTTGCTGAGGTGAAGTCCTTCAAAATTATATACATTCCTTAATGTGCTGAATGTATTTGCTCTTGAAATTATATTTTTATTTTCATCGAAGTTTTAAGATAAATCCTTTTCTTTTTCTGAAAATCATTTCTGGGTTTGCTCTCTTTTGGTATTTTTTATTTATGAAAAAAAAATCTAATGGCTCTGAGTAGATTACATTTCTGTTATCTGAAAAAGTCTGAGAAGATGGGTAAATCGTAATTTTTGTTGGTGCAGTTTTTGAGATGATAGCCAGATTCCTACAAAAGTAGCCTTATCCACTAACATTTAACATGTTCAAATACTCAGGTAATGAATTTGATTGGTGATGTTCGGGGAAAAGTGGCTGTGATGGTTGATGACATGATTGATACTGCTGGTTAGTGTCTTACAAATCATAGAAATATCCATTCTTATTTGCCCTCAATTGGAAGCAATTGATAAAGGAATTAAGATATGTTATAATCAATTAATTTGGCTTGTTAAAATCTTGTCCAGCAATGGAGTATTTTTTGAAATATGAAGAGCCATTGTAGGAAATTAGAGGAAGCTACCATAAACTTGCTAGTTGAAGCACCATTGATGGGGCACAAATCATTTGTCTTCATTTACTGGACATGAGCATTAACATTTGAAAACTTGTAGCATAGAAACTTGTTATCCAACTTCTTTCAATTTCAGGAATGTTATATCATATTATTATAAATTCTTGTCGGTTCTTAAGATCGTATTGGCATAGTGCGAAACCTGCTCTAGCTGAACAAATCAGCCCCTGCATCTTAACAATGTATTTTTGGGTTTTCGACCTGGCATGCTACGGTTGACGCAGTTGATGATCTAGGTCTTTTTGATGATGTTATGGTCTTTGGTCTCTGCCATGTTGTCATGGAAGCATCCATCTTAGATTGTATTTAAGGATGAAAACACAGAACGTTACTCTCTGAATATTTTTCAGGAACTATTGCAAAAGGAGCTGCACTATTACATCAAGAAGGGGCTAGGGAGGTTTATGCATGCAGCACTCATGCTGTTTTCAGGTACTAGATCTATTTCGTTACATAGAGCTTTATCAGTCACTTGTTTGATTTTGTCCGGAAGCTAAAATCATTGGAACATTCGGTTGGAACTAAAAGTATACTGTGCACTTTTTAGAAACTGAAATTTCAACTCTGAATAAGATTCTACTTCCCAGTGGGGCTTGTTCCAATTATCGTAAACTGTTCTTCCACCAATATCCTCTACATTGACAGTCTGGATTTATTGCATTCGGGTCAATATCCATCAAGCTATAACGGTAACAAATCAATCGTTTATCCCATTATGTGGAGCTGGCCACATGAATATATCATGCCACCATGTTCCATTGAGCTGCTTGTATAGTTTTTGGGCATGACAGGACTTTCGATTATGCTCGTTAACCTACATGGTGTTTTATTTGTTTGGAGTAGCAGTAATTGGATCCTAAATCACCATGGCACCTTACGATCTTCTTAAATCATAAACTTTGTGAAGCCATAATTTAGCTTACCCGAAAGTTTGTGCATAACTTTTTGTTGCAGCCCTCCGGCAGTAGAGAGATTATCAAGTGGTCTATTTCAAGAGGTTATCATAACGAACACCATTCCAGTTGCGGAGCAGAACTATTTTCCACAGCTCACAATCTTATCCATGGCAAACCTTTTAGGTGAAACTATATGGCGTGTCCATGATGATTGTGCTGTAAGTAGTTAGTTTCCTGAGTCACCGGTTTTGCTCTTTTACAATGATCTCGAATTTTCTGAGTGATGTGTAATTTTCAGGGCGGGTTTGAACCTTATTCGAGCTTGAGCATTGACTGATGAATCTCCTACTGCTCTTGAGCCCTGACACCATGGTTGCAAATTTGCAACAGATCTTTGGACTGAAAATGCTGAAATAAAAACGAATTTCCGCTGTACAAATATTAGTATGTTAACTAATGTAATTTCTTCGTGTACATGTCTTCATGTTAAATCAAAAATATAATTGAATTCCTGTCCCATTGTTGAAGTGTAACTGTGAGAACAATTTTTGTTTTTGTTTTTTTTTTTCTGGATCTGATGTAGACTAGCATGAAAGATTTGTAATTCTCACAAGTTTAATGCATTGTTTGTCTTTATTCTTGAGAACAAGGCAAAACTTATTCTTGAGAACAAGGCAAAACTTATTCTTGAGATTTAACTATTTAGTAATATAAAAAAGTTCCATAGGATAGGTGGAACTACTGGTTACTGTTTTCATGGAATCTATATGTTGAAAACATTTAAGGATGTTTTGATGAGACAAAACCTTAAGAAAGTAACTCTAACAAGTATAACCAATCTTAGGAGAGGTTACTGCAACAGAGTTTAAGATACTGATGACTTCAGGAAGTTATTGGATGAGATCTGCAAAGCAGCAAGCGAGCGACCAGACAGGAAGTTACCTGAGAGATCATGCCGAAAGCATACTGTAGAGTAGCGTGCTACAGAAGCCTCAAGCCACCTGAAAGAGCAAGCCAAGGAAGGAAGTTCCAAAGTAAGCGCGAGGAGGAAGCTACAAAGCAGACATAGAAGAAAGTTAAAAGTTACCGACAGAAAGAAGAAGGTTATCCCAGTAGAGAGAAGAGAAGATGAGTCAATCAGAAGAAGACACGTGGAAAGCAAAAAGCTTGCGTGTGTCAGAAGAAGTGCGGCGCTATCAATGATGGAAATCTATCTACCTTCAACGGGCAGATTTCCTAATCTATAAATGGAAGAAGACTGAAGAACTGAGAAGAGAAGAAGAGCAGAAGAGACAAAGAGAAGAGAGAACGCGCAAACAGAAAAAAGCATAAGAAGCAAAATAAGAAGAGAGAAAAGAGAAGCTCAAACACCCCACACCCCAAAGACGCATACTCAGTCTCACAGTCGAGGCAGCAAGCAACAGCAACCTGCAAAAGAAGTCTAAGCTTGCTGCATCCAGTTGAAGAAGGAGAAGGCAAACCCTTATCTTAAGGACTGTCTTGGAGTGCTCGGTATGAGGAATATAGTCCTGCTGAGTTGGCCACTTTCTGAAGAAGAAAGTGAGGACCCTGGGTGGGTAGAGTAGGATCATGTGTGGGTCATTTAGGAGAGTAGGCAAGCAGCTGTGTGAAGGTTTGCTACTTGTTAAATTTGTGTTGTAATAGATAGGGCTATATAAACCAACAAGATTTAACGAATGTTCTCTCTTGAGAAGATGCAGAGAGGATGTAGAAGGATTACACTCCACCTTCGAACCTCTGTATATCCATGCGTCTGTTCATGCTTACTTTTTTTATGCATATCTTATGTTAGATGCATCTCTTGCATATTTGGTCTTTGAATGAGAGGAACCTTCTGCAAATATAATTCTGATCAGTAACCTCCTAAAAGGTTACTGCCTCTCGACCCAAAGCCTTGAAAGAAAAGAAAAGTTTGAAATTATAGTAGGCTTATTCACCCCCCTCTAAACCTACTACCACACTTATTGGGACCAACACTATATATATATATATATATATATATCTATAAGGAGGGTTTGGCTCTCTCAAGTTGCGCCACGTGTGCTTTTCAGATGAATTTTAGGTTGACAAGTGGCACTCTCCAAGATTGCCACATTAGCTTTACCTAACAGTATCAAAAATATGTTCTTCCTTCACCTTTTTTTCTCGTATATGCAAAGTCTTTCTCTCTCCCACCTTTTGTTTTCATAACTGCAAAGAAATGGAGGAAAACGTCTTGATGAAATGAAGAGTCATCATAAGGAAACGCTTCTCAATAGAAACACACTCTCATAATGAATGTACCAATATCTCTCCCTCTTCTCTACATATCATCTGTTTTTCTCCACTTCTTCATAGCTATACTTGTAATTCTTAAAAGCAATGATTTTTTATGCTTTTCATTTTTGGAGATGTTTTAGTGTGCAATTCGGAACTGGACGCTACAGTGAAGGAATTATTCAGGAAAATAGAGAACAAGGAGCTGAGAATTTGAAGTGTTGAGATTATATCCATGGATAGAGCTTTTATGCTATAAGTTTCGAATAACCACAATTCCAGGTTCGATTTCGGTAATGTTTTTGAACCAGATGATGTTATTTCTTTGTTTTATAAAATGGTGAGAACGAACTGAAGCCATCTAGATTTTGATAAAATGTTAAATATTGTTGTTAGATGAAGCAATACTTTGTTGCCCTCTATCTGTTTGATATAAAATGCTTGTAAAAAATATTTTTGGGTTGCATCGCCTTTAATATTGTAATTGAATGCTTTTGCCATCTGAATCAAGTTAAAGCAAACATTTGTCTTAGAATTGAAAGAGAAGAGTTTAAGAATTGTTAAAAATCCATCACATAATGAAATTTTGTGTTTCAGTGTTTCTGGTTTTTTTGAACATTAGATCTCTTTACTTCATTTTCTTTGAATTGGTGTGTCCCCAAACATTCTATTTTGTTTGAAGTAGGTCCTTGAATTTTTAGTTATGTTTCAAGTAAGCCCGTCATTTGTGTACTTTCATTTACATTAAATTTGGTCTTAATACAATCCAATAAGATGTCTAACTCACACTAAACTAAGAGTGTATGTATTTAGTTGGTTTTTTTTTAAAGAAAATATCAGAATCCATTTTCAACCAAAGTCTGGATCCAATTCAAAATAGGATCTAATGTGGATGAAAGTATAAGGATTTCATTCATATTATAAAGTACATGGACTAAATAAGCTTCTTATTTTTTAATTGATTTTTCTTATCACTAATAGCATGTATCACAAATATAAGTGCAGGAGGGTCATATGGTGGTTGTGGAAGTGCTTCTGTTGTGAACTATGCTTCAGCTCAAAACTATGGTGTTGGAAATACACATATGTTGGCACTATTTTGGTGATTGATAATTTGATATGAATACCCAATTGATACAAAGATTCCTGGTACCATGCTTTTCAACTCCATCTTCTTCCTCATTTGCATCCATTTCAACCACCTCATGACTATTGGCAAGTCCATGGAATGCATAATCAAAGATTTGCTGAAGGATACATAGCTTCTTCATTAGTTATTCCACATTTTGTCCTAAAAACAAATTAAAATGGCATCTCAGTCTCTTCTTCTATGACATTAGGTGCCTCAAGAACATTGTCACCTGTGAAAAAAATAGACATTTTTCCCAACACTATGACCATCAGATACAGGTGACGTTTCTATACCCTCGAAAATCATGTCTCCTTCACCAATATATTTTTTATAATTTTGGAAGATGAAGAGATCCCTCAATTTTGATTCTGGAAAACATATCATCCATGGAAATAATAATTATGAGGAGAAAAAAAAAAAAAAAAACAGAGAATAACATCCATGGAATGATGATCCAAGATTTTTGAGCTCATCAGGTATTTGGGACGTTTTTTTTTTTCCTTCCATTCTCTATCTAACTTTCTACATCTTCATCCATTTGTTCTTAGAAATGATGAAAATGGATGTCTGAAACCCATGACTTTATATATAACTTGCTAATATTTATTGACATAGCCCAAAATTTCATTCTTGTTGTTATGCGTACTAAACATATCAAGCTTTCATTGAGAAAATCAGATTACATGACACTCTCACTAAGCTTCAAGTATTGCTCCTGTTGGTGACGCAGCAAGTACTTCAATCATCATTTTGGTCTTGGTGTTTGGTTTTCTAAAATTTAGAAAATGTTAAGTCTCTGATTGAGATGTTTCATGAAGAAAGTTTTGCTTTTTAATTTCGAAGAGGGGCTAGGGAACATGTGAATACTTAATTTGTTATTTACCTGAATGAATATGATGGATTATATTATGATCAATCTAAATAAAGCTACTCTATATTGATTATATGATAGTAAATGTCATTATATATATCTATATATAATACTATATAAGTATAGATGTTTCGTCCATTTTTTGTAATGTCTATTTTAACCCTCTTAGATAATGTCAATTTTAGAGTCCTAATTACATAATACTCTTATGAAGGATAATAGTGTAATTCAATAATCTCTATTAATAACATCAATAATATCTATTAATAACATAGATATACATATACACATAAATTCATATTTAAAAAATATCTAAAACTTAACGAATAATTATATAACGATTAGTAAATTTATAAGTTTAACTTTATATATATGTTGGAATTTTATCACATAACAATGTCGGAGCAATCGAGCATGAGAATTTTGATGTGATATTATCTAATTAATTATTCATGACATTATGTTTCATTATTAATGTAAATATTTTTAAGTTTTATCTTTATATTTATAGGTGTAAAACCCAAAATGCGTATTGTATTTGGATAGGTATAAAGCAGATGAGGAAGGAAATATAGATATTCCATTTCTTTCTTCTTTCTCTCTCTAAAAATTCAATGATTCTTCACTTTTGATGGTTTGTGAACTGAACAACATGTGTTTTTGGGGAATAAGATATTGAGTGTATATGACAAACTAAAAAAAAGGAAGAATGTGTAATTGACTAATTCTTGATTTGCAGAGAGAGAGAGAGAAGCCAAGCTGAAGAAACAATTGGCTTTAGAATTCCGATTCTTTTTTTTAGCATTTTGAGGTGGGAAGTCAGATTTTTGATTTGTTTTTGGACTAATTTTATTATGCTCATATTTAACAAATGCCCATACTTTATTGAAATTAGTTAATTATAGGCCCATAGTTTCACAGCTTTAAGTGTTAAAGACTATCCTAATTAAATAATATCAACGTTTTTGACTATGTATGTAGATATATTTTTTATTTACTTATAAAATTATGTCTTATTTTGTTAAAATTTTAAAGGTTATCAAGGGTATGGTGGTCTTGAACAATCTAAATTACGTGGCTGATATTGATGATTAAGCAACGAGCATATCTCATAAAATTTATAACTCAATAATTAATTCAGATTAATACAAATTAATACAATTTGTTATATTTATTTCAAGTTAATAGAATTGAAACTTTAAAATCAAATTGATATGGATAGAGGAAAGGGTTCCCATAAATAAAGTTAGAAGAATAAAAAAGATAATCAAATAAATATTCCATAGAGGGAATTCAGCAGAGCACGTGTAGGCGAAGTTCCAGCAGAGCACGTGTAGGAGAAGCTTCAGCAAAGCACGTGCCGAAGAAGTTCCAGCAGAGCATATGCAGAGGAAGTTCCAGCAGAGCACTCCAAAAGCAAAACCAGCAGAGCACGAACAGAACTCAGCAGAACAGACCCAAGGAACAACTGACAGACGAACGGACACAGACGAACGAATGCAGACGAACGGATGCAGACGAACGGGAGCAACTGAACAGATTTCGTACACTCAAAGTAGAGGATAATAATGCAGGAAACAATGATGAAAAGCATGCCCTATGGGTCTACTGACGTGGACAGAAAGAATAACAGAAAAATGAATATTCTAGAGAAGGGGTGGTGTACATAGAGCTATAGAAGAAGTACCCAGCCAAGAAAACAAGGAAAATGGCTTAAGGAACAAGGAAAAAGAGAGGAGAAAATGGCAGAAATGCCCTCCTTCCACCTTTTTAGGGAACTAGTATAAATAGAAGGAAATATGTATTCCAAAGGGACTTTTTTACAATTTTTATCTCCAATACAAAGAATATCTTTCCAACTCTTAAGAAACAAGTTGTCATTCATCATTTCATTAGCATTTGTTCTTAGTGTTATTCATTTCCTCAGCATTAACACACATATTGATTATCCATGTTTATGTTCATTTTTGTTGACATCTCAACACAAATAACACAAATTCCATCCAAATCAAACAAATTTTGAAAATAGGAAACCTAATACAATTAGAATTCTAAACTTCATGCAAATCTAAAAGATATAATTACAAAAAGAAATTGAATCCTAATACAATTAGGAGTACTAAGATTCTATAAATAATCCGTCAATTAAACTAGAAAATATTCAAACAAAAAGAGATAGAAAGAGAAAGAATATGATTTATCGAAGTTTTCTTTCGAAACCAGGTATAAGTGAAATAACCCTTTTTTATCTTATTATTATCTTTATATGTTCTGATTTTATATTGAGTTGAATTTGTAAATTATTTTAATTAATTATGCGTCATTAGAAACTTGCTCTATTTAATTATTTATACTCATTCGGCTAGCAATAAATTAATTTTAAATAATGTTATAAAAACATTGTGGCCTGATTAGTCTCCATTAATAAGGGGATTTATATTCATCATTATCTTCTTTCTACTTTATTATTGTTTCCTATTATTTATTGCATTGCTAAAAAATCCATGCTTAATACTCTCTTTTTCAAACAAACAATGATATACTTTAATTTTCAACTAATTCTCTCAATTTTGTTCTATCGAATCTCAATAATCATACACCAATTAGTTTTGCTTTGATGGTTTAATCATGTACGCTTATAAAGATTGCATCAAGTTGATGAAAAATAAACAAGAGTTCATTCTTCTATAAATATATAAACTTTCAGATAAGTATGATATCAATTAAACATGTAAATATTTTTATTACAAAACTTGTGTGACATAATCTCATGTATTATTTCCGTAAGACGTGTCTTTTTTAACCATTGATCAGACTCATTTCAATACATAAATTTATATGTGAATCATGAAGTGTGAGTTGTGAACTTCCTATGCAAACTTATATATATACATGAAAAACATTTTTGTCTTTTTCTTTATTTATTTATGTATCATTTAAACTCATCCACCACTTTTGTTTGACGACAATATGCGTAACATATCTATTTATGTTGCTTATATTAAGACTTTGTTTTTATATGTGGTTCTCTAATAGGAGTTACACTACAAGACAAAACACGACAAACATGTCAACAGAAACAAATTTGTCCATAAAACTTTTACAAAACGGAGAAAAGACAAAATCAATACCATTGAAGGTTTTACAAGTTCGCCACGAAGTATGTTGTGGGAAAAACAATTCCATGAAAATTCAAAAAATGATAATGATGGATGAAGAGGTAAGTGGATGATCAAGTTTCATTTAATTTTTATCTTGACTTTTTTAAGTTGTATGTATATTTTGATTTATTTTTTTCCATTTATTTATCCACCAATGCCTAATCATGCAAGCCATTCAAATTGGAGTCATCATGTTTAATGATGACATCAAAAAATTTGCAAGTGAACTTAAAAGAAACAGAACATATTTGATTGAAAATGTGATGGTTAAAGGCGTCAACACGAACTTCGCTTCAGTACATCTTGAAAAAGAATTGGTTTTAAACCATTTCAGCAATGTGAAGGAAGTTTTGAACAATATCGAGGAAAATCCCGATAAGAATGTCTACGTGGAGTACAAAGACTTGCGTGGTAAACATGAAGAGCGCGTCAAAATTGGTATGTATTTTTCTATTTCAATAATTTATAAAATTAGTCATTGAATAGATATTTTGTTTATGAAGATATATGTGGAGTGCTTACAAGGGTGAAGGAAAGCATGATTGTTAACACCCCAAGGAAGGTGGCCGTAAGAGAAACCACTTTGATAAATGAAGAGTAAGTATTACCTATCTTCTATAATTAAGTATGTGAAAAATATATGAATTAATTAAGTCCCCGACAAAACAAAATAACTAAACAGAAATTCGACTTAATTTTTTTTATTTGATATGCAGACACAACTATATTAATGTTTCCCTTTGGGAAGACATGACTTTGAATGAAGGAGTGAAATTACAACAAATCGTTGACCAAAAACCAACGATTGCCATCACAAAAGTCACAACGAAGGAATATCAAGGTAAAACATAAACCCAACTAATTTTTTGGAAAAATAAAAAAGACAATGAACAAACACAAATGTCTTGAGAAGGAAAATGATTTTTAAATTACAAATGTTTGCTTAGGTGAGATCCAATTTTAAACCACTTCAATTTCAACTATACAAATAAATGTGAAATCTAAACAACTTGCAAAATTGTCGTGCACTGTTCATGATCCAATGAAAATATGCAAGTTGAGGATGACACAAAGAATGAGGGGAGGAAAAGAGACTACTCTTGAAGATCTTATCGAGAGAAAAGATTCTCTATCAAAGGTACGTGACTATAATTTATATTCAAGGTATATGGATGCATCGTGTCTTCATTATAAAACATTTTTTTTCTAAATGCAGAATGGATATTATTATTTCATTGGACTTGTGGACAAGGTAGAAAATGAAACAAAAATATGGTACAATGCATGCAAAAAGTGCACAGCATCAGCACTAAAAGATGATGGAAATACAACATGTAGAAAGTGCAATGATGACCCAGTTCAAACAATACCAAGGTAGAAAATTAAAATAATAAATTACAAAATAAGATGAGTAATGACAAATCGTTATATTTTATATAAATACATTGTTGTAGGTATGTAGTCAAACTAAGGGTGATACAAAATCATCTTGAAGTTACAATGACAATGTTTGGTGACACGGCAGCAATATATGTTGGATGATCAGTAGAAGAATACTTGAGGTCCATTGAGAAGGTAACAATTTTATTTTTAATAAGGTCTTTATTAAAAAATAAAACAAACATACATAGAGTGACAACCATTTTCTTATGTCCACAATTTAGTCACTACATTTTTATTGTTTTTCTAAATAAAGATATATATACACATGGACAAAGCATATCTAAACATCACAGACAGTTAATCTTACAAGGAGCAAGTAAGGTCCCTTTTTTTTATTGCCCTAAACTACAACACGAAAGTTGAAGGAGGAAGATTGAACGCAATTGTTGAAGTCATAGAAAAGAGAGAAACCGTGGAGATAATAGATGACAAATTCAACAATACAACCACTGCATTGACAACAACAGTGGACACTCCACCAAATGATGAACCAAAAAAAATAAGAAGAATCAAGAAGACAAAAAACAAGGAATGCATTCATGTATCCAACGGTGAAGAAGATGATACAATCATACATTTAGTAAACATGTCAAGAAGGAAGAAGAGTAAGGCAGAGAAGAAGATCAAACAAGAAAAAAATATAGTTAGAGTCAAATTAGATTGTTACATTTTCTTTTTAACTTATTTTAGATTAGTTTTATGAAAACTTTTCTTTTAAATTACTGTTGTTATAGCTCTTATTAAATTGCAAAAATCTATAACTTAAAAAATTCAAATGTTAACTACATTCTAACAAAATATTAAAGAAAAAGTGAATGGAAAAAATACCCTACAAAAATCAACCAAAATATAGATTTCAAAAGTTTAATTCCTCATGTGCAACGCACGTGTTCTCTAACTAGTATGTATATATATATATATATATATATATAAAGAACATGTGAATGAATACTTAATTTTTTATCTACCTCATATTATATTATGACCTGGACTACTGTTATTTGAGGGGTGGAATTAACCTGGAATTTGTGAACCTAGGCAAATATTGATGTTTTTGTATAGTTTGCATGATGTTTATCCCTTTCTAATTCCTGATGTGATGATTTCTTATGTGATCTGTCACCGGTTCAGATCATTTCTTCTCCTACTGCAAAAGTTAAATCTTCCAGTGAAGATCAACAATTGGAGATGAGGTAGTTCAGATAGTACTCTGACAAACCATGTGTCTACTCCTCTTAAAGCTAGCATCGGATTCTCTACTTTTGGTAGTAGCTAATATGACAACAATTTTAGAATCATATTGACTTAGACTTTTGCGAGATTTTTATTACGAATTTAGAGACATGAACTATGTAAAATAAACGAATTATCGAACCCATGCGTTGCACGGGTTCAAACCTAGTTACTCTTTAAATGTCAAGTTTTTTTATTGAATTTGTTTGTAAATAGAATGGGTAGAATCTCTATGATTGTTGCCATTGAAGCCTTCACCTAAGTTTCTTTGATTCTTAAAATTCGTTAATTTGCACTAAATGTAAAAAGGGTAATTCTATACACACCCCAAAAATACTAAACACACCCCAACAATAGACATGAATATTAAAATAATAAAAAAATGAATGTGTGTGTAGATGGGGTGTGTTTAGAAATGTTTGGGGTGTGTATAGAATTCCCCATGTAAAAATTAACCATTTTTTCAAATTGCGGTCTAAACTATTTTTTTATCTGATTGCTTTTTGAAATTCAAGAGTTTTTCAAAGTGTAGTCTATACATTTTTTTTTCGACAATTATATTATATATGATTTTTTTAAGGACGAAAACAACCTAATGTACGATCATTTTCCAATATGCAATCTGAAGTATAACTTTCTTTTTCAATATAAAAACCTAATTTTTTTTGGAATGCAAAATTTATCCTTATAAATATCACATTAGCGGGGAAAATCTTCAGAAAAATACTTAGACCATCTCCAACCATTTTCCTCAAATCCAAACTCAAATCTTGATTTTGCCACCAAATTTTTCACTATCTCCAACCCTTTAAACTCAAATTGGAATATTCTCTTACAATATTCTTATAATTTTTATTTTTCAAATTTTATTTAATATCAAATATTTATTTATTTTAGTTCATAAAAAAATTAACTTAATTGGTTTCAATTATAAAAAAATATTTATGAACTATAAATCTTATTAAAAATACCAAAAATATATTATAAAATTCATCACAAATACATATTAATATACTAAAGAAAATAATCTAGTCATACAACACAATGTAAATAAAATTCCGCCAACACTTATGGAGAATATTTTAATGAAATTGGAGGGACTGGAAGTGGTCTACGGATTACTAAAATCCATATTATATATGGAGTTTAATTGCATTTCATTTATGTTTTTATTGTAGTAAATCTACCATTATATGTTTTATTAGTTTAAATTTAACATGTTGTAATGCTTATGTGTTTTAGTAAATTTCATTGTAATTTTCGTTAAACATTATATGATATCTTATCGTATTTCTATTAATTATAATCCATGTTTATATTTATTAAATTATATAATTTACAATATAATGCAATACTTATAGATATAAAAATTATATAATGTATCAAATACCAAATATCAAGTATAAAAAATCAATACATAAAATATAATAGCTCAAAATGTGTAATTAAATAAATAAAATAAATGAAAAGAAAAAATAAATAATTGTAAATGAATAAATGAAAAAGAAAAAAAAATTGAGTTGTGAATAGTAAGTGGTAAATTTGCCACTTACTATTCACAAACTCAAATTTGAGTTTAGATTTGAGGCATGGTTGGAGCAAACATTTTTTTACATTTGAGTTTGAGTTTGGATTTGAGTCTCCCGTTGGAGATGCTCTTAGAGTGCAATTTGAAAAGTTAGTAAACTTCAAGATGTAACCATAGAAAAAAATAAAGTTTAAATTGGAAATCCATATTTTAATATTTATTTGTTGAACTCTTTTAGCTATTTATGTAGCAAAACTGAAAAAGACCAAAAAAAAAAAAAAAAGGGAAGAAATTGATTGGACTGAGGCATTACATAGGAGTGCAGATTGGAGGCACAAAGAGGTTTCAACACTGAACAGATAGCAGAAAAGCGAGGCAATGGAAACGAGTAGGAGCCCCGAAATCCGGCGAGACTCAGTTCACAATCGGTGGGTGATATTCTCTCCGGCCAGAGCTCGCCGGCCGTCCGATTTCAAGTCCAAAACCGACACTAACTCTAACTCTAAAGCCCTCACCGGCTGCCCCTTCTGCGTCGGTCACGAGCATGAGTGCGCGCCCGAATTGTTCCGGTTTCCGCCGGAATCCGCCTCCGATTGGAAAATTAGGGTAATTCAGAATCTCTACCCTGCTCTTAGCCGCGATTTGGAGCCGCCGAACGTTGAATGCGGCGGAGGTCCGATTAAGATGACCGGGTTCGGGTTTCACGACGTGGTGATCGAGTCGCCGGATCACTCCGTTCACCTGACGGATCTTTCCCCGGCTCAGGTGACCGACGTGTTGCTCGCTTATAAGAAGAGGATCGACCAGCTTCGCGCCTTTGATTCCATTAAATATGTTCAGGTTCTCCTTCTTCTTCTACTCTTTTTCTTGCTTGTCTTCGTTTTTGTTTTGCTTTTTCCAAGCGTTCAATCATATTGTTAGAAGTTTTTCAAATTGTAAATACATCTAATGAATCAATATGGATATAAGCTGCAAGATGAACAGCAGTTTAGCTACCTACATTATACTCGAATGTGATTGTTTAGCTCACGTAAATATTAGTTTCAAGAATGTTATGACTCATAATCGTTCAGATAATGTTGTTTTGATGAAGAAAGTTTATGCACATTTTGAAACTTAGAAGAATTTTTGGAGCATATTTCATGATTGGAAGATCTAGATATTGTTTTCATGGCCGAATATATGTAGGTTTTCAAGAATCACGGTGCCACTGCAGGGGCATCGATGAGCCACACACATAGCCAAATTATGGCACTTCCGGTTATTCCACCCTCCGCTTCTGCAAGGATTCATAGTATGAACGAACATTTCGAGCAAACAGGGAAATGTGCCCTTTGTCAAGTTAGACAGGACAATCTAATAATTGATGAGTCGAAACATTTCATATCCATTGTGCCTTTTGCTGCCATGTTTCCTTTTGAGATATGGGTAATCCCTCGTGATCACACTTCTCATTTTCACGAGCTTGATCACGATAAGGTAATGCCCTCGTTTTTAGATGTTTCTTTGGTGTGCATGCTTTGTTACTTGAACTTGTTATACTTCACCAAGGCTCATCGATAACTCTAAGCCTTTGATATATGAATGTAACAGGCAACTGATCTTGGCGGTTTGTTGAAGCTTATGCTTGTGAAGATGTCTACACAGTTGAACAACCCGCCTTATAATTTAATGATTCACAGTGCTCCGTTACAGATGGATTCAGCGCAACTACCTTTTACTCACTGGTTTATGCAGATAGTTCCGCAACTAACGGTGATGGGGGGGTTCGAGTTGGGAAGTGGATGCTACATAAACCCTGTTCTCCCAGAGGATGCTGCAAAAGTTTTTAGAGAAGTATGTATTCAAGATTAAATATATGCTATACTGTATACAAAAGGGCAGTGTCGATTTGGATGCATTCGATTAACAGATACTGGTTTTGTGGATATACATTTTTTAGCATTTGAATAATCAGTTGAAGCATCCAAAGTTTGAACTTTGAGTTGCAGAGTTTCTTCTGATAGTAGCATCTTGCAGTTGATGAAGCTTTGCAATTAAGTTCTCTTATGACATTTATGTAGCTATTGCAGGTTTTAGAGGTGAATATAGTCCAAATTACCTCTTTGAATTGTCTCTTTTGAATAGCTTTAATCAAAGGTTATCTTTGCAATATGCAAAAATATTATGAGTTAAGCTGCAAACTTCTTAGGATCATGATCCTCTGCTTGTCCGAAAAACCCAGCACCAGTCGCCTGGCAATTACGTATGTAGACTATAGACCCGTTCGGTTCTATGGTTGAGCAAATTCGAAAAGGAAAGAGAGAGGTAAAAACTTTTCGATATAGTTTATAGTTGCATTTCACTTTTGTGTATTTACACAATGCTCAAACACATTATTGTTTCTTTTTTTTTTTCCTTATCAGCTCGTTAAGCTGGATTTAAATGTTTTATTAATTTTATCTAGGCCTAATGGGCAAAAAATGCAAATATATGCGATATTTTGTTATTTTAGTGATTAGAAAATTAGATATTTTTTCAATGAAATGCAAATCAATTTCTAAAATGGATACATAATTAAAAGTAACTTGTGTACATGAAAAATGTACAGATTAGAATTCAAACTAATTTTGAATACTTTTAGATGATGTATAAGATTAAATATAGTATTCCTATTAAATATAAGCAAAATATTTTGTGCAACTGGTGCATGGACCGCCCCACGCACGTTTTCACGCGTCCCAACGTGCACGCACGTTTTCACGCGTCCCAACGTGCTCCCACGTGTCTGGTGGGTGCTCTCAAACCTATCAAGATTCGCTCCACGTGTCTGGTGGGTGCTCTCAAACCTATCAAGATTCGCTCCACGCGCCTGGTGGTGCGCTCAAACCCACCAAGATTCGTTCAAGGCAGTTGTATCTTCATATTATGATAGTGTTACCTTCATGAAGGTAACATTATCATAACATGAATATAACACTAACATGGCATGAAGGTCAGTCTAACATAACATGAAGGTATGATTAATATTGTTTTTGACCTTCATGTTATGTTAATGTTACTTTCATGTCATGTTAGTGTTACCTTCGTGTTATATTAGTGTAACCTTTGTGTTATTTTAGTTAAGTGGTTTTAAACTAAGGGTATGAAATCTGGAATTGAGGTCACGCTAATATAACACGAAGGTGTAACACTAACATAACATGAGGTAACGACCAAAACACGTGAAAAAGTAAAGAGGTGCGGACTAGTTGCACGGATCGCACGACCCAGTTGCATGGTGTACGTAGAAATTAATTGTTTAAGAAGAATTGACCAAAATATGACAATGCAAAAACTTGCATAAGATGGTCTTATGGATAGTTTTTATGAGACAGATCTTTTTTAACCAATAACTTAATCAATTTCCAAAAATTTATAATAAATTGTGAAATATGGGTTATTGATTGATTCATCTCATAACAAAAGATTCGTGTGATGATCTCAGATTTACTCTAATGACAAATACTTGAGAAGAGAGATTCTAATAAAAAAAGAAAGTTGAGAAGATAAATTCCACTAATAAAGAAAGAAAGATTTCAAGTGATATTCAAGCAAACAAATTAAATAGGGTTCTATCATCAACGGGCTTTGAGAATACGAAGAAGGTATCATCTCACTTCGAGCCATAATCGACATTGCATCAGAAAAATAGGAAACGTAAATTCAGAAGTTGGACTTATTTATATACTATGGTACTTATATAAGAATCCTTCATCTCATGGGATTCTATTTGGAATTAGTTTCCTATATATATATATATATATATATATATATATATATATATATAAGAATTCTTAATCTCATAGGACTCTATATGGAACTAATTTTCTAAAAATGAATGATAATGACAAATACTTATTATTATTAGTATTGAAAACAGGCCAACAGAATTGGGTTATTAATGGGCCGATAATTGGAAAATCTTTCGGCCCAGCCCAGTAGAACCAAAGTACAATATCTGTATTAAAATCACTCAGAAACCCTAGACTGTATGCAACGTAAATTTCATCTCTCTGCTGCAAAGGCTTCACAGCTGGCTATATTCTTATCGCAGAGCTCTCTGCATCAGCCATGGCGGACGTGATGTCGATGGAAGATATACGCGCCACCGCTGCCCGACTGAACGTCGACCTGGACTCTCTCGATCTCGATTCTATTCACCTTCCCCCTGGCGAAAACTTCGGCATCATCAGGTATTAATTATGTTCACGCAATTTACGATATTCGTTGATTTGAATTTAGTATCGATTTTTTTTTGGAGTAATTTTGTTGGTGTAGCGATGATGAGGATTTGAAAGTTGGGGAGGCTGAGGAATTCGAAGAGGGGTTTGGGAATATAATAGTGGTGGATAATTTGCCGGTGGTTCCGAAAGAGAAATTTGAGAAACTGGAAGGTGTGATTAGAAAAATTTACAGTCAAATTGGCAATATTGTTAAAGATGGACTGTATATGCCTGAGGATCCCGACACTCACAAAACCCTAGGGTATTGCTTCGTGGAGTTTAGCACTCCTCAGGTAACATATTTGTTCGTACACTCTCATGCTACTACTGTGTGGAGAATTTGTTTGAATCATTTGTGGGTTCGTCGCAAATTTATTAGTATTTTGATTTGTTATTTCTTGCTAATTTGTGGGTAGAAGAAAGTGTTATTGATGGACATGATTAATGAAATTCCTGATGAGATGATTGAATCAATACGTTGTATTGATGGACAGAAGAGTAGAATCAATACATTGTGCTATGACAAGAAAAAACTAAGCCCACAGTAAATTGACCTTTGAATGATGGAAAAATAAATTAGGCATATTGTAGATGCTTTTGTCGAATAGCTCAGTATAATGTTGAACTTCTTATCCATTGAAGAAACCAATTATTTTTTGTATTGTAGGAAGCTGAATTAGCTAAAGAAAAGACTAATGGCTACAAGTTAGATAGATCCCACATATTTGCTGTCAACCTGTTTGATGATATTGAGAAGTTCTTGAGGGTTCCAGAGGAATGGGCACCTCCAGAAACCAGGCCTTATACTCCAGGGGTCAGTCTCTCTCTCTCTCTCTCTCTCTCTCTCTCTCTCAAGTGAAAGGCGTTGATATCTTAATTACATAGAATTTCTTTCTAATTTTTCATATACAACTCTTCAATTTTTATAGGAGAATCTTCAAAAATGGCTTACGGATGAAAAAGCCAGAGATCAGTTTGTCATTCGTGCTGGATCAGATACAGAGGTTTTGTGGAATGATGCAAGGCAATCAAAACCTGAGCCTGTTTACAAAAGATCTGTAAGTCAACTTCATATATAAACTTTCCATGTTCATCTATCCTGGCATGAGAGTTGCTTTTGAAACAGGCAGATGTTTTCGTTAATAGGAATTTATACTTTAATAACTGGTTTTTTTCCCTTATGCATGTTTAGAGTTGATTATAGTTTCTTATGATTTATATCTGATGTGTTCTTGCTGCAGTATTGGACAGAAAGTTTTGTGCAGTGGTCACCACTGGGGACTTACTTGGCCACAGTACACAGGCAGGGTGCTGCAGTTTGGGGTGGTGCAACCACTTTTAACCGCATGATGAGATATGCTCATGCCCAGGTAGTTTTTGGTTAAGGTGTTGCAGAGAGCTTTGTTTCTGTTTTTTTATTTTCCCGCTTTAATAGTATGGTTATGCAGGTAAAACTGATAGACTTCTCACCTGGTGAGAGATTTTTGGTGACTTACAGCAGTCATGAGCCAAGCAATCCCCGTGATACTCATGTAAAATTTCTTAGTCATTATTTCTGTACTCTTACCACTTTGAAGCTGTTATTCTAATGTATTTTAAATGAATTTTACTAAGTACATATGGTTTCACAGAGGGTTGTGATAAACATCTTTGATGTGAGAACGGGGAAAGTGATGAGAGATTTCAGAGGAAGTGCTGATGAGTTTGCTGTTGGTGGAACGGGTGGTGTCGGTGGTGTGTCTTGGCCTGTTTTCAGGTTATTTGCTATTCAATTTGATGGTCTAGTTCCCATAACATTCCTCCATTTTTTGTCATACAATCACTAGAAAGAGTGAAATTCTTTCTATTTCTGGTTGGGGTAAGGTGTGGTCTAATTTGTGGAAAGTGTTCTATTTTCAGGTGGGGTGGTGGGAAAGATGACAAGTACTTTGCCAGAATAGGAAAAAATGTCGTCTCTGTTTATGAAACTGAAACTTTTACTCTTATCGACAAAAAATCTATGAAAGTTGAAAATGTTGTCGACTTCAGTTGGTCACCAACCGATCCCATTCTTTCACTTTTTGTTCCTGAACTTGGTGGAGGAAACCAACCTGCTAGGGTGAGCTTTCGTACTATTTGTAATTGTACCTTTTCTACCCTGCAGATATATCAGATTCTTTAGCTTATTCTCCTTCAATAATAAATTCTCAGGTGAGTCTTGTGCAAATCCCCAGTAAAGAGGAGTTGAGGCAGAAGAATCTCTTCAGTGTTAGTGATTGTAAAATGTATTGGCAAAGTAATGGGGATTACCTTGCTGTTAAAGTTGATCGCTACACAAAAACCAAGAAAAGCACATATACTGGCTTTGAACTTTTTAGGATCAAAGAAAGGGACATACCTATTGAAGTTCTTGAGCTTGAGAACAAGAATGATAAGATTATTGCATTTGCTTGGGAGCCAAAAGGCCACAGGTTTGCAGTTATTCATGGTGATAACCCAAAGCCTGATGTGAGTTTCTACTCCATGCGTAGTGGAACTAACACTGGAAGGGTTTCAAAGCTCACTACTCTGAAAGGCAAGCAGGCAAATGCTCTTTACTGGTCCCCAGCTGGCCACTTTATTATACTGGCTGGGTTAAAAGGCTTAAATGGGCAGTTGGAGTTTTACAATGTTGATGAGCTTGAGACCATGGCACAAGCTGAGCATTTCATGGCGACAGACGTTGAGTGGGATCCTACCGGGAGGTAATGGTTACAATTTGAAATTATTCTTTGTCATATGAGATGTGGAGGGACTCAGCCTATTCACTGTTAATACATTGTTTCTGGATTGTAGAACTTTATTACCATTTGCTTTAAGATTATTTATCTCTGCCTTTAATTTCTCTTTTATAGGTACGTTGTTACAGCAGTTACATCTGTTCATGAGATGGAGAACGGGTTCAATGTATGGTCATTCAATGGCAAGCTGCTGTACAGAATTCTCAAGGATCATTTCTTTCAGGTAAGCTAGTTGAAGTTAACAGTGATCATATGGGTGATATTCTTCAATCAGTTTACTTGTGCGACTGTCTTTGTGTACCACCTTCCCCTTGTGTTCTCCTTTAGCCTATTAACTTGAGTGGTTTTACCTGCAGTTCTTGTGGCGCCCAAGACCCCCCTCTTTCTTGAGCCCTGAAAAGGAAGAAGAGATTGCGAAGAACTTGAAGAAATATAGCAAGAAATATGAAGCTGAGGATCAAGATGTTTCTATGTTGCTAAGTGAGCAAGATCGTGAGAAGAGGAAGATGTTGAAGGAAGAGTGGGAAAGGTGGGTCAGTGAGTGGAAGCGATTGCATGAAGAAGAGAAGCTGGAGAGGCAGAAGCTGCGTGATGGGGAAGCTAGTGATGAGGAAGAAGAGTACGAGGCCAAGGAAGTGGAGATCGAGGAGTTATTGGATGTCTCAGAAGAAGTTATTTCGTTTGACTAATTTACAAGTGAGTGATGAAGAGAAATTTAATTGCCTCAGTTGACTACATTAATGCGTGAGTTTAGTACACGCGCAGAAGGTTTAATATCATGGCAGTTGGCCGAATGATGAGTTGAAATCATTTTGATAAATCACCATGATTAGATTTTGTTGTATTTTAAAACATAGAGAAGTTCGTTTTTGCAAGGTATTTATTTTGATTTGGATTTAATAGCATTTTTTCATTGTTTTTAGTTGGCTCTTAAAAAGTTGTCCACTTTGAACAAATGATGCATGATTGGAACTTTTAAACTGGTCCAATCATATTAATGCTTCATGCATTAAATAGAGGAGATATCCGCTGAACCAAAGGTAATATGCTGCAGCTTTGGTAATTAGTCTAATAATTAATGCTAATGTGAAAATGGTTTTGTTTCTAGGGGAGAAACTTTTGAACTCGTTTATTTTCTTTTGTATGAAAATTCTCTATAAACTATAGTAATAAGAGTAACTTTTATATGAAATCATCTCACAAATTATTTTATATAAGATGGATGAACCTACACTTAAAAAACAATTCACACGTAAATTTATAGAAATTATCTGGATTAGTAGTTTAAAAGGATCCGTCTTACAAAAATTATCAAAAGATCATCCCATTCAAGTTTTTGCATAGTAATGGAGGAATAATGAAGGTTCGTGTAACGCGAAAATTACCAAGAAAACATCCCCTCCTCCCCTCCTTACTTTTTCACTGCTATACACGAACCTTCTACATGCAACCAATTATGGCGTATTTTTTCCACTTGTCTTTATCCTATTATTCGATGTTTTGTTTTTTGTTTGATCTTTTCTTGTTTATGGTCCTCGTTTTTTATTTGCTTTGGGTCTGATTTTTGTGATCGATCCTCTTCACACTTCTTTTTTAATAACAATTAAGAAAGAAGAGAAGGTTTATTTACATTACATTAATGCATTCGTCAAAATTGGCAAGTGTACTTGCTAGTTGCTACATCCAAAAATATTGAAGCAAGAAGATTCAAGTGAAGTTGGAGCACCTCTTTAGCTCAAGTTGGTATTTGATATCATTCTTGGAAACGAGCAACATACCAGAAAGCTCTTCCACCTTCTCAATCAAGAGTTTTAGCAGTGGCACTTTCGCAAGAGTGGTACAAGACCCCACCATGATCAGCTTCTTCTGTTCAACGATTAAGAGAAAATGAGTCGATCGCATATCATGAACGTATTATTATTCAACTTCAAAGTATTTGGGATCATCAAACACCCTTCACATCAAACTACAAAGATAGTGAACTACAAACCTTTGCACGTGTAAGGGCAACGTTAATTCTGTGCCAGTCTCCAAGCAAAGAAGACGACCCGTTCCTTGGATTTTCGGAGGACCTCACAAAAGACACTAATATGCAGTCCTTATCCCTTCCCTGTAAATGATACATATGAGAAAAATGATGATAGCATTATGGGTCTTCCATATTCAACATTTTGATCCTGCACCATATCTAGGCTATGATATCATTAGTCATGGAGAAAAAACTTAATAAACAGGGAATTCACCTGATATTTGTCTATGGTATGTATCTCTACGGGTTCAGAAACAGCTACTCGAATGAGATTTGCCTGAGAGTTATATGGAGTAATGATGCCAATATCTTGCCCTTCAATGCCTCTAAGTACCAGAGCCTTAATGGTCTGTTTTAGAAAACAAATTCATTGGTTAATAAGATATTAAAAAGGTTTAGCATACATACAAGAATCTTATAATAATGAAAAGACTAAAGTCCTCTAGTTATGAGAGGATAAATAGGGCATCTTCACCTCTGCGATAATATATGCCTCAATCGGGTTGTTTATGGCTTTGCGATCATTAGACTCATATGCAGGCAACAAATCTACGGTAGGAAAAACAACAGTTAATAGTTCAAGCTGAAAAGCTCATGCATAATCATTACATTTTAAATATGAAGATGTGAAGAGAAACTGCAGAATGAACCTGTGTTGATAAATATCACTGGTTGGTTTGGGTTCAGGACCTGCTGAATGCTAACCAGGTTAGCCCAATGCCACACAAATTCAACAAAAAATAATTTTAAAATTTAAAATCCACAGCTAAGGATTAAGGTGATAAGCAGCCGCTCAGTTCATGCAATTATGTTCTGGGAGCAAGAATCGACATTCTTTTGGAATCCCATAGGTTCTATGGTGCTCAGTGGTAATTAATTACCAGATAAAAGAATATTTGAAAGCTTTGATGTATGATGTAGATTTCAAGGCCAGGTTACTTTAACTGCATATTTTCCCTAGACCCTAACTTAGCAAAAGAAACTATATAATTTATTGAGAAGAATATTTGGTGAAGACCTTCATCAGCCAAGGAGGTGAAGAAGCTGAGCACTTGTACATGAGCTTTGCGTTCTGTATTTCTGTAGAACCACAACGCAATCTATTTCCATAAATCAAAGCATTTGACAGTTCCATTATGGCTGCACACATCCGGTACTGCATAAATTACAGAAAATTGCATTGAGTAAATAAGCAAAGAGAAGGTGGGTTTTTTTTAAAAAAAATTTTTTATCAGTCAAAGATACAGAGAAGGTATACTGAACTAAAAATTGAGTACCTGGCAATGCAAAGCCGCAATAGCCTGTGGATGTGCTTCTGAGAGCCTACAAAAGAGGCTCACAGTCATTCCTTTTTCCTTTGCCTCTGGGCTCTGATGTCAAATGGTATAACATATGTTGTAGTTAGCAATATAGCTCAGTAGAGCCAGGGGAGCATTGTAGAGAAAAAAAAATATGCACCTGGACAAGGGGTGGTAATTGATAATTATCCCCAACAAGAACAAATTTTGATGCGAATGTGAGAGGGCCTAAGGATACCTGATTAAGTAATGGGAATTAGTCTATTATTAACAAACTTATCATTCAACTAGATGAGAATTCTTAAAATTGACATACAGAGCAAATCTTTGTTGTATTAAAAAGGAAGCAAAAGAGAAATCTTGAAAAACATATGAATCAAGAGGATATGCATCATAATATTGCACAACAATGCAGTTGCATATACATGTTTAAGTTTGGCCCTACTGGATGCTTCCCAGTTTGCTATTTCCAAAAGCATCCGGTCCACTTCTTGGCATCCAGAGCCAGTGGCACCATCTTTAGTTGTAATGTTATTTGGTTGATATATGGTGACAAAAATCATATAAATTGGATATAAGCTATTAACTAAACATAACTTGGATGAAATCAAAAATAAGAATTCAGGGAAATGATTTTCTATATACCAATGTAGTTTTCCCAACAGATTTTTGAATATTTTGTTATATCATACAAAACCAACAAACATTCATGTGCATTAACTTCATTTATGAATACATATGCTATACCGGTAGTGTTATCTGTCCTGCTTCATCCATGATGCAAATGTCAAATCTCTTGTTAGTAAGCAAAGGGCTGGTTATTCCCAAGCAAGTAACTGCAACAACCTTGATTTTTTCTAGTTTATCCTTAATCTCATGAGTGGTACGCATATCTGTTACTGTCACAACAAAGTTTGAATAGTATTAAAAAGTCAATAATTCAGCTCGTAAATGAATCAATACTAACTTAGACCAACAATCCAACCTGATAGGCAGTTCTCTTGAACTTCCTCATGCACAGCCTCATACCTACCAATTCTTATAAAATCTATGCCCTGCAGAAATCTCAAAGAATCATGCAATAGAACCTAATTCAAGATGGAAACAAGAAGGAAAAACCAGAACTAGTAGAGAAATAAGTCAAATAGTAGTCACAAAGTAGATAATCAAAAATGCTTTTGGAAACCATGCTGGCAATGCTCATAGTCAATATTTTCAATAATATCTAGCATTAAGTCCATAGATCAAGACAACTATAGTATTGCTGCTACCATTATCTCCCTGGTTGGTAATTAGAAGTACAAAGGCTATTCAAGCCTACAACCCAAAATCATAAGAAAAATGCAATAAGGATAAATTTTGACCTGAGCTTTCAATTTGATTAGTAAATTGTCAACAGCAGAGTTTGTGTAAGATGTGAGCAAAATGGATGCACCTCTCAGCAACAATGCCTTCACAGCATGTACCATGGTGGATGTTTTGCCTGTTCCAGGCATTCCAAGAATCAAGGCATAATCCTTGGCTGTGAGAATCTGAAATAATTAGACAGCACAGTTATCAGCAACTAAAAAGAGAAAAAAGTAAAACATTTCTTTTTCATATACGGAATAACAACTTTAGGATGTTTTAAGGAAATCAATGAATATCTTTAAATAAAGCAAGCACCAGAAAATCTAGCTTAAATTTGATGTGACCTTCAGTATAGCTCTTCTTTGATCATCATTCAAACTTTTCTCAGACCAGACGTATGAAATAGCAGGATCTTGACTAAATATGCAGCCACTGTCAAATCTGGGCATCTGCAACCAATGCAAAAAGTAAACAAACATTGGAAAGATACTGTATGACTTCAAAGAGGAACTGATGTAAGGGGTGTACTTAAAATACAGAAAATTTACCTCAAGATCAACAACCGTTTTCCTCAAACCACAGCTATTTTCATTGTGCAGGAAGAGCTGAATAAGATTGTACCTAATAAAAGTTTGGATGTTGCATCATTGTTTTGGTTCCCTGAGAAGTATGAGAAACTAAGTGAAAATCAAGAATTTTTTGCTGACCTCATGATTGCAAATGATGTCGTACTTTCATCTTTTTCAATTCGCCAGGATTGGTGATGAAGATTTTCCACCATTGACTCAGGACTATGTCCTGGAAGCCTTAATCGTTTTGCAAAAGATACCTAAAAGATAAAAGGACCAGATGTCTGGTTATGCTTATAATCAATGATAGTAGATCTTATAACTCAATAATATTCATGCTGCTGAATTTTTTTGGTTCAATACTTCTTTCCTTTTCTTAAGGAAGCAGGAAATGCAATCATAAGTTAATGTTAATCTTGCAAATGACATACCAAGTACCAAACTGAAGTACTTACAGAGACATGGTAGTTACCGATATCTACAATGACCCCATTAGCAACTCGTAGGTTATTCGGTTCAGTGCTTAGTATCTGTAAAAAAAAAAAAAAGGAAATGTTTTCAGATACTTGATATTAGCATGTGAGTGCAAGTACAAATTACAAAATCTTAATCATTAATGAACCAACAGCACTTGCAACCTTGAAATACTAGTCGTAATTCACCACTCTGTTCACAGGGGAACAAGGTGAATATATCACACTCACAGAGACAGTGAATTGTGGTTATGTTAGGAGAAGCCCACAAAAAAGTTACAAGTCATCTAATCTACACTAACTTCTAGAAGATCATTATGTACGGATGCTGCAGAGGCCAACTGAATATATAAGAGAAAGAGAGAAAGATTCATTAAAGCACTCTATTCAGGGAATTCTGTCACTTAATATGGTATCATCAAAGCACATGAATCATGTTATTGTCATCAAAGTTCATTGTTCAAAGCAAAACTTAGAAATACCTCAGTCAACAACTTGCTGAGATAGAAGTGTTACTGCAGCCACACTCCATATTTATTTACTGGAGAATGATAAACATCCTTAATTCATGATAATATGAGAAATAACTTAAAAGTATTGTTTCTAGTTGTATGACCAATATATTATTATCAGCAGAATTTAGCTGGCTTATAACTTACATAAAGTAAACAATGCAACTCATATAATGCTGAAGCACTAAATCCTGACTTGTAAGTATGCAAACAAGTTTGGCTCCACAAGAGTGGGAAAAAGATGATAACTTGAAAAGAACACAGGTTATAGAAAAGAACATACCACATAGTCTCCAATCCTGAAAATATATTCCAAGGGAGGGGAAGAAATTCCAGAATCTCCATTTGATTGTTCAGTATCAAGAGTGGGAAATTCTTGACGCACAAAGCGATAAACACATCGATTGCCCTTAAAAAGTTTTGTCTCTGATGATTTAACTGAAGCATCGAGAACCATAGATGATAGGCATGTAGGGTGGTGGTCATTACTCAAAGTGTCTGAGCGCCAGCTTTCCTTCTTCACAATCTAGATGGTAAAAAGTAAAATCATATATTGCCTTCCAAGACTTCAGTGTAATAGTAGTGGCTCAATTACAATACCTCCAAATGTTTAGCCTCCAAATCAATTAATCTCTCCCATTTTTGAAGAAAAACAGTATGTTTGGTGGTTAAATGGGAGACAAGTGAATCATACACATCACCTAGTCCACTTCCTTCAGAAGTTCCACCATATGCCTTCACAATCAAACACACTTAACAGAATAAAAAATTTGCATGACACATATAATTCAATAATACTAAAATGCCTATAGAAAATGGTGCATGGTAAATGAGTCAAATCCTAAATACATTAAGAATGTATCATTCATTGTCCTTTTTTTATAAGATAGATGTATCATTTATCCTTTAGGGTCTAGGACTCATCCTATCTTCTGATTAATTCTTTGCTCCAGCATGAAGTAGTGCCTGGGCTAAGTTTAAATCAAGAGAAGTTCTCACGACATTAGCATTACTGAACGATATTATAGAAGTAAAAATGCCTCAAGCTGCCATCTAAAATATAATAAAGAAATTATTAGCTGCACTATGAAATCATAAATGCATCAAGTTTATACTCCTAATTAGCTCTGTATCAATGTTGACTTCCAAGTGTCTCAAGGACTAAGTACAAAAATTCACAAATAGTTCACTAGTTCTTCAAAGAATGTCTAAATTCCCTGCCTTGAATAATTTGACGGGGTGGTGTGGTGATTGGCATAATTCGGGGAGCCTGTTTTCAAGTATGAAACTCACTGCTCCAATCAGTTGAACCTTTGTTTAATATATTTTAAGAGGTTGAGATTAATGCAGTTGCTAGAATGAATATGATGAATGAGGGGTAAAAAACCAGTCATGGGGCATTTGATCTCTTAATTAAAGCATGGTTATATCATATGAATACTCCAAATCGATAATATTATTGTTAAAAAGATGGCTAATTTAGCTCAGAACGTGCATTTCTGCTCATATCTTTTTTGTGAGTGCCATTAAATAATAATATAGTTTTTAAACACCTAGAAAAGTCTATATGAGAGTAGGATGACAGACCTTGTGGTAGATAGTACAGACACTAAGGTGGCGACAACTTCTGCACATATTTGGACTCTGCAAACAAATGGATTGGATTAGAAACTGTACCTACTGAAAAGATTTTGTCAGAAATTTATTTAAACTAACAATCACAGATCCAAATACCTGTAACATTGGTGGCAATTGCTGAGTCGCTGATGCCTTAAGCAGATCATTTGCAAGTTCATTGCGGCGCATCATGAGCCCAATTATGTTAGATCTCTTAACAGAAATTCCCTGAACAAATATTTCATGTTAATATAACGAAGTCACAAGAGGCCTTTGCGGGAAAAAAAATAAATTCAAGAACACTTAAAGTTGCTGACTAACCTGTGTTTGATCTGTATGAAGATAATACAGAAGGCCATACTCAATATTCTTCATGTATCTAAAAGATGATAAAAACAAAAATGTTCAAGGAGGAAACAATAAATCAGAAAACAAACAAGAGGTGAAACTATTAGGGTGAGGAAACATCGTGCAGATTAACACACCGTTCTGACATCAGGAGAGTATATAACATAACTTGTGCATTATGCTCCATAGCTGTCTGCATAAAATGAAAAATGTGCAAGAGTGTTACAACAGGGTCCTGAGGGAGATATATGGGAAAAGTCCATCAGACAACATTCAAAGAAATCCCATGATGCTACAAATGCATGTTGTGATGCTCTTTCACTAATATGGACTTCACATAAATATAAATTACCTGTCCACTAGTTCCCTTTCCAGATTTGAACTCTAGAGGCATAATTATCTCACTAGATTCTTCAGAGTTTGTATTAAACCTTACTCGCACAGAAGCATCAATCATCCCTTTCAATCCATATTTTGGGGCCCAAGCCATTTCTTCAATGTCAATTACCTACAAATTTTCAAGTTTACACAGTTACTTACATAATCATACAGCGGAATGATCAGTATTCTAACTAAATCTTAAAAAGGTCAGATGAGCAGAAATATGAAGCGTGCATAGAAATTATAAGCAATGTATAAAAATATGAAGATGTCTCTATATGTTCAGGAGACCAGTAAGTCTCGTATTTTCTTTGCAGATAAACAACACAAGCATACTTTGAATGGATGATAGAGACACCTTTTTTAACTATAGAACAAGTGCTCTTTTGAGTTGATACACTTAATTTCTAGGTTGCATATAATGCTTGAAGAATGAAGATTAACACCCTAATTTGGCACAATGCTTTCTAGCTTATATACAGAATATAAATGAAAATGATTTATGTTTAACGAAATATAAATTTAAATGCCTATGAGATTGAGATGCAAGATATTAGTTTTTTCTAGCAGGTGATCATAGATAAGAAACCCTTACCTCAGAAATTTGGATCTTCTTCAATCCTTCATCACATTTAAAATCAATGCTTGGACTTTTGGCACCCTAAAAGTGTAACATTTAAATCCATATCAAAGGATGTGATTCTTGATGGAAAGTTTCAAATAAAGTTTCCATAGACACATTGTATAAAATGGGAGTTATGATAACACCTACGGTATAATAAGTCTACAATCTAGTTTTCAGGATATATAGGTTGCCCATGATTGTACAAAGGCACATAACAGAATATAAAAGTTTTTCATGAAAAATGAATTCATGCTGACAGAACCATGTGATGATTAAATAGGCCCCACAATCCACATCTGCATATAGACTAGTGGACAGGTTTCTGGAGGTAATTCTGTTAGAACAAAAATTTTGGATAATTTTTCTGATATACTACATTATTAGCACCTGAATAAAAACAGTTTAGCACTAACATTCATCTACCTGTGAATCTCGAAAGCATGATATCCAATTCAATAATTTTGGGATTGCCTCAATCAAAGTCTTGTAGATATCATTTTCATTCACTGCAAAAATCCCAGGAAATGGAGTGAAGAGTCCAGAGACAAGCTGATAACCCACGCATAATGATCATGTCAAGCTACTAGAAAAGTACAAGTAAAACCAAAGTTTCACAAGCCCAACCACAAAGATGAATAATGAGACAGCAAATTTGAAAAAGTAAAATTAAACAAGAGATACTTAAAGTTTCTACCTCCACATGCATAAAGACTCTCTAGACTTTTCTGAAGCACTGCTCTGGCATATTGTTCCAAGAATTCTCTTGTGGGGAACTCACTTATGAGGCCAGCCTGAAATTTAAAAAGAACTGTGTTCGCTCCAAAAAAAAAAGGAAAAAGCATCTCACAGCCAAGTAGGCTATCCATTCAGCACATGTATACTATTGCTTTTCAAACCTGAAATATCTGATGCAATAAGGTACCAATCAATGCTGCAGGTGAATGCTCGATGCTTTTTATCCTCTCATCGAGGATAGTACGTCTTGGGCAGCTGAAACTAGTGGAAACCTATAGTAAGACAATTTTCAGAAACAATCAGAATAACATTTAGGTGACAGGTTAAAGACGGAGCATCAAACTTAATAGCTAATACCACAATCACTGCCCTCAAATAACAACTTATAGCACATAAGCAGAAGAAGAAAACTAAAAGAACAAAGAATGACTAGTTAGTAATACCCGAGTGCCTGAAACCAAGATATCTGGGTGGACGATGAGAAAATTCTTCTCATGATTCACATCACACTTCCCCTGGGCATCAAAATCACCAATGACACGAACAGTATCTCCGGGTGCAACAACACTAAAGTACCTAGAAGGATAAATTATGAGAAGTGAGGAAAGGATGAGAAAAGGTGTAGAAATTGCTACACTTACACATTTTAAGTGGGAATAGTAAACCTCATCCATAGCAGAGTATAACAACCTAACATATCTTTCTAAATATCAGCCTGCAGAAATGGATACTCATAATTAAAGAATATAAGTAGAATGAGCGATGCAAAAAATGCAGATGGGGCTATGGGAGCAAATGAATGACTGATCTGCAGTGGCTGATCTGAGGATAGAAGGATATTACATTGTTGTACAGGTAAAAATTTGAAAATCATGTAAAAAACTAATTTTAGCTAAGCGTTTATAAAATTCAGCAGTCACTCGATTGTGAATATTAGAGGCACTGAGGATTTCAATAATTATTAGCAATTAGGTTATCTTGCTTTCAAGTTTCAACTTTAGCATGAATTATCAAATATTCCAGATAGTGGGGCCATAAAGTGCCAAAACCACAATGGTAGAGCATAAGACTGACTACATAGAGTAGTAGCAGTATGTAACAAGGAACTAACTCCATCATGCCATAGTAATCTTAGATTCATACATCATAAAGTCACTTGTCTCTGCACCAATCTCTATGTACTTACCATTCATCCCACAATTGCAAGGACAGTTCAGCTCCACTTTGCTCATTTAATAAGCGCAGCACCTGGGATGCAATTACCCCAAAGACCCTTAGTAGTTGCAATAAATAACACAAGTCACTCAAACATTATACATACCTTGAAAGAGGATTGAGGACCTGAAGATTCAGCAGGTCCATGCTTTTCTGAAACCTATGGTGCAGATGTTAAAACATAATTGGGTCAATGGACTGTCATGTTTCCCAGGAAGAAGGAATTGATAAGCTAACTGGTGCATACCTCCAACACAAGAAAACTAAAATTAGAGTCTTTCATAAGTCTATGTTGTTTGGAACCTATTGATAAGCGGTTTAGAACAGGATCGGCTTTGGGGCACCTCTCAGCATCTCTGTGTTTTTCATCATCTTTATGTGATGAACTTTCAACAGAAATTACATCTTCTACTTGATCTAAGAGTTCAATCAAAGCCTGAGAGGAGATCACATATATTGTTTATTAAAAATATACTTCTGATGCTTAATATTGAATAAAGAACAGATATTTAAAATGATCCATGATGGTTCTCAAGTAATGCAGTAGAAAACACCTGAGCAGAAACTTAGGTTTGACAAAATGAAGATCAGAGTTGGAAAAGGCAATAACCTTTTTGTGCTGCCTTGAACCCAGCTGATCAGGGGCACCATTGAAATCTAAATCTTCTAGTGCCTGCATCTCATCTACCGTAAACAACATTGAAAAAAATAATATTGGAGAAAATCAAAATATCATACGATAGCTCAAGTAGAACTACCTTGTCATGGCAACAAGACAGAGAGGGCGGAGTACTGAATGGGCTCCGAGTATTAAGTACTTCAGATTTGTGACTGCTACTAACATTTCTGTGGTTTCCATGACAATTTAAATCATCACCTTGACTAATTTTTTGTGAGTCAAGCTCATCAGAGCATATCAAAGATTTCTTATGAGGCTTTAGTGGGGAAGAAGAAAGCCATTTTTCAACCTTTCCTGACATGGCAGGAGAAGTTTGCACCTACGAATAAGGAACTATTTCATTATTTTATAAATAAAAAAAAGAGCGAGGCCATATCAAACTAATTTCCTAGTACCTTTTTTGCTGAAGATTCCTGAAAGTCCATTGAGTTAAACCTTGTAGAGTCAGCCAAGACCCTGATCCTCCCTGGTAAATGCTTAGACATTGCATGTAGCCTCTCATTTACTGGAGAAATTTTCCACGTCACCTCATCAACTACATCATCCTGGCTCTGCTTGATTAGCTAGAAATAGATCGAGAAAGTTCAATAATCAAGGTATGACCAGAAACACTCTACGAAATTTACCACACTAATATCATGCATCTGCCATATACTGAGGCTGCATTGGACTGAAGGATTTTATATGAAGAGATAATTTACGGAGGGATTCAAATGGCTCCATATCAAATACACCAAAATCACTACAAAAACAAATATAAATGAGAGATGGATTTTAAATCCACTTATTATTATGAATCCTAAATCCCTGAGTCCAAATGCAACCTAATTGCTTATTAACTATTCAGGCTACTAAAGAAAGTCTTCACTATCATGAAGCTCTGAAGCTCCTTATAGAATAAATGGCTTATATTAATTGGAGATGAGGGTGATAACTGACTTATTGTGCAGACAATACTCAACGTTAATATGCATAAGGAAACTTTACAATGGAAAAGCATTTCAGAACGCAAGTCTCTGCTATCTAGTTACAGGATTACAGCAGACTCAAAATGTATCCTCTCATGTTTATTTACAAGATCTAATCAACAGCTTATTGATTGGTCAAGAGATTGGAAAAGGAATATCTGAAAACCTCTCCATGTAGTTTTCGACAGCATATGATCTATAATGAATAAATTCTCAAGCTTCTAATTCCTCCTCAGCATTCTTCTATAGTATATAACAAGAAATGAGAAAAGAATTGTATCCACTCAACAAACATGCAAGTATACATGCTTAATAATCATAGATCATAAGCCCATCGATATTGTGATACATTTTGGTATTGTGTAGCATGTAAAACCACACACAAAGCGACAAAAGCTCAAACCAAACAATTGCAGGGGCTAACTACTATTACCATTCCAGGTGAAAATTTAAAACGCTTAACGGAGACAGACTTAGAAGCCTCCGGTGACACGTCGAAGTGATGCTCCTTGTCATCGATCACCACCGGCAACTTAACGTCCATTCTTCCATTCTGAGATGGACCAGATCCCTCTGCTTTCAACAAATCCCCCCCTTTTTTCATATCTTTTAACTTCACAACTCCATTATTAAAACCCTTCATGGAACTTCCACAATCAACACTGACACAACTCATATCATTCCTGCATTCAGCATTTCGATTAACACCGTCGCCTACATCAATCGTACTCGAAATTGCCCAATTATTTCCAAGGCTTTGACCCCTCAAATATTTACTCATCGACTTAATCTTCCCTACATTGGCCACACCCCCTGGATCCTCAACCCGACCCAAATCATTCCCCGGCTTCCGACTTACTATCTCGGGCTTTTCATTGGTGGCAGCTGCAGAATCCGAAATGGGTTTCCCCAAACGATCGTCAGCTTTCTTCGAGCTGTCCTGAGAAACTTTTTGGCTCTGCGAGTGGCGCTCAAAGAAGTGCTGAATCCCAAATTTGGACTGCTGAGATGGCTGCAACTCTTCCCGATTCAAATGGCCGGATTTCTTGCCACCCGAGCTTGGCCTTTTCCTCGGAGCCATTGATCGGAAATCCCACAACAACTAACGATCACCGAGGTTTTCGATAATCGCTGAGAAGATTGAGCGAAAGGTTGAAGATGGAAGATCAAGCATATTTTAATAATTTAATTTTACAATTTTTAAAGAAAATTGAAAAGGAAAAGTGTGGAGGTTTTTAATTTCCCGCCAAAGGTAGGCTGGGTTTATGTTATGGAGGGAGCGATGCCATGCCGTTCGATCAGAATGGATGGCCGAGATTTAATGTCAGTGGGCTGGGCTTTCCGGTTATGACTTATGAGATTAATGCAACCCACCCATAAGAAAAACATTTTAAATTGAAAATTTTGACAAGGCCACGGCTATTAGCACCCATAAAAGTTATGAGTACACCACCTAATTTTTTTTTTGACAAAAATGACCTTTTAAAAATTGACTGAAATACCCTTTATATTTATATAATTTATAAATTTGAAATATATTAATGATTAGTTTAAATTATTAAATTCCTACATAATTAAATCTATATTTTTCCAAATCCTAATTAAATCATAATTATATTCAGACTATGATTCTACGTTAGTGGAATCATTCTCCTATTCAAACTAGAATTTTAGGTTAATCATTCCTATCCAACCCTAATGTTGAAACTATAAATATATCTATTTTTCCTCTCAATTTCTCCATTAATTCAATAGAACAATGCCCCGTGAAGAACTTATGGAGATAGAACATGTAAGTTTTTCACCAAATTTAACGGCAGAGAATGACGTTTTCGATCATCTAAAATCGCTCAACATCATGAATTGTTCTACAGTTTCAGAAAGAACATTGAAATAATGTTCAACGTTCATAGGAAGAACAATAATAAGATGTTCAGCCGCAGAGGAAGAACATACTGATCTTGTTCGACCACATGGGGACGAACCCTTAGCCTATGTTCTGGATGTTGAACGCTATAAAAATACAAGTGAAACGTTCGACTACAATGGGATGAACATTACGGCAATGTTCGACAACACTGGAGTGAACATTTGCAAGAAGTTCTACAACATGTAGTCGAATATCACATAGTTGTTCTACCTTGTATTGTCGAACATTGTACATAAGTTCTACTACGTTTGGTCGAACATCACGTATACGTTCCATCACATATAGCGAACATCACATATCTGTTTTACCACATTAATTTTTCATTTTTTGGTAGATTTCTTTATCTTTTAATGATTTTTTGTTTTTTTGCCCTTAACAGGATAATGCGATAATTATGGATTATACAGATGTGTTCACAACGAAAGATTTTTTCGATTCTCGTGAAGCATTGGTGAATTGGGTACGAACTATAGCAAATGAACACAATATGGTGATTGTAGTAGCCAGGTCAGATAGTGGAGAAGGTAAGAAAAAACCTCGTTTGATTTTGACTTGCGAACGAAGTGGACAATATCGTGACTACAAAAAGAATGCAAAAGGGAAATTGAAGGAAGCTTTGCTTGGAGAATTAGATAAAAAGAAAACTACGAAGAACAAACTTACTGGAACAAAGAAATGTAGTTGTCCATTTCGCTTGAAGGGGAATCAAATATCAATTAATGGTTCATGGTCTTTGGAGGTTGTATGCCGTACACATAATCATCCAATCGCACAGTACTTAGTGGGTCACTCATATGCTGGTCGATTGACAGGAGATGAGGAGAAATTGGTTGTAGATATGTCAAAGAGTTATAGTCGACCTAAGGACATAATGTCTGTATTACAGGAGAGATACCCTGATAATAAGTCCATAATGAGGACTATTTATAATGTTCGACAGAAGCATAGAGTTATTGATAGGCCGACAAGACAAAATACATCTTCTAATGTTATTGTCATCTCTCCAAAAGGCATGTGAAAAGTATTGGTCTCTGGATGCCACCTTTCCACAAAAGCAACAATCAAGTTTCTATTGGGTGATCGATACGATGTCATTCTCAATGAATGAATTTGAGAATGCCTAAATATACATGTAAATTGGTTGTGTCTTTCATCATCAACTCTCCATTCCAACATCTTAGATGTGTGGCAGAAACATTTTAACACCTCTCTTTCTTTCCCAAACCATATTTTTGAAGCCACATGTGTTTTAAATGACTGCAGCACATATGGTTCTGTTGGACCACCGGGAAATGGCTCACGTAATATATCATTTTCATTATCACATCCACTTGGCAATCGCTCATCTGGATCCACAGTTGTTTCTTCTTGGTCATCAACCATGTCATGGATTTCGACATGTTCAACTTTTTGGAATTGTGCATTCATTTGAGGTACCACATCTCACTCCTCAACTCGGTCCACATTTGTTTCTTCTTGGTCATCAACCATGTCATGGATCTCGACATGTTCAACTTCTTGGAATTGTGCATTCATTTGAGGTACCACATCTCGCTCCTCAACTCGCCGTTTTCGCTCAGATGTTGTTAGCCTATGCTTCCTTAAATAAGTCTTATTAACTGCACATAACAAATATTTAAAAGAAATTTATCATGTATTATATGTATCATAAAATAAAAAACTTATAATAAAGACTGCAAAAATATACATGTATGTTTTAAGCAAACCAAACATAGATGAACAAAATTATTTACATATAGCAATTGAATTCAAAATCTCAACTAACGAAGTACAGAGATAGGATTATCATGTTTCAAAGCACAACCAACACTCTATGCATTAAAAAAATTACAACATTATCTTACTGAAAAGATGTTAAACTTTTTTTATCTAACTTTAACGATTCAATGAAGATATCAATATCTTTTAACGAGTTCCGACATAAAACAAGAAATTAAAAAATAGAAGATAAGAAAATTTAGTCTTTGAAACACCGAAAATATATAAGAAAATAATTCAATAACATCAGCAATTTAGAGCAACAACAGAAGAACACCTATTTCAACAATTTTTTTCACATAATTCACATTGATCACAATAAAAAGAAAAACTTCAAGAACACAAACAGAATAAGGATTTATCAACTTTGATCAATATAAACACAATAACCCTTGTTTGTAAACAACAACAACAATAATAAAATATATCAGTAAAAAATACGATCTGAAACATGAGATTTCATTAAATATGATGAATATCTTAGTTACAAATATCAAGATTTCACCCAAAAAAATTCTACAATCATGTTTTGGCAAACCCTATAGCCAACAACATAGCCACAACTTTGAGACCACTCATGATCTTGTCCTGAAAAACCATCAATCCAGCACACTTGCATTAGAGGTGCTATGTATTTGCTTTTTCCACCATTTTCATAGTATAATCTCCCAAGAAGGGTAGTAGCTGATTGGCCAGAAAGCACTTGAATCAAATATAAGGCAATTGGAAGCCACGTTTCGATTGTTAAAGAATAGAAAACATGTTCTTTTCATTACTAGGGGGATTTTAGTTTGCTTATTTGGTTTCTTGAACTCGAAGATCCATGGACAAGAAAACAATAATTGTAAAAATGGGTGATGTATTCTAGTCTAGTTTGAGTGCAGATGTTTGCTAAAAGTTTGCAAGAACGGTGAAAAGAGCATCAATTCTTGATCCTTCTTTGGTTTCAATTTATAAAATATTCAAGATTCATTAAAACACCTTTAAAAATACAACATCAAAGACAATGTAAATACCGAATAAATGCATAAAAAATAATCCAGACATTCAAAATATAAAAAATGCAAAACCATCAAGATATATTCAAGTGCAAATAGGTGTGTTTCTCAAAGATTTTACAAGAAACTAACCTTCAATCTATATTGTTCGATCTTTCTCCATGCTCCAAGAAAGGATTAGAATTAAATAGGTGATTTTAGATACTTGCTTTTAGTGGGTGGACGATAGAGGTCTCGTGGTGGGCAAGCGGGCAGCGAGCGGCGACTGACGGTGGCGGGCCGGCAAGCGGTGGCTGCGTTGGCGGAGGATAAGGGTAGAGTGAATAATGGAGGTGAAGAGTTGAATACAGGAGAGCATAGGCCCGTTGAAATCTCACCCTTCCTTTCAAATTTTAAGACCTTTTTTCTTTTTCTTTTTCTAGGAATTTTTCAATAATAAGGGTATTAATGACTATTTAAGAGGGGTGTATTAGTAAAGATAGAGATAAAAAATATAAAATGGGGGTGTACTTAACAATGGGGGTGTACTCATTAGCCGCGGCCTTTTGACAATACCAATTTTATTCTTTTAGCAAGAAAATTAAAATAAAACTTTGAAACCTAAACTTTTATTTCCCCTCCATTTCTCTATTTTTCACCTTACTTGCTTATTCGATGTTATATTTTTTTTTAAATTTTTATAGGAATATAATACCAACATAATAATAAACATTTCATAAATAAATTAAAATTATGAAAATCGTATGGAAAATGTAAAAAATCGATCAAAACCGGATAGCTCTATTCAACTCTGGTTGACCGAATACGTAGTAATGTGTTCGTCCACTAAGACCGACTACGTAGAAGCATGTTCAGCCATCATGATTTAAGACCAAACATATAGAAGTACGTCCGAGCATCATGATCGAATGATACTAATGGGATTTGACAAGTGTGAAATTTATATTTTCATATTTTATTAAAAAATAATTAAAAATGTATAAACTGGGATGGACTAAGTAATTGATGGAATACCATTAAATATAATACCGGCAATCTGTAAGTAAAAAAAATATTTCCATTACTAATAAATATAAAAAAATAAGATCATGAATTTTCATTCCTAAAAATGAGTTTCCATGGGATTGAAATGAAAACGATAAGATTAGTGTAACAATCATTTTCTTTTTAATTTTGATTACCAAATATAAATAGGTGTAGTGAGAGTTATGATTTTCACTTCCAAAGGGATCAAGCCTCCTTCATTGAGCACCTCCACAGATTCTATTATCTTATAAACTGCACATGATAACTTTAATTCAAGAATACACACATGAGTTCAAATTACAGCTAAAAAAATTGTACCAACACGTTGCCTAAATCATGGGTTGAACTTAAACATCCACAAATGCAATAGTTGATGCCTGATGGTGATTTATCTTGCACTGAAAACAGGTTCGGCCTCCATAGTCGGCTGAGTTCTTCTCGTATATTTGAGAAGTAAAGCTTCAGAAGATAGTCCCGGCACTCTTAGATCCCTACAAATGATAATAACCTGTTAGAAAGAGTGAAAAGAGTAAATGAGCATAACACAGTCTAGAATCATAGAATGTTGTATCTAACCGAACGTATGGCTGTAGATCCTTCCATTCCCACTTGGGCCGCTCCTGGAATAGCAAGGAAAAGCGTTCTGCCGGTGTAGAGGGGAGAGACGATACACTGAAGGGGTATATCCAAGTTTCTATTCCAAGCTTTTCTGTTAGAACTTCACCTTCTAACATGTTCAAAGTAGCATTCATCCCATAAGGAAACTTTCGTATCCACTTTTCCTTAAAGATTTCAAGTTTCATCTTCCCTTCTTTCAGTATTTCTCTTGCCAAGCCCACACAGACACGCTTCTCATCTACCTTCCACTTACTGCTTACATCAACGCCCTCGTCCACCTTACTGCAATAGACTTTCAAGCAATGCATTGCAATTTTTTTAGGAAATCCATCTGTTTCTAGCACACTCACAACTTCACCTTCGTCAAGTGCATTAATGGACCAGTCGTTCAATATTACATTGTGCAAAAGCATGTTTAAAATGGCATGCATATAATTGTCATTTAAAATACGCCAATATCCATCAATTTCTACTGCTGAAAGGGACTCTAGACCAAACTTTAGTTCCTCGTCACTTGCCTGTATCCTGTTGACCAGATCTTCCCATCTGTACAGACCTATCTTTGTCTTCTCCCTCCCATCTGATGTGTCCATCACTGAGGCTTCACCAAAGCTGTAAGGATTTTGAGACAGAAGCAATTTAAGTTCATCTAATTTGGGTGCAATCTCAACGAGTTCCATGCAACCTGGTGCAACTTTGAGGACAGATGCGACAACCATGTTGTCATTATCTTTATTATTACATAATTCGGAGATTTCATCTGAGGGAGGTACGAGAAACACCGAGTTGGATGTACCCACAAATTTAACAGCATAGGTCTTGGATGCAGTACAAAGAACTGCATCTTCATCAGGCTGTCCTCTTAAAGTTACTCTACAAAGAAGAAAACTAACTGAAATTAATGAAAAAGACTCGATAAACGAGATATCCTAAGCAAGGTTCGAGGAATTTGCATACACACACCTTTGATGCAGAACTTCATGAAGGAGCTTGTCATCAAGTTCAAGAAGCATAAGATCATTGTGGGGGCCAAATTGAGAGTGATAAGCAATAGAAATTGATGAGTGTGGTTGAAGGCCAAGCACTGCTTCTGCACCACCAGAGCTTCCAGTTTGTGCATGTACCACATCCATACCCACTTTCGTTTACTGACCAAGAATAAAAGGGATATAATGGTGAATAAAATGTTCACCCTTTAGTTGTGTTTGTTCCCAGCTGCAACAGCTACCATGAAGAAAATGGAGTACATCAACAAATGATAATAGATCCAGAGCTATGCCAGAGAAAAGTTCAGCCAACTATTAAGGTCACCAAATACAGCTCCTATTGCAGATCCAAACAACAGATATAATCCATGCAAGTGGTATTTTCATTCACTTAAGTTATGGAATATGCATGAATCAAATTAATACATGGGCCTAATGCAAATTACCCTTGAACGCAACTTACTCGGAATAAACCAGTCACGCTGGAAGAGATATTACAAAGTTTTAATCATCAGTTTCAAATGTTCCCTTCAGGATGGTGACCAGCTACATCTCAAACTCCAATTTAGTAAACTAATTCCCAACTTTTTATATCTTCACTGGCACAATAATGTGATCCATCTTACCTATATGGGAAAATCAGATAGAATGTGACAATCTTGTATAAGTCATGTATTAGACATAACTTATTTCAAACATACTCAGTTGAAGCTTTAAATACAAAATTGACGTTTTTGTCATCCATAACAAAATCCTATATTTTGGCTTCTTCAGCCAAAAACTTATCCTTCAGCTACATCTTCTCTGACAGAGAGTATCACTTTAAAGATTAAGAAGTATGATAAAGTATAAGATTACCTGTTGATCTTTAGATTAAGTATTTATTTATGTTTTGTTGTATATTACACTTTGTAAAGAAAGATGTGTGGATGATACAGTTTCACATTCCCAAATTCATTTTCTCTGTTTTATGCTAGACACTTAACAAAAAGTAACTACTCGCAGCCTTTTAATAACAAATTTGCTGTTCTTAACATTGGATTTTCAAGTAACTTGACCATTAATTCTCGATCACATATCGGGTTTCGGAAAACAAAACACTAACATCCAAATCCAGCTCCCAAACTTTCCTTTTTTCCCATTAAAGGGTAGACAGAACTACTATCTAGCACAAATCGAATGAGAGAAACCAAAACAGACCACAAATGCCAACCAAAATCATGCGAAATCCTCCAAGCAAAATCCAAATCAACTGTACAATGCTAGTCTACCATAGCTAATTGAAGTCCTAATAATGCAAAGAGCATAACATACCTATTGCCCTATAACCTATTAGTAAAATTCCAAACCCACTTCAATGAAGAATATTGCAAGCCAGAACAAAAATACATACAACAAACATTCAACTAGGATATCGAAAACAATGTTGTCAATCTCAAATAATCAAAATCCAGCAGGAATCAAACAAATACAGTAAAACAACTGAAACATCTGAAAAAAAACAAGAAACAAATTAAAAATCTAGAAGTGAACAAGGAAAAAAACATAATTACCATCAAGCAGATCTCAATCCGATGAGGGATTCTCATTCGGATGCTTGCTATAATCTAGGGTTGAAATGGCGGGAAATAGGGAGAGAAATTGCAGAGCCGCTTCTGAATGTCTGATGTGGAGGGAAGTAAACTAAAACGCGTTTCACAAAAACGCATGCTACTTTGAAAGAGAATGTTTAAGTTTGAATATGTGTTAATTATCTCTACATTTTCACAATAAATTTTTTGATCTATCTCTCGATTAAGAATAAGTTTTATATATGACCGTCTCACATATCATTTTATGTGAAACATGTCAATTAACAATTCATAAATCACAATTCGCAGATAAATTGTAAAAGCAGGTTTGAGTAATGAGTAAAAAAGTATCTGTCACACGAAAACAATTTATAAAATCATCTCATACAAGTTTCTGTTTTCAATTAATATGAAATGGAATAAACTACTCGTATTTTTAGTTTTTAATTCAATTTATTACTAAAGTGCTTGAATATTACATAGTATTTTACAAACTTTTTGAAACAAATGTTAATATTTTAGAAATCTAAAATGTTTTCTCAAAGCGTTAATTGACACAAATAATATGAACCTTTTAGAAATTGCAATTTTGACTAATTCTTTGATTCTCAGTAAATATAACATGACTTTATTTGTTAATAGTTAAAAAACTGAAAATATATTCGTAACATTGAAAATTATGTTATAAATATCATCTAAGTAAGTTTTATATGCAATAGTCTCACAGATCATTATATGTGAGACAAATCAATACATAAACACATAAATTTATAGACTTTGATTAGTGGATAAAAAGAATCGGTCTCACAAAATTTATTCGTGAAACTGTTTCATTTAAGTTTTGTTGAAATTATTTACAAAAGGTAAAAACTTGTGTGCACCTGGGGTACGGATCATAGATCTGTGCCCCCAACCCGACCCGGCGCGTGGGACACCTCCACGCGTGCCCACACCTAAGCTGGTGTGCGCCCGCACACATCAGATTTCATTCAGTGATAGGTATTATATATATACTCTTCAGGTATTACGTGTATATTCTTAAGGTATTATATATATATTCTTAAGGTATTACGTGTATATTCTTAAAGTATTACACATTTATCTTTAAGGTATTAAGTTTAAAACATAAGGTATTACATATGCACCTTTGAGGTATTACATATTTGAGTATAAGGTATTAAATATTCAGCTTTAAGGTATTACTACATAAACTCTAAGGTATTACTGCTTATAATTTAAGGTATTACATATTTATCCTTCAAGTATTACATAAAATATGATTAAGGTATTACATTTTTATCTATATGGTATTACATATTTATACTTACATTTAAGTTATTTGATACTCACTTTTCAGGTATTACATAAGTCTCTTTCAAGTAATATATAAATACCTTTGAGGTATTGCCCGTATGCTTATGTGGTATTACATAAATTATGGTTAAGGTTATTTTTATCTATATGGTATTATATATTTATACTTACATTTAAGGTATTTAATACTCACTTTTCATGTATTACATAAACTAGTAGTGTAACCGTGCGTTGCACAGTGTGGTATATATATAATTATTAAAAAAATATAATAACATATAAAATGTAATGATTATTATTTTAACAAAAATATATTGATACTTTTTAAACTTGCATTAGTATAAAGTTAGGTATTTTAACTTTAAATTTATGTCATTATAAATAATTATATTCGAAAATATTAGAAATTTGAAATATATAAAGTAATATATTAATCTATGGATTAAACAAACAAATAAAACAAATTTGTGTCTGTCACATCCCGATTTTCTAAGACTTTTGGAATGTGAAACATTACGTTAGCTCAAAAAAAATTCATGTAAATAACAACAAAAAAGAATAAAATAATATTTTCTTTTAAATTATTAATCAGAACTTGATTAAATAGAATTTCATGAGTGTGCAGCGAAAAATAATGCATTAATAATTTAGCAATTTTACAAAAATTATGTAGCGGAAGACTCAATTATAAGAAACCAATTAGTTTAATTTTATCAAAATAAATATCATGCAAAATAAAACATGATTTTAAGGAATTATAAAAAAACCATTTCATAAACGTCAAAAGAACTAAATTAAATAAACTTCTTGACTTCAGCCACTGCGCATCCACCCCGCCCCACGTCATGCATTTTATTCTGAAATGTTAGTTTATATGGGGTGAGCAAAACACGAGCTCAGTGGGGACATGCTTGTCTACATTAAAGGCAACATGTAAAAGTAAGACAAATATCACAACATGCATAAAAATATTTTCCTCGTCTTGGGATTGGCCAATTAACTCTTAGCACGGCGGGCAATACCCGAGGACCTACTTTTGATCCTTGGACCTCTCGCGTCCCTGGCTAATCCTCATGCGTAGATCATATATCACAACAAGTATTTTCATAAATAATTTTCCTCAAACACATTGCATCAATTCATCAATCACTTCACATAAAGCATTTAATAGAAACAAACTAGTAAAGGAAATCTCCACCTCAACAGTTGAAAAACCTTGAATGCTATGAGAATGAATGCAAGCTTATTCCTCGTGGTTCACACATTCTTCGTCACCTAATCACTCAAAATAAAAGGGAAAACACACTTAATATCTATTATATATTTTAATAATCTCTATTATTTATTTTAGATTGAACTAAGACTCTAAAAGGTCTTAAATTAAATCTGAATTATTCTGAAAATTAAGCTAAAGTCTTAGGGGTAAATCTGAAAATTCCAAAATATTATTAATTTGATTTAGAGTTAAAACAGAAATACAATTATATGTGTTACATCACCTAACATCTATATCCTCTCTGGTGGATCCCACACCCTCTCTCTCTTCCCCCTCTCTCATCTCTCTCCCTACACTACTCTCCTTCCCTCTCTCTCCTCCTCTCTCTCATCTCTTTTTCCCTCTCCCCATCTCTCTTTCCCCACACTTTCCCTATCTCTTCCCCTCTGCCATCTCTTTTTTTCTCTCTCCCTATCTCTCTTTCTCCTCTCTTGATTTCATTCTTCTTCTCCTTCTTCATATATTACTATCTAAACATTAACATGTATAATCTATTATTTTACAATGTAGTGAAAATCTATACCCCAAGAATTGAATTATTACAGAATTTAAATATGAAGGAATTATCATTTTAGTCTACTTGGTTCTACTTCTAATCAATTATATCATACATCCCTAATTAATTAGCTAGAGATTAACATATATTGATCCAAATACTACTTTTAAAGATTTGAAGAAAAGAAACTGGGAGAGAAAGAAAAACACGTACCTTTCTCCGTTTTTTTGAAAACTGAGAGACCCTAGAATCTATTCCTAATTATTTATAGATTGCTTTTACGGGCCCTTAATCTTTGTTGAGCCACACTTAATAATTATTTACTTATGGGCTCACCACTAACACAACCTATCTTATTTTTATTATCTTGATTAATTTAATTTGCTATAAGATACCAATAATTTATTAATTATTATACTAGAATGCTATTAAAATTTTGGGTTGCTACAGTGTCAGAACATTACATGGATAGTAAAATTTTTAAAAATAAATTTAATATCTAAAAATAAGTTATATGTATTAGAAACATTATGATTTAAGATTATGAATAATAATCTTAATCTACACATTTTGAATAAAAAAATTATGAATAATAATTATAAGATTGATAAGTCAATATATCAAGGACTAAGAATGATGAAATTTTAATTTGTGAAAAAACAGAAAAATTACATTTATCCAATCCCTTATGCCACCTCAATTAATCAGAATATAATATAAATAAAATTTGACAACAAATAAATATAAAATAAGAAAGATAAAATAAAATATTTGTATATTTCAAATGAATAAGTTGGTTAACTTGCAATAATAATTTTAATCTAATTTTTTCTATTTGATATGTTTTATATGTGTAATCTATTAGGTACACCTATAATATTTTTTTATTTCTACATTTTAATATCAATTTAATATAAACTAATAATATATATCATAAAAACATTTAAAAATGAAAAATCATTGAAGCCCACACACGTACATTTCCATATTTCAGTTTGATAAATTTTATATGAATATTAAATTTAAGATCATTAAATAATGACTGATTTTATATATTATATATTTAAAATAGGGTAAATTACAAAAAAACAACCACAACTATTAATTTTTTAAAATTGCAACCTAATCTGTTTTTTTTTTAAGATTGCCACCCAATCTTTCTGTGGTTTTGTCGATTGCAAAATTTCCGATCATTTTTCCAGCAAATGAATTAATTTTTTTCACTTTGCAACCCAAACTTTAATTTTTTTGTCCAATTGAAAATCATGATTTTTTTTTCGCTTCACACTAATACTTTTATGTTATATATATGAGTGTGACATTTATGTTATATAAGTGTGATCGATATTCATAAAATAAATATTAAGTTAATATTGGTCAAAATTGGTAAAATATATGTAACATCGGTAAAAAATCGATGGAATATCAATAAATATCGAGAAAATATCGGAATATATTGGTAAATATATGAAAAATAACAATAAATATATGTACCCATATTTCCATCGATATCGATATTTTTACAATATTTCCGTGAATTTAAGTTACCTATATTTCCACCGGAATCGAAATTTTCATTCTTGGTTACAATATGATAAAAACACAAAGTTCAGGTTGCAATTAGATAAAAAAAAATAGGTTGCAAAGTGAACAAATTAATCTCCATTTGGCCGGAAAATTTGCAATTTACAAAACCACAAAAAGATTGGTGGCAATCTGAAAAAAAAATTAGGTTGCAATTTGAAAAAGTCGATAGGTGGTGTTGTTTTTTGTAATTTACCCTTTAAAATAAGTACTTAAAAATAAGATGAGAGATAATAAATATATAATCCCTTATTTCATCTTATTTATCTATTTATTTATTTTATTTGAAATTTTATACAATAAATACTAAATTGAGTATTATAACTGATTTCTTAAATTAAATATTTATTTATTTGTATTGAGTTTCTTAAAATACAATAAATAAGTTTATTTGTATTTATTTATTTGTATCGAGTTTCTTACAATAAATACAATATGAAAGCAATTAATATGTTTCTTAAAATAATAATTATTTAATAGGTAGATAATTTATTGCAGTTATTTTTGGCAGGATATTCTACTTTTATATATATAGAGATATCTTTCAAGTAATACATAAATATCTTTGAGGTATTACATGTATGCTTTTGTGGTATTACATAAACACCATATAAATTTATTTTGGCCAACAAAACTCATATACATACAATTACATAGCAGCAAAATCAAAACATGATTACATAAACATCATATCTGTTTTGGCAAACAAAACTCATATACAAACAATTACATAGCAGCAAAATCAAAACATGACTAATCACACTTTTCAAGGAGAAGAACTTCAATCTAGAAAACCCTAGATGTAGAAGAAGAGAAGAAATTGTTCAAGTAGTTCAAACATTAAAAACCTACACATCAATTAAGGGAAAAATTCATTTTTAGTCCATTTAAAAAGTCATTGTCCAATTTTCGTCCATCATGAAAGCGGTTTTAAATTTCAGTCCAATTAAGCCAAAAATCGTCACTATTTGGTCCATTTTTAGTTTAATTGAACTAAAATTGAAAACTGAAAATTGAAAACCGCTTCCATGATGGACGAAATAGTGACAAAAATGGACCAAATAGTGACGATTTTTGGCTTAATTGTACTAAAATTGAAAACCATTTCCATGGTGGACCAAAATTGGACAGTGACTTTTTAAATTGACTAAAATTGAATTTAACCACATCAATTAAGGAACAAAATCGAGAAGAAAGGAAGAAAGATCATCCTCTAGCTCCACCCCTGCCTATGTGCCGCTGCCTCTACCACCTCCTTCTCTGTCGCCAACTTCCTTAACGACCCTTCTTCCACCGCTCTAGATCCGTCGTCATTCCATTCAAAAAAAGAAGTGAGAGAAGAAGAGCGTCACGATTGAAGAAGGAATGAATGAAGAAGAAGAAAAAGAGGAGGAGAAGAGCCGCGATGGAAGAAGGAAGGAAGGAGGAAGAATGAGAGTGCACCTGACAATGGAAAAATTAACGGAATAAAAAAAGAATATATATATATATATATATATATATGATTCGGGTCGGATTGGGTACGGATCTAGACACCAAAGTTCTTCTCCTTAGAAAATTGATGATTTCGCCAACAATTACAGTGATTCTATAGTAATACGTGTCAATCATGTTATGGAACCGTTTCTCATACACAATAACACATATATTTCTAATGAATCAAAATAAAACTTAAGACATGATTTGCAATTGAGAAATTCAACGTCGTAATTAAGATCATCTCCAATGTTTAACTCAAAGTCCTACTCAAACTCAAATTGTGGAAAATTGTTGCTCCAATGGCAACTCAAATCATGACTCAAATTTGAGTTTTTGAACAGTAAATGGCAAATTTGCCACTTACTGTTCACTACTCAATTTTTTTTCTTTTTCATTTATTTTATTTATTTACAATTTGTTTTTAATCTATTATATTTTATGTATTGATTTTATATACTTAATATTTGGTATTTGATACATTATATAATTTATATATCTATAAGTATTGCATTATATTGTAGATTATATAATTTAATAAATATAAATATGAATTATAATTAGTAGAAATATGATAAGATATCATATAATGTTTAACGAAAATTACAATGAAATTTACTCAACTTTGTGACTGCACTTTTGATAACAATAACACGATCACGCAATAACTTTACGTTTCGAGATTCAGTGATATTGTTAGGCAAAGTAGAATTGTATTTGGCTTCTACACGTGACCAAAAAGTATTTCCAGATTGATATGCACCTACAGTTGGATCTTGGGAGATATCAACAAATTAAGTTTTTAATAAGATTTATAGTTCATAATATTTTTTTATAATTGAAACCAATTAAACTAAAATAAATAAATATTTGATATTAAATAAAATTTGAAAAATAAAAATTAAGAATATTGTAAGAGAATATTCCAATTTGAGTTTAAAGGGTTGGAGATAGTGGCAAATTTGGTGGCAAAATCAAGATTTGAGTAAAATGGTTGGAGATGGTTTAAGGGGATAGACATGAAAACCCAAGTCTAACATAAGCCACGTGTCAATATGGCGTCTATATATAAGATGGGATTTAATTTCAGCTTTTTTATTATGTATTTTTACGTCACAATTTCACATCATCACGCATTGATACATATATTCCATAAAAATATTAAAATATTTATGATGGCTAACACGTTTAATATCTTTGTTGTTGATTTGTAATGGTCCATTCGTAAATCTATATATATAAAAGAAGGGTTTGGATCTTTCCAACTTCGACAAGTGACTCTCTCCAGTATCGACAAGTGACACTCTCTAAATATACCAAATATGCTTCTACAAACATCTGTCTTCTCTCTCCCACACTTTCTCATCCCTCCTACCCTCTTACCCTTTAAGAGACACGTAACTGTAGAAACGTTACTGCTAGAAATCAAAGAATTTAAAAACAAGTGTTGCGTTTCATTTTCATTACCTCTTTTTTATCCATCTAGGGTTTTAAATTTCAACAAAATTTGCATTGCTTTTATCGGATTTCCATCCCTCCCTCCGTCCATATCCACATCATCCTCTCTCACAATATCTATGTGAATACAATAATCGTTTCTTTCAAGATGATGTGGTCGAACTGACCACATTCGAACTACTCTGTAAACCAAACCGACTTGAAGACTAATTGATGCGAACAAAACAGAGAAGCAGGTAGAACGAGTATGCGAACATGAGAGTTCGCGCTCTATAGAGAGATATGTGCGAACTAATTAGACTTGCAAGCTGAGATGCCGAACTAAATCCGAAGCGAACTAATTCAAATTTGAAGCAACCGCCACGATTGCGAGTATCTCGCCCATTTTCCACTTTTTTAGGAGAAAATCTAACTGCCACGTTTTTCAGGGAGTATTTATAACCCTTATCTTTCTATTCACACACATATCTGAAATTACACATAAAAAATTATTGAGAAAAAAACAATAGCAAGTTTTTCCTAGATTACTGACTTGAGCATCGGAGTCTCTTCACCGGGAAAAACCCCCGGTATTCTTTGTTTTTACAGGTATTTTCAATCGGAGGATTCCAATCGGCATCGTAGAAAAAGAAGATTGAAGTCAGGACAAATCAATTGGCGCCGTCTGTGGGAAACTTTTTCTTTCGTAACCTTGAGTTATTAAGATGTTGAGAAATCGTGAAAATGGTGAATACCAGAGGATCTCGAAAGAGGTTGGAAGAAGGAGCATAATCTGTGCGATAAGATGAGGACCAGAGTTCCGCACAGGTGAATCCTCCCGGCACTGTCACTTTGACACCGGAGGAACTTTCGACTCTGATAGAGACGGCTGTCCAAAAGGCTCTAGGCAAACAAAGGGTCGAGTCACAACAAGGCAACACTGATATTCATGCCCGAAAGGAGCAAGAAGGTGACAAATCTCGAACGGATGAGCAAGAGAGTCAGTCCGATCACCCTCGCGGCCAGAAGCGAGGACATGCGGAACTGTCCGAGAAGGTGGACGATCTAAGAAAGGAGTTGCGAGAAGTCCAGAGGACTGTTCGACGGATTCCTCGAAGTTCCAGGGGAAATCCTTTTTCTGAATAAGTTATGGAGGATGAATTGCCAGCCTCCTTTCGGCCGGTTAATTTTGACTATGATGGTACCACAGATCCGTGGGATCATCTATGTAGATTCGAGAATACTGCTCTACTACATCGGTATTCAGATGGCATCAAGTGTAGAGTGTTCGCGACTACTCTTACCAAGGCTGCTCAGACATGGTTCAGCCAGCTAAATGATGGGATGATTCACAACTTCGAACAACTATCGGAGTTGTTTCTGCACCAGTTCGCCAGTTCGAGGAGACAGAGGCGATCTACTCAAACATTGTTTGGTGTGAAACAGAAAGGGGATGAGACCTTGCGGAATTATGTCAAAAGATTTACAGCTGCCACTTTAGAAGCTCCTGAAGCTTCGGACGATTTGGTTGTTAGCGCTTTCATCCAAGGTTTGAAAGAGAGGGACCTTCATACTTCGCTGGTTAAGAAGACACCCAGCAATTTTGATGACCTATTACAAAGGTCTACCAAATACATTAACTTGTAGGAAGCAGTTCGAATAAAAAAAAGGATGAAAGTTCGAGTCGAATGAGTAGACCGCAACAGGAGCATGAAGGAACAAGAAAGAGAGATGGAGGGGAACATCGAGCGAGATTCGCTCCACCCCCCTTGAGAGATAATCGGATAGGACGGATGTTCACCTAGTTCTTTAAGCTACTCCCGCAAGTGTACGGTGTAGATCGTAGATATGGCAAGCAAGGTTGATCCCTCAGAGACTATCGTAGAATTAATTAATTACCTAAATTGTATCCCTAATTTTATCTAGGAATCGAATTTAAAAGATATTGAATTAATTATACTACTAAAAAAATGCAATTAAAAATCACGAGGTTAAACAATTATTCTAAGACAGGTTCTAGAACATGCTTTCATCCGATTCTCCCCTCAACGTCACCTTGATCAATCCAATTTCATTGATTAATAATCCTATATGAGCAATCACGAATATCAAATTAAAAGCTCTCTCGAGTCAATTTAACCGGTTGATTATTATGTTATCAGAGGTATCTCTACTCGATCCGATATAACACAACAACTCCCAAAAGCACCTAGGATTGAAAATCTCATCACATATGTCATTTATCTCTCGATCTCATGCTGCATATATGTCATGTGTTTACTTTTCCGTAATTAAATCTCCTCTCTCGAATTTTGACTTAATTACTTAAACATGCTCAATTAGGGGTCCTCCAATCAAACAAGCAATCAAATCATAAACACATGAATAGGATCGAAAAATCAAGAAATTGAATTAAAATCAAAAATCCATCAAGGTTTGAATCGAACTACTTACATATCCTAGAAACCTACGAAAATCTAGCCAGACATAATATTAATCAAAATCATAGACAAAATTGATAACATTATGTCAAAACCAAAATTCAACAAAAAGTAGAAAAGTAGAAAGAAAAACTCTAAGATGACGATCTCGCGATTCTCGATCTTCGAATTCTCCTTCGTATTTCCTCCTGGATGCTCTCAGAATTTGTGTTTTCTCTCTATGAATGCTTGTGTCTTGATTTCTGGAATTCTTGGGGTAGATATATCTTCTTGGGAGTTTTGGAAGTCAAGAAATCGGATAAAATTCATCCAAAAGTCGAGTTTTAGATGAATTAGGACACCCGGGCACGGTCGTGCCCCACGGCACGGCCAGACCGTGCCCCGCTGCATCTCTCGCTCGTCTGCCGTGCACGACCGTGCCCCCAGACACGGCCGTGCGTGCGCGGCCGCCTGACTTTCTGGACATTCGCGCACGGTCGTGCGCCAGTGCAGCCCTGACCGTGCGCGGCTGCACCTGTCCGTGCCCCAGTGCACAGTCCTTATTTTTCCTCGTTTTCGACCTCGTTTCCTCCTCGTTTCTTCCTCGATCCTTAATCACATTTGAAATTCATACTTTTTCCACTAAAATCATGAAACTTAGCAACCAAAACGTCAAATGCAACTAATATATGAAAAGTAACAAAATTGCTATAAAAACGTACATAAACACACTCAATCGATCATAACATTGTACGCAAAGCTATATCAAAATTGACACTTATCAACGGAGATACGAACAGTACACGCCCATGACTATGTCACCCGGACAGGTGTTGATGGAAATATGGAACCTGCCCCAACTAAAATGGCCATCGACTTGGAGCCCTAATCCGAAGAAGCCATCTATCTTCGGCAACGGTAAATTGTGTCGATTTCATAATGAGTATGGGCATGGAACTGATGAATGTTTACATTTGCGAGATGAACTGGAAAGGTTAATCAGGGAAAACAAATTAGCTCGTTTTGTCCGTCGAACTCGATCGAACCGTGAACAGAGGAACGATCAAGAAGAGCCGAGATGGGAAAGAAGGCAAGAGCAGCAAGAACTACGTCCGCCTCCACCTCCCCCAGCGCGAGCTAGACTTGAACGGGATGAGAGACCCACTACTCACATGATCATGGGTGGGCCAACAGATGGAGATTCCAATAGAGCTCGAAAGGTGAGACTTAATTCTGTCAAGCAAGAACAGAATACGGTTCACTCGATTTTCGAGGAGGTGGTGATCGAGTTCGGAGTTCGCGATCGTGTTGCTATTCAAAGTCCCCAGTTCGATGTCATGGTGATCGTTGCTGAAATAGGAGGCTTTAACGTCGAGCGGGTATTCGTGGATACGGGAAGTTCAGTGGACATTATGTTCATGGATTGCTTCAAGAAGATGAGGTCAACAGTGGAGGTAAAATCTGTAGGAACTTCACTTTACGGTTTTGCAGGAGAATCTGTGACAGTGTACGGCAAAGTTCAACTTCCTATGGTGCTAGGAGACGGGGAATGGAGGCAAAACAAGACAATGACTTTCCTTATAGTGGATGCACCATCTCAATACAATGTGATCCTTGGTCGTCCTTCTCTGAGTTCGTATGCTGCAGTCATTTCGCCTGTACATTTAATAATGAAGTTCTCTGTTGAAAATGAAGAAGGGCGAGTAGTGGGAGTAGGAGTTGTTCATGGCGACCAGCAAACTGCTCGACGTTGCTATGTAGCTGCAGTTCGACAATCTGAGTCTCGTAAACGCCATAGTGAACAGAGGGATGATGTTGATCGAGGAAGGATAAGAGTCTAAAGAAGGGTGATGAAACAAAGACTGCAGAATTTGAAGAAGGCGAACTGATGAGTGTAGAGTTAATCCCAGAGCTAGCAGGGGCATTCAGTTCAGCTTGGGAGTCAATTGTCGGAACAGGTTAAAGAAGAAATCATGGCCACTCTCCAAGATAATGTGGACCTGTTTGCATGGAAACCTGAAGATATGTAGGGTATAAATCCAGAAGTAGCAGTTCATAAGTTGAATATCAAGCCTGATGTTCGACCGATTAAATAGAAACTGAGATATTTTGGGGATCGACAAAATGAAATCATCAAGAAAGAGGTTGAGAAACTGCTAGAGATTGGGCATATTGAAGAGATCCAGTATCCTCGATGGTTGGCCAATGTTGTATTGGTCCTGAAGCCGGGGAATAAGTGGCGGATGTGCATCGATTTTCGGGATTTGAATAAGGCTTGCCCCAAGGATCATTATCCTCTCCCACGGATCGATAAGTTAGTAGATTCCACCGCAGGATGCGAACTGCTGAGTATGATGGATGCAGTGCAAGGATATCATCAAATCATGTTGTATCCAGAAGATAAACCTAATGTAGCCTTTATTACTTCTTCAGGTACATATTGTTATACGGTTATGCCATTTGGACTCAAAAATGCAGGAGCTACTTACCAGCGAATGGTGGACGAGGTGTTTAAACACCAATTAGGTCGCAACATGGAAGCATATGTCGATGATATGCTAGTGAAGAGCATACATGCGAACACACATGCGGAGGACTTGAGGGAAACGATGACAACAATCCGAAAGCATGAGATGCGATTAAATCCAGCCAAGTGTTCGTTCGGGGTAAAAGCAGGGAAGTTTTTGGGATATATGGTGACGAACAGAGGAATAGAAGTCAACCCCGGCAAAGTCCGAGCTATACAAAGAATGATACCCCCTCGAACCATCAAAGAGGTACAAACACTGACTGGCCGTATCGTTGCTTTAAACAGATTTATATCCAGGTTGGCGGACAGGGGCTTACCCTTCTTCAAAATTTTGAGAAAGAATGGTCGGTTTAATTGGGATGCGGACTGTCAAAAGGCGTTCGAAGATTTGAAGGTGTTTCTCCTCTCACTCCTTTTGTTGAAACAGCCCGTTAAAGGAAGTGTGATGATTGTGTACTTAGCAGTCGAAGAGGAATCAGTTAGTTCAGTTCTCATCCGTGAAGAAGGTAAAGATCAGTTCCCTGTATACTTCGTTAGTAAAGTTCTTCACGGGGCAGAGATCCGCTACACCGAGGTAGAAAAGATCACCTATGCCTTAGTCACTACGACAAGAAGATTGAGACCATATTTTTTGGGTTATTAGATCACAGTGCGAACTAATCATCCATTAAGTGTAGTGTTGGGAAAGCCGGACGCATCAGGAAGGTTAGTAAAATGGGCAGTTGAACTGGGACAGTTCGATTTGAAGTATGAACCTCGAACAGCTATAAAAGGTCAAGCATTGGCAGATTTTATTCAGGAAACAACCAGAATACAAGACATGAGAGAATGAGAATTATTTATAGATGGATCGTCGTCCCGCCAGGGTGCAGGAGCGGGGATATTATTGATCAACCCCGAGAAAGATGAGTTAGAATTTGCCATAAAATTTCAATTTAAGGCGTCTAACAATGAGGCAGAATGTGAAGCTTTTTTGCAGGGATTGAAAATAGCCGAACAGGCCGGAGCCCGAGATCTAATAGTTAAATCAGATTCACAACTGGTGACACAACAACTCCGAAACAGATGTGAAATTAAGGAAGATCGCATGATTTCTTACGTGCAGAAGATAAGAGAAATGGAGAAACGATTTGAAAAACTTCAGATCGAACAGATACCTTGGAATGAAAATCAGAAAGCAGACTATCTGGCCAAGATTGGGAGTTCGTTACAGGACTGTTCGAAAAGAAGCATTACTATTATGGGAGTAGGAAAGGAAAACGAAGTGATGAATGTCGAACTGGCAGAACAGGATTGGAGAACTCCTTTTTTGAACTTTTTAGGAGGAGTGAGGGAAGGACATACAAAAGACCTTGAGAAATTGGAAAAACAAGCTCGATTCTATTACATTCTTGATGGAGTGTTGTATCGTAAAACTTTTATACCTACAGATGCAAGATGCTTGTCCCAAGAAGAAGGAATCAAGGTTTTAAAAGAAGCACACAAAGGGGGATGTGCCGAACACGCGGGAGCACGAGCGCTCGCGCGAAAGGTCGCGCGAGCTGGTTTCTATTGGCCTACAATGAAGAATGATGCTGAAGAGACTTGTTATTTCTAGAGGAGGTCAGAGATGAAGCCGGAGTTCGTCATAAATTATACAAAAGACGTATTCAAGCAGCCTTCAATAGAAAAGTTCGAAAGAGAGAATTCCAAGTAGGGGATATGGTTTTAAGGCAATCTGATGCCTTGTTGGAGATCGGGAAATTGGATGCCATTTGGGAAGGGCCATATACTATTACAAAAGTTTTGCCCGGTGGATCTTACGAGCTCACTGATGAAAGAGGAAAGGAGACCATGGCACATCAATCACTTGAATAAATTTTATACTTGAAGTATCGAATGCCAGTATGTTGCTTTTTATTTCTTTTTAAGTTGTTGTTGCTTTAATGAATAAGAGATATTTTCATACTCCGTGGATGTAGGTCGACTTGACCGAACCACGTTAAATCCCTGAGTTTTTCTTTGTTGATTTACATATATTTACGTACATATCTGTTCGAACTATATTATAGAGCGAACTTAAAGTTCCCTATGAACTCACTGATTAAGCAAATTGAAGAAGTTCCCTCGGAACTCACTGATTAAGCAAATTGACGAAGTTCCCCCGGAACTTAATGATTAAGCGAAGTGAAGAAGTTCCCTCGGAACTTAACGATTAAGCGAATTGAAGAAGTTCCCTCGGAACTTGATGATTAAGCGAAGTGAAGAAGTTCCCTCGGAACTTAACGATTAAGCGAATTGAAGAAGTTCCCTCGAAACTTGATGATTAAGCGAATTGAAGAAGTTCCCCCGGAACTTAATGATTAAGCAAATTGAAGAAGTTCTATCAGAACTCCATGATTAAGTGAATTGAAGAAGCTCCTTCGGAGTTCAATGGCTTAGTAAATTGATGATTAAACAAACTAAAGAGTTCCATCGGAACTCTACAATTAAACAAGTTGAAAGAGACAAAAGTACGCGAACTATTTCATTTCTGATTAATTGTCAAAAATACAAGGAAACACTTCAGAAAAAATATGCAAGTGTTACAACAAAAATGATTAAGAATGATCAGGAGAAGGAGTAGATTCAGGAGTTGGCTGGATCGGAGTTGGGAGCAGAGGATTGAACATGTCCTCTGGCAAGTCCACAGTCGGACCGGAAGGGGGCTCGACAGATGCCGGACGAGACGAACTGGGGCCAGAATTGTCGAACTGGTTGTCGGGAAGAACTTCATTGAGCGCTTCTTCTAAACAGCCCGACCACTAACGTACATCAACATCCTCATCTGGATTCCCATGCCAGCCAGGAGGAATGGAATATGTTTGCAGCAACTTCTTGCCCAGTGCGTTCACATCGAACTGGAACGTTTCCCCAACTTCCTCCTGGCAAAGCCGAACTCCCTCTTTGAAGTACGCCAGTGCCATGGGAGCTGCCTTCGAAAGGAAGAGGACGGAATCCCAAAGACGAGATATGAGTCTTTCTCGAAAAGTCTCCGATATTAACTCCATCTCTGGGCTTCGAGCGAAGCGGTAAAAGCCCTTGTTAAACATGGCTTTTACGAACTCGATTCGGGTGCTCTTTTCCTGTTCAAGTTCAGCCCTCAGCTCTCTGTTTTCCTCTTCCAGCCTTCGGTTTTCAGCCTGTGCATTTAGAAAAGCAGACTGATTTTCCACAGCGAACTTTTCCTTAGCCAGCAACAGCTCTTCCCTCCTGGCTACCTCCGACCGAGCGAGTGCCAGTTCCACTTCCCGCTCCTTCAACTTTGCGGACAAGTTTTTGGCTTTGTCGGCATTGATGGTCAGATCGCTCTCCAACGTCTCCTTCTCCTCCAACGCATCCCTCAGGCGATCTCGACGGCGAAGGGCCCTTTTGCCCATGAATTCGAAATACTTGGCGAAGTTCATCACCCGAGATAAGTTCACTTTGAACTCATTCGCCTCACCATCTTCCTCCTCTTTCACAGCCTTCTCGCTCAGAACGATCGCCCTCTCCTGAACCTCGAGCTCTGCCTCAGTTCGCTCGGAACCAGCCTGCGCTCCTCTCTCAGTTCGCTATTTTTTGGATGACTTTTGCGAACTGGAGGGCCCTTTCTTCTTCCTACGAAGAGAAGTTGTAGCTTCGGCCGCTTCTTCATTCATCTCTTCGGCCGGATTAGCAGCATCCGAAGCCTGAGCAGCTGGTGGTGGAGAGGAAGCGCGAACAATAGCGACGGTCGAGGGAGATACAGCAGAAGTACTGCCTCCCTCGGTCGAACTTGGAGTGGTTTTGGAGGCCAGTTCGCCCAGATGCCTCTCCTCTTCCTCGCGGAAGACCGTAGCTTGCCTAGCATTCACTGCTTCGTCGGCAGGAGAAAAGACAGTCTTCTGAGCCATGGGGATCGCTTCGTCGAAGATGAAAAACTTATTCATCACCTTATTTGCAATACGATAAAACAAGTGGTCAATATGGTATAGTTCGATAAGTTTAAAAAGAGATAATGATGTGAAATGATAGGAAAAATTTAAGCAACCTAGATTGAATTTGCGGGGAACTCGACTGTTCGGGTAAAATCCCAAGAAAGACAACAAGAGTTCGCAGGAACTCATGCGAACTATATCAAACGATCCCCGGTGGAAGAGCCTGTCCAAAGACGCAATCTCGAAATCCCTGGGCGGAGAAGGGTCAGCTCGATTCGAACTCTCGACCCAAGGAATAGTTCGGAAATGCCGGTTCGTCGGAGCACGAACAAAAAAATAGTATTTCTCCCAGGAGCTGATTTTATCATCTCCTGAGGACAGAAATTGAGCTCGTTTTCCTCCGCTACGAGGGCTCAAGTAAAAGCGATAGGGGTTGGTATGTTTAAGAACAAAGCAGGAACGGAATCGGTCAGAGGTTGGCTCGACTCCCATCCATTTACACACCATATAAAAAGCTACAATGTAACTTATAGAATTTGGGTGCAATTGGTTCAGACATACCCCAAACGCCGAACCGACCTCCAGAAGAAAGGGGTGAATAGGAGGAACTAAACCTAAGGTGACATGTTTTAAGAACCATGTCTGGCAGCCGGCAGGAGCTCGATGAGGACAATCATCGGGGCTAGGAATGATAATAGAATAGCCCGCCGCTGCCATGAGCGAACTCAAAAGAACGGTATGAGTTTGGGTAGTTTTGGTGGCAGAAAAAACGTTGTCTACAGTTTTCTTACGAGATCGCTTAGGGGGAAAAAAAGGCTCTGACGGCCAGAAGTAGAAGGTTTCGGAACTGGCGAATCAGAGGTAGGTCGTAAGGGGAACTCTTCAAAACCCTCCTCAGATTCACTCTCGTCCCTCAGGTTGATTAAAGAAGAAGAAGTCATTTGAAAAATATGAGTGAGAAGAAAGAAAGAAAGGAAAAGGTATCTGGATCTGTTTGAAAGACTTTAGAAATCACAGGAGAAGAGTTCTTGCTTACGAGTGAATGCTAGTATTTCGCAGAAGGGCTTTATGGAGGAGAAGATGGGGTATATATAGAGAAGGGGGAAGCTTCTTAGCGACGATTCAGTTTTTCGAGGGGAAAAACGAAAAGTTGTGTGATCTTGGCCGTTGGATGCAATTCGATCTAACGGCGAAACGAAAAGGTCGCGTGATCTCGGCCGTTGGATGCAATTCGATCTGACGGTAAAAACGAAAGGTCGCGTGATCTCGGCCGTTGGATGCAGTTCGATCTAACGGTGAAGACGAAAAGGCGCATCGGGATGGGGAGAACTGACAAGCCGGCGTCGCAGACGAATGATTGATGGGACGCGATGCTTCTCGAAGAAGCGTCATAATTAGCAACAATGCGAACTATGTTAGTGCGTGAGCACACGCACTCTGAAAGGGGGGAGTACTGATGTGGTCAAACTGACCACATTCGAACTACTCTGTAAACCAAACCGACTTGAAGACTAATCGATGCGAACAAAACAGAGAAGTAGGTAGAACGCGTATGCGAACAAGAGAGTTCGCGCTCTATAGAGAGATATGTGCGAACTAATTAGACTTGCAAGCTGAGATGCCGAACTAAATCCGAAGCGAACTAATTCAAATTTGAAGCAACCGCCACGATTGCGAGTATCTCCCCCATTTTCCACTTTTTTAAGAGAAAATCTAACTGCCACGTTTTTCAGGGAGTATTTATAACCCTTATCTTTCTATTCACACACATATCTGAAATTACACATAAAAAATTATTGAGAAAAAAACAATAGCAAGTTTTTCCTAGATTACTGACTTGAGCATCGGAGTCTCTTCACCGGGAAAAACCCCCGGTGTTCTTTGTTTTTACAGGTATTTTCAATCAGAGGATTCCAATCGGCATCGTAGAAAAAGAAGATTGAAGTCAGGACAAATCACAAGATGTGGGGTTTAAAATTTTCTTTATTTTAATGAGAGAATAGTGATATTTCAGACTTGTTTGTTGGATGTTCCAGTTTTAGTAGTAGATAACTTCTCTTCGAAGAAGGGATTCGAGTCTCTGTGAAGATAGCGGTTTCATTCACTTTAACATCGACATCAAATCAGAGTGCTCTCTCTTCCTATCTTCGTTTCAAAGGCAATTGTCGTTTTGTCTCCCGCAACAAAATCTCAGAGTTAATTTCTTCTGAATCATTATATTTCGATGTCTAAATTGCTGGCTGTCAGAAACCCATATTAGCCAATTAATACGCACTAAGTTAGAGAAAGAATCAACAAGGATTGAAGCAAGTTATGTTTTTGCTCTTTTATCTTAGTAGTTGCAATCAAAAGTGCGAGACATCTGTGTTATTTAGTAAGGCCAAATGAGAAAAACAAATCAGTGGAGAAAAGTAATGTTAAGTAAGGTATCTTTTGATCATTAATTTCTACATCTGGACTTGCATTGCATTAGGATGTTGGTCTATGATTGGATGAGATAAATCATAGTAGCTATTGCAACATGAAATGACCTTTGATTACTGTTATATACTCATAATTGATCATTGCTTGAAATTTGAGAATTCATATATCTAAAGTTGACTCCATGGAAGATACTCTGATTTGTATATTAATGATTTAAGAATGATGTGTCTATATGTTCTATGAGTTATAAACTTATTAGTTAATATAATTAGTTTAATGCTTTTCAGAAGTGGATGGCTCTGCTCAATTCTAAGAAGGATTGTGCTCATGGACATATATATAGCTCAGTGGATTGATTGATATAACAACTTATTCATTTGCTTTGAGATGTTAGGGTATGTGCCCAATGTTATATCTTTGTGATGAGAAGCAGAGATCAAAGTTGTAAAGTTTTGCATGTTCTCATTGGGATTGTTTCATAAGGAATCTAAATTGACACTCTTTCATGAATGGCACAAGTTTCAAGGTAGAATTTGTGCAGATAAATAACATGAAATGTAATCTACTTTCTTTCAATCTTTTAATAAGCATTTATTTATTTGTTTGTGTGAACTATATTGCTTACACAATACTAAATTAAATGAAGAAAAGAAAATGACAAAACTAGGAAACAACCTAGCTAGGAGAAGAAGCTAGCTATAGCAATGATCTTGATAGGATAGGGAAGGAATTTCACACTAACATACCTTCATCAATAGATGTTGGTTGTCTTTTATCTTATTTTTATCTCTCATTAAGGTTAAGAATTTGATCATGGAAATATAATATGGCTTTTCAGTCTCCTGGCTTGAAATGAATTTTTATATTTATATCTGCAAGACTACAACCCTTTCATTCTCAAGTTTTGCTTATTTCAAATCACAGGTTTAAAGTTATATGAATTCCATGCTTGTACCAATATGAGATGTAAATTATTTAGAAAATGCTATCATGTGTGTATGCACTTAGAACAAATTAAAATTACAAAATCATAATAATATCCATTTCAATTTTTTTTTATCATCTTTTATGCTTATTTATCACTTACTAAAAATGGATCTACAATCATATACATGAATGAGTCATTTAATGATTAGCAATTTGTCTATAAAATGCTTATTTATCATCTATAAAATGATTTTTCTTATAAAGAAAACAATGTTTTAAAGAATAATTATGCTTGAACTTTTCAAGAAATTAAAACAAATAAATAAAAAGATGTTTGAAAACATTAATATTTTACGAAAGAATAAGGATAGTACAAACAAAAAAAAACCTTTAGAGAGAAATTATTTGAAGGATTCATGGAAAAAAAATAACATTCGCAACATTGCTTCGGTAGTGTCATGCATGCAATAAAATAATGGACTTTAAATTTGTAATTTAAATTATAGATGAAACAATATTACTAATGACATTAACAAAAACATGTGCTAAAAAAACCTTAAGTATATGTTTGGGTTGAGACATAGGTAGATTTTGCAAGTGTGAAAGTGGATTATGAAAAATATGGAATTTGATAATTTGTGTTTGTTTAGAGATTTTATAAAGTAGGATTATATTTAATATGTCATATCATATAGAAATTGTAGGAATAGATGATGTCCTATTACTTTTTTTTTTAAGCAAATGTTTTTAACTGAAATTGTAAAACCATGGATAAAGTAGAGAAAAGAAAAGATTAGAGGATAAAATAGGAAAAATAAAAGGTTAGAATTATAGGATTATGCAAATATGTAACATAATTAGGATATTGACAATCCAGAGTCTGAATGTCCAGTCTAAGCATCCCTTAAACAATTGGGAAATTGGATTAAAACATTGCAACAACAAATGTAACTGGACAATTGGTCAAGATTAATAAGAAGAACACAAAAAAGAAAATAATTACAAAAGAAATGAATACATAAAGTTAATAATGAGTGCACTCAAATACAAAATTTGAACAAAACAGGTGTCTTTGAGTGACAAAAATGAATTCAATTCTATATTTTTTATAGAAAGATATGAAAATATTAATGCAACATTTAAAACACCTAATGTTAACAATTTTGTGCTAAAGATTAAATGAAAAAAATAAAAATAAGAAAGATTATTTTAAGAATAAAAAAATATATCATATTTCTACTAACATATATGAAAAAATATTGCTTATAAAATAAAAATAAGATGAGTACTAAATAAACCACAGATTCAAATCTAATTACATAGAAAGTAGAATAATTAATATGTTTTAGCTGTGCACGATGACTCACCAGCTTCTTGACTTTCCATGCTTCACAAATACCGTGAAATTAAATTATATCACCATCCTCACTTTATTAATGTTTTCCCTTATTCTAATTATAATTTATTTTTTCATCCAATTTCAAATATATGTCTAATTAATTTAATTTGAAGAAAACAATCTGATTATTTCCCATATCATAAATTGTGAAATGTGCACGTATGATATTTTGCATTGGATTGATATTAAGAGCAGGCAGCACGTATATTTTGTAACTACAGTTATTTGGGAAAGAGATATATATATATATTTTTTACGAATAAGATCTATTGTCGGAGAGGCCCACGAACGGGTAGCCGCGTTGGGTTCTTTTGGCAAGTTATTATTAAGTTTTGGCACGTTATTATTAATCGTTAGTTGTTATTCTTTTGGTTCATAGTCTTTTTATTGAGTAAGTGGGCTTTGTGTATGGGACTGACTTTTTAGGGATATTTCTATGAGTAGATCTTGTGTGAGACCTTCATGAATCTTTTTTCATGAGACATGTCAACACATAACCCACATTTAGCAATTCAAATGAGAATTTATGGATATGAGTTCGATTCATGGATAATAAAGATCCGTCTCACGGAAACTATCCGTGAGACCGTCTCACATGAGTTTTTATGTATATCTATTAATCTATCTATTAACTATATTAAAGTATGAATGTTTCCTATAAAATATGGATTGTCTAATATATCCTTATTAAAGATTATATTTAAGGTCATAATAGTAATTTATGATTTTCATATCTAAATAATTTTACATTAGAATTCTAAATGAAAATCATATAAAATTTTATTATGAGTGTAACTCTAAATTTAATATCGATTATATATCCTTATAAAATGGTTATTATTTAAGGTTTTAAAAGTAATTTAATATTTTTGAAAAATTCATCATTCACATACGACACACGTGCTCAATACTTGTATATTTATATGTATCATTGGTTTTGAATTATGTTATTCATTAAGAATTTTGGTCAAGGACAAACAAAGCTTAAGTTTGTGACATAACGAAGCATACTTCCCTCTCAGTTTGTGTGATAATTACTTTTGCATTCTTCTTAACTCTAACATTTTTCTTTAAAAATGCTTTTTTTAACTTATCATACTCTTAGTTAAATCAAGTAGTAATTTTTGAGTAAGTTTTATGTTAGACCGTTACACGGATAATTTCATGTGAGATGGATCAACCTACAAATTACATTTTATAATTCACGTGTAAATTTATGAAAATGAGTTTGATTAGCGGATATAAAAGATTCATCTCACAGATCATCCTATGTGAGACGAATCTGTCCACAAATTACAATTTATAGTTCACATATAAATTTGTAAAAATGAATTTGATTAAAAGATTCACATCACGAAAATGATACGTGAGATTGTTTCACACAGTTTTTGTGTAACTTTTTCCCCCTTTAATGTTTTCTCTATCAAAGTCTCACACGTGAAAAAGGAAATCTAGGAATAACATATGAACATACATAACCCATATCTTAGAGAAACGAAAACTACTCTTTTATAAAAAAAAGTTTGGTTGAATTGAAGTAGGTTGAAAACTAAACAAATTAACCATACGATCCTCGATTTGAGATTGTTTTTGGTAAAAGTTTCGTTTGAGCTTGATTTGATCGATATATCAAACAAGTTTGAACATACTTTAACATTTTATAAAATCTATAGCCCGGATAAAACTCAAGCTTTATTACTATAAAATGATAAAAATAAGTGTAAAAATGTCAAACTACTAGAATTCGACTCGCCTAAAACTCATCCAAACTTGTTTCTATTAATTACCAAATAGGTTCATACATATATTTTAAAGCTTGATTATATTTCAAATAAGTTTAAATTGTTATCCATTTTGTCCAAATTATTCGTTCACAACCCTAAATTGAAGGGACGAAAATGCAAAATTTCAGGGGACTAGGAAGCCCGTCCAAAACAATATAGTATTAATTGGGTTCGCCAACCATAAATTAGAGGGGCTAAAATGAAAATTCACCAAAATAGTTCATATTAATTGGCCGTTATTCCCAACTGATGGGTTGTTGGTACAAAAGCATATGAAATATCTATTCACTAGTTATGATTGTCGTACATTATAGAGCCCCACACTATCACTACACATATACACATCAATAATAATTATCAATACATAAACTGAATGATGCATATTCAGATCAATGTAATAAACAAAAGTCTTGTAATTTAAGTGGTCATATCCACTTATAAAAGATGTAGATTATTTGACGATTAGAATTTAAATTTGGATCACTTAAATTTTATAGTTAATATTATCTCCTCCCTTCCACCCCAAAACTCATTACAAAAAGGCAAATGCTGCTGTGCACCAGGTGCACGGATCTGGATTGGTGCAACTGGGGCGACCCGACCCGGATCCGCGCACCTGGATTTTCTTTTTTTTTTTCGCTTCAGGCTGTTACCTTTATGTTGTAAAGATGTGACCTTTACATTCTATATGTGTGACCTTTATGTATAAATGTTATGACCTTTATGTTCAGTAACTTAGGAAAAAATGAAGATTTTCAGGTTTTTTCGCTTCAGATTAAGACCTTTATATTGTATTGTTGTAACCTTTATGTACAGTTCTTGTGACCTTTATGTACAAATATTATGACCTTTATAATCCATAACTTTGAAAAAAAATTGAAATTTTCAAAATTCAGTGCATTTTAAGGATGGATATATGTGCAGCTAATATTTCATAAACGTAAATATGTACAAATTTTGTTAAAATTCTTCATTTTTTTTTAAGTTAGAGTATATAAAGGTCATTACATTTATACATAAAGGTCACACTTATATAACATAAAAGTCACATGCATATAACATAAAGGTAACAACCTGAAGTGAAAAAATAAAATTCAAAAAAAAATAAAATAAATAAAAGTGCGCGGATCCGGGTCGACCCGGACCCGACCCGAATTGTACATACACCAGTTGCACAGGAGACTAACTCTTACAAAAATACCGTTGGAATAAAACTTTTCAACCATTATTCAAAAGCGTGTATTTGAATAAACATTGGTCGACATCGATGGAGCTAAGTGAGGGGAAGAAGCATTGGCCCCCATCAAGTTTTTATATAAACAATTTTTATGGAAAAGAAATAATGATGTCATAGGTTATTTATTTTTAATGTTTAGGTTGTAATGGAGTTTCAATTGTTACTGATTTATAATTTCATTTTTCAAGATAGATAAATATTATATATATATATATATAAACAAGATATTCTGCCAAAAATAACTGCAATAAATTATCTACCTATTAAATAATTACTATTTTAAGAAATCTATTAATTGCTTTCATATTGTATTTATTGTAAGAAACTCACTACAAATAAATAAATACAAATAAACCTATTTATTGTATTTTAAGAAATTCAATACAAATAAATAAATATTTAATTTAAGAAATCAGTTATAATACTCAATTTAGTATTTATTGTATAGAAATTTCAAATAAAATAAATAAATAGACAAATAAGATGAAATAAGGGATTATATATTTATTATCTCTCATCTTATTTTTAAATACTTATTTTAAAGGGTAAATTATAAAAAACAACTCCACCTATCGACTTTTTTCAACTTGCAACCTAATCTTTTTTTTTTTTTTTTCAGATTGCCACCCAGTCTTTTTGTGGCTTGTGGATTGCAAATTTTCCGACGAAATGGAGATTAATTTGTTCACTTTGCAACCTAAACTTTTTTTTTTTTATCTAATTGCAACCTGAACTTTGTGTTTTTATCATATTGCAACTAATAATTAAAATTTCGATTCCGGTGGAAATATAGGTAACTTAAATTTACGGAAATATCGTGAAAATATCGATATTGATGGAAATATGGGTACATATGTTTATTGTTATTTTTCCTATATTTACCAATATATTTCAATATTTTCCCGATATTTATTGATATTCCATCTATTTTTTACCGATGTTACATATATTTCACCAATTTTGACCAATATTTCCTTGATATTTATTTTATGAATAACGATCATACTTATATAACATAAATGTCACACTGATATATATATATATATATATATATATAACATAAAGGTATCAGTGTGCAGCAAAAAAAAATCATGATTTTCAATTGGATAAAAAAATTAAAGTTTGGGTTGCAAAGTGAAAAAAATTAATTCATTTGCCGGAAAAATGACCCGAAATTTTGCAATCGGCAAAACTACAGAAAGATTGGGTGGCAATCTTAAAAAAAAAAAAAAACAGATTAGGTTGCAATTTTAAAAAAGTTGATAGCTGGAGTTGTTTTTTGTAATTTGCCCTATTTTAAATCAATTTTAAATATATAATTTATAAAATAAATCATTATTTAATGATCTTAAATTTAATATTCATATAAAATTTATCAAACTGAAATATGGAAATGTATGTGTGTGGGCTTCAATAATTTTTCATTTTTAAACGTTTTTATAATATATAATATTAATTTATTGTAAATTGATATTAAAATGTAGAAATAAAAAAATATTATAGGCGTACCTAATAGATTACACATATAAAACATATCAAATAGAAAAAATTAGATTAGAATTATTATTGCAAGTTAACCAACTTATTCATTTGAAATATACAAATATTTTATTTTATCTTTCTTATTTTATATTTATTTGTTGTCAAATTTTATTTATATTATATTCTGATTAATTGAGGTGGCATAAGGGATTGGACATAGGTAATTTTTTTGATTTTTCACAAATTAAAATTTTATCATTTTTAGTCCCTGATATATTGACCTATCAATCTTATAATTATTATTCATAATTTTTTTATTCAAAATGTGTAGATTAAGTCCAATTTTGAATTGTTTCATTTAAATAGATAGCAAGAGAGATTTTCATGTATTTGATAAACTGATATAATTTTTTATTTGATTAAAAATAAATGAGTTATATGTGACGTTGAACAAAAAAAATTATTAAAATACGTATGTATTTATAGTTATAAATGTCAATAAAATATAAATTTATTTATCTTAATACTTAAATCATAACGTTTCTAATACATATAACTTATTTGTAGATATTAAATTTATTTTTTAAAATTTCACTACCCATGTAATGTTCTGACACAAAATTGTTTTATTTGTTTGTTTAATCCATAGATTAATATATTTCTTTATATATTTCAAATTTCTAATATTTTTTAATATAATTACTTATAATGACATAAATTTAAAGTTAAAATACTTAGCTTTATACTAAAACAAATTAAAAAGTGTCAATATATTTTTGTTAAAATAATAATCATTACATTTTATATGTTATTGTATTTTTTAATTAATAATTATATATGACGCACTGTGCAACGCACGGGTACACTACTAGTTTTCCTTAAATATACATGACATTTTACATTTTGCAATGTATTGATGTTCAATCTTCAAATTTTATAAATATTTTAAAGTTCCAAATCAAAATATAATATGTCGGTGTGCTTTTTAGATAACTGAAACCGGTAAATTATAATTGTTGCTTCAAAAGCATTGATAACCCAATAATAATCTGTAGTTCAAAGTTTGTGAAAATAAAATATTAAAAAAATTAAAATATGTTTGATATAATAATAATAACAACATCAACAATAATAATAATCCTTAAAATTTGGATATTGAAAAAAGCTAGGAACAATAATTGAAGATTAACAGGTGGTCGTTGAGAGGAAGATGACATGGCAATGGAACTATTAATTGCTAGGACTTGCCGTGTCATCAATGATGTGAGGTACGACGTCGTATTTACAGCTAGCCTGCACAGAGTCCCATCGTTTTCACTCTTCCCGCCATTTTAAAGATCTTCGCAAATATTTTTATTAAAGTGTATATATAGTATAATTTAGAGATTTTATTCACCCACTCTTCAAAATAGATAAATGATAAAATGTATCGATTTAGAACATGAATAATTTGGAACTATCAAACTATTTTTATCTTTTCATTCACATTAACTTTATTCGATTATCATGTCATATTAAATTTTTTTTTTTGAGAAGAAAGATACTGAATTTGATCATCCTGTAAATCTATGCACATGCTAAAACTAATCTTATGTACTTTGATTTTGGACTTCTAATGATTTTTTTTTTCAATTTTCATACAATTTCTCTCTAAGTTTTTATTTTGCCTGCATGAACATCGGAATTGCTTGTGAGAGTTTTTTTTTCCAATCAATGCAAATGGAGTACATTGAAAATCTTATCAAACTGAACTGACCATATCGAAATATTGTGGGTAGATTTTTGAATGTAAATTACAAATCAAAATTAATCTAAACAAACTTCAATCTAACCATAATAACTTCATAATTTATGCCAAAAGGAACAAATTCAATCTTCAAGTTCAATCTTGATACAATTGGTTGGATATGGCTTAAAATAGAAATAGATGGATTACATAGTTAATCAACATAAATTTGAAACTAGATTATTCAAAAAAAGAAAAGAAAAAGGTGAATTAATGAAAAGTGAGCAATATTGTTGAAGCGTTGAGAGTAGAAGGGTTGTGGTTGGAAATTAAGGCTCAATAAATCTCATAGAGAAAAAGGGCAAGGCTTTAATACCTCTTTAGGCTAACAGCTTGACCTAACTCATATCATGTCTATTAAAGAAACCATTTTACTAAAATGGCATTTACAAATTTTGACCAAAGGTTGGCTTTAACCATTTTCAGAAACTTGTGCTCAATTGCATTTATAAATCACAAATATTTAATACATATTTATGATAATAAATGTTAAATATTTAAATGTTCATAAATGTTAATTGATGATTTAATTCCATGCTACGTGTAGGCTGTAGCGATTATTTTGAACACTAAATATGACATTTGTAATAAGGGATCTTGTGTGTTGATTCAAGGGAAATTGCGACTATATAAATAATTGTATCTATAAAATATGATAATAACCTCATGAAAACAATTTGAATATGCATACTTGCACAAAAAAATTCCACTGCACCAGTTGCATGGATTTGATTCAACCTAATCATGATTCTCGCATATTTGAATTTTTTTTTGCTTCAGGTGTTGAGAAGTTAATGTTTTATTTGTGTAACATTTATGTTATATTGGCGTGATTTTTATGTACAGTTTAATATCACGATCTTTATGTATTATAACTTGGAAAAAAAAAGGGAAAATTATCAGCATATTTTTTGATCAATATACCCTCATGTATTACATATGTTAGTGTAAAAGTGCAACTAACATCACATAAATGTATATAAGTACAAGTTGTAATGAAAATTTTCCTTTTTATATAATTCAAATTAGTTATAGTAACTATTTGTTTTTTCAAATTCAGATTATTAAATACTATCTCATTATTTTATTTAAACATATCAACAGAAAAATCGGTATTCATATAAAGTGGTATAAGCCTCGGTTACTTACAACATGGAAACTTATAGGGATACTGATATTTGTCAAGAATTTAAAGCAAGCACTTTTTTAAGAGGGAACTACTTCATCAAATTTCACACAAAATGTTTTATTATATTTGATGTTGTATTTTTTAATTCAAAGTAATCACCACACGTTATTATTTAATACGTGACGTGTATTAAATATTATGGAACATGAGACGCAACACCAAATCATGTAATAGAAGATCAGATCCGTCGAATTTGGCCAAAAACGAGCATTGAGAGCAAGCACTTTTTAAGTGGCAATTAAGTCGGGGCCAAATATAATGAGAAATGGTGGAGCATGATGTTGAAAATGAGCAGCAAACTTTTTGTGATCATGATCAAGACTTTCCAAGTGGTAAGTTAGTTCTTGATCTTCTAACACACACATATATATACGAGTATCAGCATATGCGTTGCATGTGGAGAATGAATTTTTAAATTAAAAATATTATATTATTATTAACCTTAAAATAATAATTTCTTATAGAGATATACAATTTATATTAAATTAAATTCAAAAAATGTATAGTAAATTAGAGTCCTACTCATAATAGAACTCTATATGATTTTGGTTTAAAATTCTTATGTAAAATTATTTAAATCTGAAAATCATAAATTACTATTATAACCTTAAATAATATCTTTAATAAGGATATATTAGGCAATTCATATTTTGTAAGAAATATCCATACTTTTATATAGGTAATAGATATATATATTATTGAATGCACAATTCCTTTGGCAGTTGAGGCTATATTTAATGCATATTACTATGTTGAAGTAATGTGAAACAGATTCAAAGTTATTACAAAATACACATATATGAACCACATTGTGACACATGTGCAGTGTTCATCATTTGTACAGCCCCCTTTATTGCCCTTTGCCTCATCCACGTCATCATCGTCTCGACACGTGTAGGGTTGGCATTAGGCAGGATTGGGATTCTTTCCAATATAAACCCACATTCTATCTGCTTGTAAACCTGCAAAGAGAAGAAAAGAATGGCCTCTAAACCAGGGCTCCTCACCGAGTGGCCATGGACATGGCTCGGAGACTTCAAGGTATATATACATATTGTCGTGTTAGATTACCGATATATATATATATATGATCTGATCTACACATAACACTGGTGTTGTTGCAGTACGTGGTGTTGGCTCCATGGGTTCTGCACTCGACGTATTCATACATGGTGAAGGAGAGAAGTGAGAGGGATCTCACATCACTCATCATATTCCCTTTCTTGGTTACAAGAATGGTGCACAACCAGATATGGATTTCTCTCTCTAGATATCGAACTGCCAAAGGCAACAAAAGGATCGTCGACAAGGCCATTGAGTTCGACCAAGTTGACAGAGAACGAAACTGGTATCTTCTCCGTAACTCTTCCCCCTTCTCTCTCTCTCTCTCTCTCTCTCTCAACACACACACACACACACACACACACACACATATATATATATATATATATCTGAGCCTGGAATCGGAAACGGTGAACAGGGATGATCAGATAATATTCAATGGGCTTCTGTTCTACGTGGGATATACTTATCTGAAGCAGGCTCACCACCTGCCATGGTGGAGGGCTGATGGTGTGGTATTGACAATACTGCTTCATGTGGGCCCGGTCGAGTTCCTGTACTACTGGCTCCACCGGGCGTTGCACCACCACTTTCTGTACTCGCGCTACCACTCCCACCACCACTCCTCCGTCGTCACCGAGCCCATTACATGTAAGAATCTCAACCATTAATTTCGTACTGGACCGACCATGTGTGTACGTTGTCTTATTCTTTTCTCTCAACTACAGCTGTGATCCATCCATTTGGAGAGCACATAGCATACTTCGTCCTCTTTGCAATACCAATGCTAACAACTGTGCTGACTGGGACAGCTTCCTTGGTGTCCTTCGCTGGTTACATTACTTACATAGATTTCATGAACAACATGGGCCACTGCAACTTTGAACACATTCCTAAGCGTCTCTTCTCCATCTTTCCTCCTCTCAAGTACCTCGTCTACACGCCTTCGTAAGTGATCTCGATCCAGAAACTTGATAGCTGTTCTCATCTTGAAATAACTGTATTCGACTGACAGTTAATTCGGTTATATGTATAGGTACCACTCTCTGCATCACACTCAGTTTCGGACCAATTACTCGCTCTTCATGCCATTCTATGACTATGTCTATGGCACCATGGACAGATCTTCCGACGAGCTGTATGAAAGGTCACTTGTTCGAAAGGCAGATGCACCCGATGTGGTGCATCTCACTCATCTAACCACCCCGGAATCTATATACCATCTGCGTTTGGGATTTGCACACTTGGCTTCGAACCCCCATGAGTACCGAGTCCAAGTGGTATGTGTGGTTAATGTGGCCTCTCACGCTATGGTCCGTCATGATCACTTGGATACATGGGCGTACGTTCGTCGTGGAACGGAACATCTTCAAACACCTCAAATTGCAGACATGGGCTGTCCCCAAATACACCATTCAGGTAAATTTACATCTGTGCTATTTATTATGAGTCATGATTGCAGTAGTACGTACTACAATTAATTAATATGGATCTTTCTCATGGTTAATTTGATACATACATATCATTGCAGTACTACATGCACTGGCAACGAGAGTCGATTAACAGCATGATCGAGGATGCAATACTGGAGGCTGATGAGAAGGGCGTCAAGGTGTTAAGCCTTGGCCTACTGAATCAGGCAAGTCCTGCACACAATTCTTGTTCTTTCTCGTTCGTTTCGCCTGGTGAGTTGGTTATCTGATGACTTCAATTCGATTATCCAGGACGAGAAGGTTAATAGAAACGGTGAGCTTTTCGTGAGAAGGCATCCTGAGCTCAAAGTGAAGTTGGTTGATGGAAGTAGTTTAGCAGTTGCTATTGTACTAAATAGCATTCCTAAAGGAACAACTCAGGTGATTCTTAGAGGCAAGTTATCAAAAGTTGCTTATTCCATTGCTCTTGCCTTGTGCCAAGGTGGAATCCAGGTATGTATGTATATATGTTTCTGATCCACTGCATGCATATTTCGTCTCTCGCTTAGCTTCTATGTTACGAGTCCTTGTAATACCCCGACACAGGTGTTCACAGTGTACGAGGACGAGTACAAGAAGCTCAAAGCAAAGCTTAGCAACAGATCAGCCGGAGACAACTTGATCCTCTCCAAACACAACACACCAAAGGTTAACACCTCACTTTTTCCCACATAATCTTTTAAAACATGATCACGACTGCTCAAAACAGAGTGGTGGTTGTGCAGATATGGCTGGTGGGAGACGGGGTGAGCGAAAGTGATCAAACGAAAGCAGCAAAAGGAACAACGTTCATTCCCTTCTCTCAGTTCCCACCAAGGAAAACGCGTAAAGATTGCTCGTACAACAGCACACCAGCCATGCTGGCTCCAAAGCATCTTGAGAATGTGGACTCTTGTGAGGTAATAAAAAACACTTTGTTTTTGACCAACATATATATCAAAACTGGCAAATGTGATGACATCATGTCTTCGTGTTGGTCAGAACTGGCTGGGACGAAGAGTGGTGAGCGCGTGGCGCATAGCTGGAATCATGCACGCCATGGAAGAATGGAACGTGCACGAGTGTGGAAACATGATGTTCGACATTGACAAGATCTGGGAAGCCTGTCTTCGCCATGGCTTTCGTCCTCTCACCACCCATGTCCAACCCAACCTCAACTAGATCAAATCAATGCTTCTCCAATTAATCTATCTACCATCTCCCTAAAACACAGCTTTAAATAACAAACCTTTACTTTTTTCCGATCTTGTTCAACCTTTCTTTCTCAGAATCGGAAATAGTATACATATTCATATTGTTTTGGACGAAACAAATCATATCTTATATAACATTCCATGTTTTTATTCATTAACCAAAGACAACACCTATAAAAAAAGCAGGGTGTTTTGCACATCATAAAATGGCAACAAAACTAAATGAATCGATCGAGTTAACGTAGGTGGATGGGTCGATGATCACTTCTATTAAACTCAAGTTTAGTCTTATAATCAGGACTTACTTCGCAAATAGTCACATAATTATTACGGTTTTAATTTATTCCGACAATTTCAAAATTACTCGATTTAAATCCAATTTTGATTGGATAATTCAAATTTCACTGGAATTTTACATGAATTGCATTTGACCTCACAATATGAAGCTTTTAGATGAGCGAAGTATGATATGACTGACACGTGTAATTTTCACATTGATCGACCTTAATTAAAAAATTCTAAAAGGAAAAAAATATAAGAAAAGCCACATCAATTTAAAAAATGGAAAAATCGAAAAGCAGAAATCCAAATTCTCCCCCAAATCGTAACCCAAACCCTAATTGAGAAAATTAACCCCAATATCATCAAAAACCCTAATTCAGGATGGTAGCTTTGGAGCCTCCAGACTCGTATCGTTGACGCAGGGGCCGTTGACGGCGACGTTCGACGCCGTTAGTAAGGCGTTAACAGCGTTCATCTTCTCGCCCTTTGATGCCAATTCGACGATTTGTTTCTGGGAGAGAGATTTAGCGATGAAGTAATTCTGGTCGAGGATTTGTTTGGTGAGATAGGGAGGATGGGATCTTGGAGCAACATCATCTTCCACCACGGCGCGATGGAGGGTTGGCTTTGCGCCGCCGTGGACGGTGGTGATAAGGAAGTGATGAAGTCGGCAATGATGACAAGGCTTGAATTTTCCGTACCAAATGAGGTTGACAGAGATTTTGCCACACTCAGTAGTGATGAACAAATTATGAGAAATTATGCAACTTATATACAATTGATCAATAAATTAGCAAAAAAAGAAGAGGAGTTTTAGGATTGATTAATATCAATCATTAAATTAACTAAATAACCTCGAAAAATAAAACAAGAAATTAATGAACTTAAAGCATTTCATCTACTCTAACAACACGTTCTATTAAATTGAACTGATTTTAAGTGGGAAATAACATTAACCATAAAACAACATATATCTCTTTAGTTTTTTTTTTTAAGTATAGATATAGATATAGATATAGATATAGATATAGATAGATTGTCTTCCTTGTTCTTAGTCGATGTAGACATGGAAATGGGCTTCAACAATTCTTAAGCCCAGTATCTTTTTCTCCTATTTGGTAAATAGAATATCATTTTCTTTGGCCCATGTCCTTCATTCTTTCACAAAGTCCAATTCTTTCATCCTTCTAATTCCTTTGTTGACCTTCAAGTCCGACCAACATTTTCATCGCCAACTATCATTTTCCTCAACTTAAAATGTCTAATTTTTTCTTTCTAAAATAATCAAGAAATAATATATGAAGTTATGGGACTTCGAAAACAATAGGTAAGAAAAATAGTACATTCAAATACATAAAACACTATATAATCTCCGTTTAATCAACAATAAAATGTACCTATTTTCTATGTATCAATCTTCGTCTCATTCCCCAATTTAATTGGTGAATCCCCATTACAATAACATTGATTCCAAGCAAAAAAGTCCCAAGCACGCCATAATCTAGAATCCAAAGGGCACAACCAACTCACATTGTACCATAACAGAACACAAAACTTATGTTATACTATCTCATGAGGAGTTTTTGTGAGATAAATCCTTCCAACTGATGAATTAAACCTATTATTATTAATTTATATATGTATTACGTAGAATTAATAATGGGTCGACCTGTCACACGAAACATGATTCGTGAAACAATCCCGATAAGACTCACTCTATGAGAAATTCACATCACCAGACATTATTAAATGAGGGTAGGCAGACTACATATACTTAAATATAATGGCCATTTTCGTAATGGTCACTTAAAAGCGACATTTCACCTGATTATTGCCCAATTAGGCCTTAATAATTTAGGGGAATGTTTGGAACATGGTTTGAATATGCGAACACGTGTGACAACCACAAGTTTCCTCAAATTAAATTGTGTTGTTTATTTTTGTTTTAAATTTAAAATATCTTCAATATATAAGATATATAGTAGCTATGAATATGGTGGGCTGGAATTGAAAACAAGTTAATGATATAAAACCATTTAAGTGCTGAATTAGATGATTGGAGTTGGACCAACAAAATTATAAATAACGTTTTTGAAATTTTATTCTATAACTTCATTTTTAATTCCTTAATAAACTCGTATATTACACAAATAATATATGCTAGTTCTATCTTACAAAGAAAGTATCAGAGAAAGGGAAGATGTGTAGGTAAATTGGGTTTCGGTCCAAAAATTATAGATATGAGTTTTTGGGTTTTAATTCGAGACATTTTCTTGTGAAACTATTTCACATATTTAAGATTTCACAAATGTGGTTGATGAAACTATCTCTTAATTTTTTTTGATAAAAAGGAATATAAATTTAGTATGAAATCCACAAGATGTAGTTATAACATGCATTTTAAAATATTACAAAAAGTTATATGAAACGATCTCACGAAATGATCTTTGTGAGATGTATCCTTATCATCCATAAAATGAACTAATTTTCACGAGTTCTTATATTAATTATAATTATAATAGCTATAAGTAGGAATATGACTTGACCCGTCTCATTAAATATAGAATATTAAAATTGGGGGTTGGAATTGGGCGGATGGGGTTGAGAATATTCAATGTCACTTACTAAATCATTAAAAAATAAAAATTCTTGTGTACAACTCTCTAAATTTAGAAAAGAAATGTATTTTTGTATTAAACTTGAATATCGTGTTAGATAGGAGGCCAAATTTGGACCAACTTCTGATTTTCATCATCCTAGCTAATGTAATAATTAATATGTTTTAATATCATTAATTTCCCATTGTAGCTCAACAGTGCCTGCAACTAAGTACTGTGTATCAATTTAATTAAAACACTCTAAACCCTAATACTATTTTTGCACCTTAAATTTGTTATATTATACTTGAAATATCTTCGAAAATGTTCGCTTGGTGATTATATCAAAAAGTTTAGATTTGTAATCATAGGTACTTTACAATCTGTAGTGCAATTGTGTTGTCGGATCCGGATCTACGTATTTTTTTGTTTTGACTCATGATCTTTATGTTGTATTAGAGTTACATTTATGTTATATTAGTCATACATTCATGTACAAATATTATACCATTAGTTCAATACTTTAACTTAAAAAAAAACTGAAATTTCTATTATATTAGTCATACATTTATATTATATTAGTTATATCTTCATATGCAAATATAATACCTCTATATAATATTTTAACTTTAAAAAGGGGTTAATTTCATTAATTTTGGTCTCACATGTTTCTTTTTTCTTTTTCTTTTTTTGAAATTGTGGTCATATATGTTTCAATTTTTTTTCAATTTAGTCAAAATTTCCAATTTTAGTCTTGTATGTTTCAGTATTTTTCAAATTCAATTTTGGTTGAATGGCCGTTGGGAAATCTCACTCTACATTGACGATTTTGGGAATTCCAACAAATTTGAACTGGAATTGGAAAATTTGAAATATAAAGAACCAAATTTATAAAAATTGATTGAAATTGGAAAAAGTTGAAACATACTCTAAAAATAAATAAGCTCAAACAGGTTAAAATAAATATGAAGCATCTTGGTTCAACAATGAGTTCTACTCTTCAGTACCTCTAATCTCTTTCGTTTGTTGGTTACAACCTAGTCTTCAAATCTACGTAAAAATTTGTGAAAATGAGTTCGGTTAATGGTTAAAAAAAATTTGTCTCACGAAAATTATTGGGTGAGACTGTCTTACGTAAGCTTTAATTAAATACAAAATCTTGTGTGAGATGGTCTCATGAACAATTTTCATGAGACATCTTTTTTTTTTTTTTTTAATCAACTAACCAAATCAATTTCTACAATTTATATATGAATTGTGATCAAGCGTGATTGTGGATTGACCCGTAAAATTTAGTCGGAATTAAAATATGGAATCAATTAAAGAAAACTGATTATTTCTATTATTTGCATTGACAGGTAGTGAGTATTGTACGGTGCACTAAAGTCAGGCCCATGTTTGGTAATCTTCTACAAACATTTTTCTTAACAGAACAACTAGTCACTAATCCTCATCTTAATTACACCGGTTGGTTTGAACATCATCATTTGTCCCTTGATCTAAAAAGGACAACATTTTCAATCTTTAATTAACAATTAATTTCTTCATAATATCTGTTCCACTTTAACTCAATTTTTTACCCACTGCTATTGTAGAAAAGATGCTGACGTATTTTAATACGCTCATCGTTAACATGTAATGATTACATTCCTTAACTATATGAAAAACAAAATTAATCAATACGTTGGAAATATATGAAAAGTGACATGCCAATAGAAGACATATATTGCGGTGGATAGGACAGCAGGATTGTCAGTATATCCTTATATACATAATTTAGGGTTAAATGCAAAACAAGCGCAAAGTATAGATAATTTGCAATTCACAACCTAATTTTTTTTTTTTTCTGGTTGCAACCTAGTTTTCTAGAATTTATATAGTTCCAAAATTTTCAACAAAGTGAAGATCATAAGACACACACGTGACTTGATTTTTTTATTTTACAACCTAAACTTTGTTGTTTTTATCTAATTGCAACCCCGAACTTTGTTCTTTTTATCTAATTACAACTTCAAGTTTTGAAATTTATCAAAATATATTCTAAAACAGAGATTGCAATTGAATAAAAATATTAAGTTTGAGTTGCAAAGTGAATAAATTAATTCATGTACCAAAAAAATGACCTGGAAAAATGATTTAATCACTAGGGTAAACTCTAGTGTAATTTAACCCTTGATGAAGTTGTTCATGTTATTTTAAAAGAGAATCAAAACAACTGCTCCACGAAAACTGTTTCGGACAACTATCCTTTAAGAGAAAAAGTTTCAGACAACGTTAAAAGTAATTTGTGTTGTGCGTGTGCCACGTTTGAAAAAACACTTCCACGTCACTCTAATTTTAGTCTTAATTTTGATGAGATTTTTTTTTTTTTTTGTTGCTTTCTTTATTTACCTTATTTTTAACCTTTTTGGTTAATTATACTCTTGATATGGAATATGATGTGTGATCTTTTAAATCTCGTTTTGAATGATATAAATTGATATTAATAAAATAACAGATATGTTCTATTGATATCATGAGACAGGGTAGTCCGACCAATTTTTTTTTATGGTACAAATGAAAAAAGAGTAAAAATGTCAATTTTTGGGAAAAAAAAAAATACTAAAGTTGTAGTTGAAAAAATTAATGTTCCACATGGAATAAAAGAAACCATCTTCTTTTTTATATATAGAAAAAGAAAAAAAATTCATGTTTTGCCTTGTGTTGTTGCCTATATAAGGGGCTCATATTGGGACACAAAGTAGTGAAGGTTTAAAGAGAGAGCAAATGGCAACAAGACCGGGATTTCTTACTGATTGGCCATGGAAGCATCTTGGAAGCTTTAAGGTCTATTAATTCTCCATCTTTTTCTTCAACATGCAACTCTTCATGCATGAACAAAAGTTTGAGTATATCTATATATATGATGTTTCTTCACATTTTAGTCTTGAACTTCTTTATTCTATACCCTTCTTTGTGATAGTGGTGGTGGTGCTGGCCGACGCCGGCAACCTCCACGTTGCATAGAAAAATTCTAAAATGTCCACGATGGACAGCTGTTAATATATCCACCACTGACGTGTAATGATCTCACTATATCTGATACGTCGGTGGTGGGTACATATTATTAATTTGGCCACAGTGGATAGGGCAACGGGCATATTGCATGATTTTACATCTAGTTGTTTCTTTCTTGAAATCTACTACTATATATTTAGCAATGTATTATAGTTATGATATTGCATGCATTTGATGTAGACAAGTTATTCTTGGCAATCATTAATAATGTTTTCCATTTCCATGAAACTTGAAAATGAAGTACATCATCCTGGCTCCATGGGCAATGCACAGCATTTACTCCATAGCAAGAATGGAGAAAAAAGATCAGATAGACTATTTCAACTTGCTTGTGATACCATTTCTACTCTCGCGAGCACTTCACAACCAGATATGGATCTCCGTTTCGCGCCACAGGACAGCGAAAGGAACGAGCAGGATTCTCGACAGAGGCATTGAATTCGAGCAGGTCGACAGAGAAAACAGCTGGTCTGTTGTAGCACCATCTTTTATGAACGAACTTGTCTCCAAGCTAAAGAATGCCCGAAACTGATGTAGTAGTGGTGCTCTTGCAGGGATGATCAGATTCTGTTCAATGGGCTTTTGTTCTACATCATCAACACCACTGTCAAGTGTGGTTCTTTCTTCCCACTTTGGAGGAGTGACGGAATTGTGATCACCCTTTTGCTTCATGCTGGCCCTGTTGAGTATCTCTACTACTGGCTTCACAGAGCATTGCACCACCACTTTCTGTATTCGAGATACCATTCTCACCACCATTCTTCTATCGTTACAGAGCCCATCACATGTAGGCTCAAAGGTTGTTTTGTTTCTGTTAGGTTGTGTTTTTTTTTTTTTTAATGGTGATCTGTGCTTGTGGCTTTGGCAGCTGTGATACATCCGTTTGCGGAGCACCTGGCGTATTTCGCGCTGTTTTCAATTCCACTGCTGGTGACGGTGTTCACTGGGACGGCTTCCTTGGTGTCTCTCTTCGGTTACATAACTTACATTGATCTCATGAACAATATGGGACACTGCAACTTTGAGCTCATTCCTAAATGGGTGTTTTCTGTTTTTCCTCCTCTCAAGTACTTGATGTACACGCCCTCGTGAGTCTCCAAATCGACGTTATACATCATTTGAGTGCTTAACTTAAGACTTATAAAATCTTGAATCTTAACAGGTTCCACTCTCTGCATCATACTCAGTTCAGGACGAATTACTCGTTGTTTATGCCATTTTACGACTACATTCATGGGACGACGGACAAGTCTACTGATACACTGTACGAAACATCACTGGAGAGGGAGGAAGATGTCCCAGATGTCGTGCATTTGACACATCTAACAACACCGGAATCCATCTTTCATCTTCAAGTCGGATTTGCCTCTATCGCTTCAAGGCCTCAAAACCAATCTAAATGGTACACGTGGCCTCTAACATGGTGGTCTGTCATCCTCAACATCGTCTATGGCCGAACCTTCATCGTAGAGAGAAACGTGTTCGAGAAACTCAAGCTCCAATCCTGGGTGATACCAAGATACAGTGTGCAGGTAACTTTGTTTGCTGTTAGAAAAGCCCAATTCTTGATATGACCCTTTGTTTAAAACCTCTTCTTTTCATGCAGTATTCACTGAAATGGCAAGGACAAGCCATCAATGGCTTGATCAAAGAGGCCGTACTTGAAGCAGAATCGAAAGGTGCCAAGGTCTTGAGCCTAGGCCTTCTGAACCAGGCAAGTTAACTCGATTAATCCTCTGTTTTACATTGATCTACTCGTCTTTAGCAGCTGATCCAAGACTGGTTCTATATATAGGGTGAGGAACTCAACGGAAGAGGAGCAGTGTTCATCGAAAGATATCCTAAGTTAAAGACAAGAATCGTAGACGGAAGTAGCTTGGCAGTTGCAGTTGTCCTAAACAGCATTCCGAAGGGCACAACTGAGATCCTGTTTCGAGGCAGCCTCTCCAAGCTGGCTTTCGCCATCGTTTCTGCTTTGTGCAAGAAGGGCATCAAGGTTGCTACATTCTACGAAAACGAGAAGCTTAAGCTGTCCTTAAGAGCTCAGGGTGAAGTGGTACTCTCCAAATGTTACACTGAGAAGGTAAACATCATTAACTAGATGATCAAAGTTCCATAAATCTTGAAAATGAAAAGAAAACTGATGAGTTAATGTTGCAGATATGGCTAGTTGGAGATGGGATCTCAGTAGATGAACAAGTAAAGGCACCAAAGGGGGCTCTCCTCATCCCTTTCTCTCACTTCCCTCCTAAGAAAACGCGCAACGACGTCGTTTACTATCACACTCCATCAATGGTGGCTCCACCTTCCCTCCACAATCTGCATTCTTGTGAGGTATGCACAACTCAGACCATTTAATTCCTTAACACATAAAATGTTTTCTGTTGCGCGTAATCATTCGTGCTATTTATCGTTGCACAGAATTGGTTGCCAAGACGAGTGATGAGCGCTTGGCGAATAGCTGGCATACTTCATGCGTTGGAAGGATGGAATGTGCACGAATGTGGCGACTCCATTTTCAACCTTGACAAGGTTTGGGAAGCTGCTCTTAAACACGGATTTCGCCCCACCAACATTTCCGAATAATATCTCAACATATATATAATATGAATGTATGTTTCAGAAACATTTGTGCTAGCTAAGCACAAATTAGTCTTTGATCATTGTGCTGTTTTGAATTATGTCTTCTTATGCATTTCTGTTTCTTAAGTAGTATCATGTTGTTCCACTTCCTCTCAATTTTATGTTCAATGGACTCATTTGGAAGATGTCGAAATCAAAAAAACGAAGGATTTATTTCAAGGAAACAATTTAAATGTAAATATATGCTACTACTAGAAAAACATCTAAAAAAGTTCAGGCTTCCCAACTCCTTCCAAGGGATCCAAACCCATCGCTTTGACCCTCAATTTTTCATTCACCTGTTAACAATTTCGGGTAAGCTGTGCACCATCTCGAACCTCTCTCGGAGGAGAACAAGTTTCATCATTTGGATACCACATTAAGAAATGGGACCCACACAAAATGTTACCCCCAAATGGGAAAAAAATCAGAATTTTTCCAACAATTGCAGGTTAAGAATGATTTTCCATATTGAAATGGGATATAGATAGTTTAATTATGTATATAACTGCAAACATTTCCCAACATTAGAAGAAGAATATAGTTCATATATCATTGTCTTAAAGAATTGCATAGTTCTTACATGTACTAGAAAACAATCAAATGTAAGTACATAGTACTATCACAAAATCATCTAACAATACATGTAGCTAAATAATATTCCCACACAACATGGAAGTGAGGTCATCATTTAGAGGATTGCACACCCTTCTCACAAAATCCTGAAGCAACAGGACAATGGTAGCCATAAATTCATTCCATTCATGATAGTCTTCGTTCAACGAGACGATTTGAGGGACTCGAGCTCTACAGAGTGGGCACGTCGAATGTGAAATGAGCCATACATCAATGCACTTGGAATGATACATGTGGCTGCACTCTGGCAGTCTCCTATAAGTATCACCAAAACGTACGTCGTTAAGACATATGGCACAACACGTCGGGCTCTGGGAACGCTCGTTGAATATGGCAGCAGCCGGTAGACGATCCTGGCCGTAAAATTTCTTGAAAAGGGTTGATGAAGTGGTGGCCATATTGGCAATGAATGATGCAAGATGGTGGTGGTTTTCCATAGTGAAATGGGAGTGTATGGTTTAATATAAGCAATGGTTTTATCTTAGCTATAAATGTTGTAGTTGAATGATCCTTAATGATGAGCAATATATATACTCGTATGAGAAAATCGGTTCAATTATAAGTCCAAAGAGTTGGTCCCATTTGAGTTAGAATTCAAGTGGGATGGTCAAAGTGTGATTTCTATAGAATTTGGTAGGAAAATAGAGTGGAGGACCGTACAAGGACCAACTTAATTGACCTTTTCCTTATATGTTTCTCCTTTCTATTTAATCAAATTCTTTATGAAATTGAATCATTAAATTATTGGGATCCATTTTTTGTTGTTGTTAACTTATTAAATTTTGTTTTTTAGTGGAAGATAAATGTTTTTTTGCCTAATTATACTTTCCTAACATTTGAGGTGTAATATGATACTACCAGCTATACTAATGTTGGTATGCGAAGTGTAATATGGTTGTATTGCATTAATAATGATACGAACATGTGATATCCATACGGACCACATTTATAATACTACGGGGGTGTACAATATTGGTACAAGTTGGTATGATGTCGATTTTATTTGCTACAGAATGTTTTAAAACAATATTCTCTTGATTAAAAATAATAGTTTCAAACTCTTGATTAAATAAAAAATTTCTCCTTAGAGGTGAGTCAACCCGCGTATTTTCCTATTTCAACACAAAATTCATATACAATAAAAATTGATAAAGAAAGAAGTAACAACAAACAAAAGAAAATATCCAAACCAATAATAATAATTCACAACCCACAAAAATAGCTTGCAATCCTATATATTATCAATACAATTGTTAATTTAAAATCAGTATTTATTATGTGACTCCACTTTATTGAACTCTTGGGAAAACCAAAAGTTGGGCTTTGCTGCGACTAGGCCCAATATTGAGTCTCAAGTCTGAAGCCCAATGGGCCATATTCATGTGATCCACTGTGCAATACATTCTGAAAATATCAACCAAAAGCTCGCGCACATCAGAAGAAGAAGAAATGGCTGCTTCCATATCCACACCACCTGTATCTCTCTCTCTCTCTACAGAATTTTTCTCAAGGAAGAGAGATGGACTCAGCAATCTATCATGGTCTTTGTCTTTTCCCAACATCAAATGTTCCACAATTACTTCAACCTTAGCCTCTCCAACCCTCACTCGAAATCAGGTATTCTTCTTCTCGATTTTGCTTTCGCTCAATTAGTTGTTTGGTGTGGTTCTTTTTTTACATACTATTGCTGGATTTAGGATGTTCGAGCTAGTTTTACTGTGTTTTACGTAGAAATGTTGGACTTTGGTGTCGTTTACAGCATCGTGATGATTGGAATTGGGATAAATATTTTGAATTTCTGCCCTAATTTTGCTGAACTGTATTGCATTTATGTGAAAAAAGAGTAATGCTTGTGTAGAAGCCCTAAATTATCTTTGGAACTGGTATAATAGAGAGGATTTTAGTGTAACAAGGTAAGCATGTTTGAATCATTGGTAGAGAGAAATGGCTTGGCTTCTAAGTGATAAGATGTATCACTAGGACTCTAAAGGAATCGAGTTAAGCCGGGCGGACTCCTCTTCAAGCCTGTTTGAAATATTAACGAGCTTCAAAATCTGTGTTTGAGCTTGTTTGATTTGCAATTGAGTTGAGTTTGATATTTTAACACTTTATTCCTTTTAATCCTTTTGTACTTAGATTGTAACAAATGTAGAAGAATGTTCAAGCTTGTTATGCATCCATTGAGTCGAACTCAACCGAACCTTTAACAAACAAATTCAAATGTGTATCAAGTCGTTTGGTTTGATTTTATGTCCTATGTATTAATCTAGTCCTGTTGCTCATCACTCCTATATATTTGATTAGTTTTAGATGTCACCCTGCGCAAAGATGACCTGCATAAATCGAGAAATGAAATTATCCAGTATATTAGATAGAAAATGCATCGGGAACATGAATATGTGTATTATTGTGTGTTTTGGGAGAAAGGATTGAGTAGGAAGAAAATGCGATTTTTTATCCATTATATGTCATCTTCATTTTCTTGTTGCATATTTCATATGATCTTGTAACGAATATTTGAAGGGATTCGTTATTGAAGCTGCCGCATACACACGGAGATCTCGTGCTGAAGCTGCTAAGAAGCCTAATAAAAAGTCATGGAAACAAAGGACAGATATGTATATGAGACCATTTCTGCTGAATGTCTTCTTCTCGAAAAGATTTGTCCATGCAAAAGTGATGCATCGAGGTACGAGCAAGGTTATATCAGTTGCCACCACTAATGCCAAGGATCTTAGGAACACCTTGCCTTCTCTTACTGACAACAATGCATGTAGAGTTATAGGCAATTTGATCGCAGAGCGATCTAAAGAAGCTGATGTATATGCAATGTCGTTTGAGCCCAAAAAGAACGAACGTGTTGAGGGCCGACTTGCCCTCATTCTTGATACCATCCAGGGTAATGGTATCATATTTGTTTGATCTTTCACCATTTAAGCCTATGAAAAGTGACTCCTTTCAGTGTATGTTGCTTTCTACCCTGTGGATGTAAGTGTTGTTATGTTATGCTATATTTTAACTTAACTTTTATAGCATATCATAAACACTTAGAATGAATGTTTAACAATAGGGTTAAATTAAAATTATAACAAAGATTCAGAATGTTATAAAGAAATGCAGTATTTCTATAAAATATATAGAGGCAATAACCTCGTCAAAACTGTGACAATAACAAGAAGAGGGCAAAAGACCTCATGCAATCATAGTTTTTAAGTTCTCAGAATAATCAAAACAACAACAGTAAAATGTAACCCCTCAATGGGGGGGGGGGGGGGGGGGGGGAGAACCCAATGATAATGCACATTAGCTTTTGGAACCTGCATAAGAAAGATGCAAAAGCATGATAATAGCAATGAGACAATGCCAATATGCTAAAGATTCATGACTATGTTGTTAATGAAAATGAGATTTTATCAAGATTTTCCCAAGTCTAAACAAAATCAAACCATTGAACTTAAGCACAATCTTCGATAATGTGGTTATCGACTCTGCTATGTGATAAAGTCATTACCTACACCAAAGCCGGGTGTAAATAGATGGACTATGAAGCATCTTTAAGCAGCAGCAACCTGTGACCAAAACAGAAAGAAAAATCAAATCGACACCATAAAGCCAACAAAAGGATGCATCGGATTACTATAAAATTGCACGATTTCACTTGAACTAATCGTCAAAGGCCCATAACAGAACCTTCTTAAGGATCATATCACTCAACAGCTTAATGCATGTCAAGTGTTGATAGAGAAAGTTACCATAGTAAAGTGGTGATATATTCTTTAGCAATTCTTGGAAGTTTGGAGATGCTGTTTTACCTGCTGACTCTGTGAGGTGAAAACGGCTTTGACTGCGTCGAAAACTTCTCCAATGGGTCTAGCAGCATCAATCTAAATAAGAAGAAACATCAATTACCATGTTCGCCTTCTTCTGAGCATGGATTATAATGGCTGTGAAAAGTTACCTTTCGAACTTTGCCTCTTGCATTGTAATATTCAATCACTGGGAGACTAGATTCCATGTACACCTTAAATCTCTTCCTAATTGTGTCGAGGTTGTCGTCTTCACGACCCTAAGCACGAAAAGAAAGACAAAGAAGGTGAGGATAGTTACAGAAGGAAGTGGATTGAAAAAGAAAACAATAATTGGTAATTTTGATTAGGAAACTAATGAGTGATATATAACCTGGTTCCTAGTTAAGAGGCGTTTCTCCATTTCCTCCTCCGAACAATTGAAGAAAAGAACAAATTCTGGCTGAATGCCAGTCTGAGAAAAACGAAAGTAATTGGTGAACTAATATTGATACGTAGAAAAAGAAATGTATGAAGATGCATAAACACAAGTAAATATACATAAAGGGAGTAGAAGAGGATATTTACCACAGACTCAAATGCTGCACGATTTTCCTCATTACGAGGAAACCCATCAATAAGAAACTTGTCGTTTCCATTTTCCTCTATTGCTCGTTGGAGTAGCTTAATTGTTACCTCTGAAGGTACAATTTTTCCCTCCTTGATCATGTTTTGGATCATCGTCCTACATTTCATAAACCAAGTTATTCATAAAACACATTAAAGAAGTGATTAAAAAGAACAAAACAAAAAAAGACTTTGGAATGCAGTATAAATATGAGAATAGAAAAGGCATTGGTCAATGAGGAAGCAAATCTCATTCAAATACAAGTGTTACACATATTTCTTTCTGAAGAAAAAACGACAAATCCACATAATACTGGAAGAATATCGTACCCATTTTCAGATCCGGATTTGATCTCTGCTCGCAGAAGATCACCTGCACTGAGATGGGTATAACCAAAATGTTCGACGATGTTGGCACACTGAGTGCCCTTACCACTGCCTGGGCCACCTGTTCGAATTTAAAGAGGACAAGATAACATACATGTCATAATTACATCGATAAGAAATGCTCAGTTAGAAGAGAAGTACATGTAAGAAGACAAGAAATTCAAATAGCCAGACAGAGCCAAGAAAAAAGTAATGGTGTAAAATCAGATTCAATAATCTCTATTTATTCGCTTGAACAGGAAAAGGATAACTTCTACAATCAATAAAATATTCGAAAGAAAACCAAAGTACTCACCCAGCACAAAAACCACTGAGACCTTCTTGTTGATTATCGCACTTCCTTTTGCCTCCTGAACCGAAATGAATTATGTAAAATTCAAGATTTGGATTCTTTAATTGATTGTAATAGGAAAGTTAAAGTTTCAGCATGTACTTTAGCATTCCTATTTCTTGCATTAAGCGTGCATAGAACCTTAAGAGTAGAGCCTATGGCTCCAATCATCTTTCAACTTAGAAGTTGAAAAAACTGAAAATTTGAAGGATTAAAAGAAAATACCTTATTAGCAGCATCAAAAACAGTCCCCATAGTGCCTAGAGAAATTCTTTAACTATCTGCATACGCACAAATATAAAACGGTAGTGAAGGTGTGCTTTCAATATAAGTAAATAGCAGAACACATAATACATCAAACAAAAAAATTCATATCGCCAACAAACTGGGAAATACATAGATCAATAAGATTAAATTCACTTAAGAGCAAATTACCAATGAAGGTAAATTTTCAAATTTGAGTAAGTCCTTTTGACTCTTTATAATGTTTGGCTTAGAATTCCAAAATTATTTTGAATGGAAGGACAAACAAAAAAAAGGCTTCACAAATACACAGATCAAGCACACTGCACGCTCAATCACATCGAGTGAAAATGCTTAACAGAGATGAGCTTAAAATTCAAACTAATATTATCAGCATGCAGCACACACGGAAGATCTTTAAGATCTCTAGAAAAGAGGATACTTTTACAAATTTGTATCGATTGACTACTTTTTTGGAGAATATTATACATTGAAGATCATGATCAGCTGAAGACATCTAACATGAAAAAAGTGGACCTATGAAACAGAGCATTTGGAGCCAACTCGCTTTGTCGGTACACATCAAAGCACATTCTATCCACCAAAAATTAGCTACTCCATATTGGTTACTAGATCCACAAAAGAATGACCAAATTCAAAGACTAAAAGTGATCAAAGAGTGAAAGAACGTTTAAATCTCAAGGAAACAAGCCTATAAATTCAAGAAACTGAACCAAACCACTTAATCAAGCATAATAGTGTTTTAACCAATGAATCAAATAAATTAAAACAAAAGATCCAATCTTGAAAGGGAGAGTAAGCTTTAAAAATCCACCAAATCAGCCCAGAAACTGAAAGACACACAAGATGAAGTTACATCATCACCATAGATTGTGAGATCAAATCTTCACAAACAAAATCCTTGAGCATATATTAAGAAAAAACACAGCTCGAAATCAAGAAATCAAGAATACGTAACACAAAATCTACAAGAAATCTCAATAGCCCTTTATCCAACTCACATTAGATCACAAATCAAAACAGCTGAAAACCAAGAAAAATGACAGGAAAGAGAGGAAATAAGATCTGGGACTCACCAAATATCCTTGTAAGGAAAGCAAGAAAGAGAGGGAAAGAGTGGAGATCTAAGGATGGAGAAAAATGGGTACGAAAATAAAGAGGGTGGCAATTTATAGAGAGAGAGAGAGTTGAAACGGCAACTAACTGAAACTATACAGCGCAAATATAGTGAATAATATTACAAGAATTTGACGTTTTTCGAATTCAGTGAGTTTGTTTCCTTTTCTGAGTCCACACGTTTTTCCGCTGGCTTGAGAATGAATTACGGATGGGTAAAAGTGAAACCTCTACTTTGCGTGGTTTTCAAGATCAATACACTTTCACTTACAATTAGAATCCGATTTCAGTTCCACCTCATACCCTATCAGAACCTGCCACGTGTGAAGATATACGCTTTTTAATCAATAAAGTATATTTATTTAGTGAAGCATCAAATTATACTCTTGGAATGTGATTATATATAAGTTTTGAAATATACTCGTAAAAAAGGTTTCTAGAGAGTTTAGAAGTATATCTATAAAGATCTTCTATATATTTTTTTCTTTTTTTGGAGATATTCAATATGATTTCTATAAAGTTATATATCCTACCAAGAATATAGTTGGAGAAATTTAAACATTGAGATTCCATTAGTATTGGAAAACTGCAATACAAATCAAAGTGAGTCCTTTTCATGAAAACAAGATCGATGATGGCCAACAAACACCTTGCAAATTTTGTATTGCTTAGAATCTGAGTTTCAAAAAGTATTGAACAACCATATGAATAGTTCATTTCTTCTTCTTCTTCCTACCAATCTCCCCTTCAAGAAAAGCATGTCTGGTTAGAACAATCTCCTTAACAAGATTTCTGTAAGTAAAGGGTCTAACTGCTGCTCGTAAGAAGAGCCCTGGAGGTATCCTGCTCTTCTGCACCCTCTTCCGATACGGACCATAACCGAGCCGCTTCCATTCTTCCCGGCTCACTTTCGCCCTCTTGCCACGCATTTCCAGCTCGTCTCCGTCCCCTCCTGTCTTCGTCTTCTCTCTTGACATCATTCCACTCTCATACAACTTCTCCGATTTGTCTATGCTTTTCTTTACCAGCTTCTCCATTGCTTCATTGCTTTTGATCGCGTTCTTAAACTCCTCCTCCCAGTACTTAGGATCCTCTTCCGGTTCTGAACTCTCGTCTTCTTCGATTCCTAGTACTTCATCCCCTGCACCTTTATCCTCAAAAACCACATTATCAATATCATCATCAATATCATTATCATCATCATCATCATCATCTTCTTCTTCTTTGTCATCATCACCATTGTCATTCTCGTCATCCTCAATCCAATCAACAATCTCATTCTCCCCTGCGTTTCGTCTATCATCATCCTCATCAGGTGCATCGCAGCCCAACTCCATCTCCTCCAGCTTCAACTTCCACTCCTTCGTGTATGGATGCAACAACATCACTGGATGATTGGTGAACAAGAACTCCAAACACTTGGACTTCTTCTCATCACTCAGCTTCTCAAACCCCTTAACCACATCATCCACAAACGCCTTGGGATTCACCTTCACAATCCTACACAGCCCCCCAAAATAGGTACACATCTCCACACTCCCATCATCTTTCACCAGCTCACACAAGTAATCCTCCTCCGTCTCAGGGTCGAGCAACGGGGCCAGCCCCGCAAAAAAATCCTCTTGATGCTCGAATCTACATTGGTACACTGGCCTCCTTACATATATGATATCAGGCCTCATCCAAGCTGCACATTGGGTGATCATGGCCCGGGCCGAGTTCCCGAGCCGCCCCATCAATGTCCATTTATCCAACCTCTGATCCCCTGCTTCAAGCGCCACCTCGCACACCAAGGTCCACTGCTCCCATGGCAGATCAGAAACCCTCCATTTTGGGTGCCTCACAAACACCCAGAAATACTTCACTGCCTTGCTCTTATCCATGGCGTCGATGCCTTTCTGAAAGTCTGTCGCCATTTCATGCTGCTCGATTTTCTCCCACTCCTCTTGATCTCTAACCTCGCCGATCATGGTGACGCGTTCATCGGAGAACGTGCCGCGGATGGGTTCGCCCAGTACCACCCCGCGCCACGAGTAAGGTCCGAATTCACCGTATTTGTACCAATCATGAGGGTGCTTGAGATTAGGGTCGTCCTTCTCCATGAACCTGACTAGCCGATCATAGCCGAGACCAATCATCTGGAGCTCGCGTTCGGAGAAATTGTCCGGGTGGTTTTTGTGGGGATTTTTCAGTCTGTAAAATAGGCTCTCCGCCATCTTCTTACTTCTCCGGCGGGCGTTTTTCTTCGCCTCGCGGCGGACGTCTGCGTCGCCCTCAATGCGGCCGCCGGAGGTCCCTCCAGGCTTCCCTTTGCTCCGGCCTGCGAATGACCGGAAGTCAGGGCGTCGGTTGGCATTTTGGCAGGGAAATTTGAGGTTAGGGATTAGGGAGTGGATTTGTAGGGGTTTATGGGTTGCGGGAAAAGGGAGGGTTTTGGGCAAAGTGAGGAGAAGAGGGTTGCAGAATTTGGAGGAAAAGGAGAACGAGAAGGGATGGAGGAGATAAGGGTTTAAGGTTTTAGAGAGAGAGGGGTTTTGGGGCTGCATTTTAGAGAGAGAGAGAGAGAGTGAGTGGTGTTTAACTTTATATGATACACAGTAATATTACATCATTAGCTAGGTAAGCCTGAACCGCATTATAGTGACCACAATAAAGTAAAGAAAATAACAGCTTCACATCTCAATGAGGAACAAGATCCATGGCAGTGTCATGTTAGTCCGCCATTAGCTTACCAACGATACAAGCATAGAACTCAAAGCCCGAAATTCGACTTCCAGGAAAGGCCGTGAGACAGGATACCGACTGCTTGCTAGTTGTTCGACGTAATGCCTAACGGAAAAGTATAGAATTCGATTTTGCTAGGAATTAGATGGAGGAGCGTTGTTCTGTGAATAGCCCAAGAAGGATTTTAAGCTTCTCCAAGAACCGGAAGGCCAACGTGTCGTTTCCCGATGTCGACCATCGTTCTTCGACGGAATTAGGCGTCTCCGGCGAGCATGGCCCCAAACTCTCCGAAGTTTATGGGTTCGTTGGATCCATCACTACCGTTGTTTTCACAGGTTTGATTCATCTTTTCCTTACAAATTTCCTCGCAAAAATACTCTCTTGGAATCAATTATAGTCATAGATTCTTCGAAAATGTTGCCCTTGATGCGTTTCAAATTTAAACAGCTTGAAATAGGATTTTTGTTTGGGTGGAAAGCCATGGATAGCACCTTTAGAGATGATTGATTTTTAGGGCTTCTGGAAAACTTGAGAATTTGTGAGTAATCTTGTGCTGATAAAATATCTTGTTAGAATTTGTCAGGTGATGGTTTTTATTCTCATCAAATTCAATCAGATAATCAAAAACATGTTGAAGTACATTAGGATCATATCAAAATCACACATTCAGATTCTTGATGGTTTGGTAATTGTTCAGATCAATTATATGGAGCTGTCTTCTTCTGTTTTAGTGTGCAATACAGTTGCTGCCTGATTATTCTGTAAAGTGATTTTCATATTTCTTGTATTGGTTATCATTCTTATTTTTCATCCTAAAAAGGGGATGCTTAGCAAGTTGTCGTTTCTCTTTTTATTATCTTGGAATCTTAAGGAAGATAATCAATGGCATCTAAGATATTTCCTTTCTTAACTTGCTTCAGCCATTTTCATTATATGGGCATATGCTCCGGACCATTGGTTGCATTCTATCGGGATCTTTTACTACCCAAGCAGGTCAGTGTAAATGGAATATATGCCTGCCTCTCAAATTATTGAAGCTTCGTTTCAACTTTCTCTTATGTGTACATGCATATGCTTATTCTACACTTTCAGTGAATCATTGTTCTTATGAGAGAGATAAGGCATATGCAATTACGGCGGCTCTTCTGATTATTTTCTAGTTGTTATAGACCACTTGGAACCAAACATTTTTGACATGGATGTTTGTGATTTACTAGACTTTGCCTTGAGTTGTGATAGATTATAAAAATTTAGTGAACAATAGTAACATGTAACAAATAGGTTTCTTAGATAAAGTACATGCATATTGTTATGGAGAAGTCTAATAACCTCGATACTCTGATACTAAGTAAATTTTTTGAGAGAAAAGTTTGTTAGTAATGTACAGAATCTGCTGGGGATTGAACTGATTCCTGTTCATGAAGAAACATTTATCGTTACTTTGTAGTGCTTGTGCATCTAGTGTAGAATTCCTTCACGCAGTATGCTTTATTGCAATGTAATAATATATCTTGACTACTTCAGGTATTGGGCATTGGCTGTTCCGACTTATGTAATGGTGACAATTGTACTGGCAATTATATTTTATATCGGTTTGAACTTCATGGCTACTCCTCCTCCTACCTCCTTCAACTCAATGTTTGGTAATCTTTACATTCTCGGAATTGTTCACATCCTTTTGTCTTTGTCCTTTAAGCTTTAACGACATCTGAAAGATGAATAAAAAGGCTGAAGCATCCTTTTCTTCTGTATCCATGCAGATGAATTCAGTAGGGAACCACTTAGTGGCATCCCTTCAACAGATGATGATGAGCAGCCCATTGAGCCTATATGTGACATTGGCATCAACCAAATCAATGAAATCATGTTTAACAATCTAAAATGATAGCCTGCCACAGGTAGATTTGCTGCTTTGATGACATAATATATTGTTTTTGCCTGCCTGCATATGTCTAATGTGATTATGTCTTTCCAATATCGAAGTTTTTTAAACCAAGAAACGAACCAAGTGAATAATGAAGGTTCTAGTCGGAGCTGTGCTCGTGTACATATTCGTTATTTGTTTTCTGTGTACTTCGAAGTAGACTAATTATGTCAAACAATGATAGACTTCTTATCTTATTACACCAACTAGAAAAAAAGTGTGATTTTGTGTGATAAGCTGATCTATGTATAACATGGAAGCAAGCATGTCATAGTCCATCTTACATCTATCGATCCATTTTACCCACAAACCAAATTCATTTCCACAAATTTTTATGTGAACTGGGAAGTATGAGCAGTGGATTGACTCGTCTTACATAAAATGATCCGTGAGAGGTCTCACATCAGACTTAATATGTGTTATTATTTAGGGAAGGTTTGGAATTGTGAATCGCCATGGAGATAGGTTCGGATATGGTTTGGACATAGTTTGCACGGAGCTTTCAGCACATCGTTTCGTTGCAGTTTATTGCTGGAAAGTTTTGCTTTGGAAATATATAGTCAATGTATAAACTTGTAGATGCAATAGTATACATAGATAAATGCATTGTTTAGACATGGGTTATTGAAATTATGGTGTGTGTTTTCAAACATAACTATCTCATTCTGCACATGCCTGTCATATTAGTATGGATCTATGTTTCATTCACACTTACACATCACATGTTAATTAGTGACATTATTTGATGCAGTAAATATACTATGATTATTTTGATATAAAATATGAAATATAGAATCTAATACATATTTAATCTTCAATTAAATATGTATGTCAAACCCAAAGGCTATGTTTGGAACAGGTTTCCAATGGCATAATTTTGTATTTTAAAATCTTAAAGTATGTTTGTTTACAGATTTAAATTTGGATTTCAAAATCCAAATAAAATCATTACTACCTATATTCAATCATTCAATCAGTACTAAATACACTTTTTCACAATAAAATATTACAACAATCCAATATTTTACAATAAAATATTAAATCAACCCACTTTTTCCAACATTGATTTGACATTTACCATATAATCCTACCCTACTAAATTTTCAAATAAACATACATTTTCACTATTCACCTTTACTACGAAATCCAGAATTTTAGGGCCCGTTTGGTACCAAGGTTGGGTTTGGACTGGATTGTAATAATTTCGGGTTTTTTACTGTTCATGGAGTATAATTTGGATGTTTGGTGTGAAGGTTTTTAGGATGGGTTTAGTTGTGTTATGTGTTTGGTATGTGTGTTTAAAAAGTGTAATGTTTATAAATTTGTGTTTGGTATATAGGTTGGGTTTGATATATTAGGATAAATGACCAAAATACCCTTTTGTTCAAGTAATGGAAAAGAAAAAAAATTCACATTAATTTCCCCCTCTTCGATTTTTCTCCCCAATTCGGCATAATAATGAAATAAATGACTGTTTAGCTAAATTAATTCACATTTAATATGTATTTTACTCAAAATTAAGTATCAAGGGATTCAATAAACAAAAATCACAGTTCCTGCTATACAAAAGATTTCACAACAGAACTCTTTAAAACTAATCCTTCTGAAATTAAGACCACATAACAAGGATCGATAATCAATACAAAGATTAAGGCAAATAAGCTCCAAATGAGTAGAGAATATATTACATTCTTAAATACTACAAGCCCAAACATAAAGAACTCGAATCATGCATCCTCTTTGAACGCAATAAGTTGTTGTCTGGTAAGGGGGAAATCCAAACATACCCCGAGTGATCATTTTGATTTGGTGTTCCATATCGCATGGTTGAACTTTTCTAACTCTTCAGAATGTGTTCCATACACCGTTTTAATTGTGTCTACGCAGCAACTGAAGTCAAGCATGTGAAAATTATAAGAACAAAAACACATCATGATGATATTTGCTTAATAACGATCTTAAATATCAATAATTGAGAACAAAAGAAGATAAAAGGGTTAGGTTTGTGTACCTGCAAGCTTCCTTGTTGAATTTTTTCTTGCCAATCCCATATAAAGTATCAAAAATCTCCGGCTCAACTCGGCAAAAATACGAACGCTCTATGAAAGCAGAGAAACATATTCAACATACTGATAATTATAAGCTCAAGAAAACATGGAAACTTCAAAACAGCCCTTTAGATTCTACCAAAATTTCCCAATCAAAATTTTGGAAAAAATCCGACTCTTCAAGCCTCAATATATGCCTAAAGTTTGTGAAAGGAAATCAAGAATCTCGAAAAACGACAATGCATTCACTATCATAAATGGAACATTTTCTTGAGCTCTTATCATAGTGTATGCACCACCCATCTTGGCCAACCAAGCTTTTGTACAGCTGAAACAAATTTATGCACATATTCAAACTTCATATAATCCATCAACATTCTCTTCCACCTATATAAGCATATACTCATTTGCAATTCATTACTTCAAATTCGAGATAGAGTAAACATTTATCGAATGAGAACTTTTAATACCCAAGTTTATTCTAAATCACAATTTCAATCCCACCTAAATTTCATACAAAAACATACAACTCAAACCAGAATGAAATAACAGATTAGGATAAATATCAGAATTTTGAAAACTAACTCAGAATATTATCCCCCAAATTTCAATGTTGAAACCCTAGAGCATAAATTCGAGCGAGAAGATAGTGGACACAAACCTGGATATCAGAAGGATCGTCGAAAACTTCTTCAAGTGTGATGGTGGGCTTAGGTGTGAATTGCCCTAGGCTAAATCGAACTTTCATTTCAACATTAATACCTTACCTAAAATGAAGATGGACTCGGCGACTCTACTCCGGAATCGGAGCTTAACTACACTTCATGGCACTGGTTACGCACGCAGTCGGGGAGTGTCGAATTCAGAAACGGAGAGGTTCAGCTTGGTGGAGGGTTTCAGTTTACGATTTGGGGAAGAAAGGGTTTTTGGCTATTCTTTCATGGCATTGGATGTAATTTTCTTGATCTAAAAGGGCAAAATGGGAAATAAAGTATCTACAGTAGGGGCGAAGTCGTAATTTCGTGCCAATGTACTGTTTGGATAAAGTAAACCCTCCAAGAGGGCTGGGTTTACAAGCCCGGCCCAAACAGTGAAATAAGCCCGTTCAATAACCCGGGCCCACGTTAAACCCGGGCCCTAAACCCCTGCACCAAACAACTGATTGGGCTGGTTACTAAACCTAAACCAGCCCAAACCTAGCTACCAAACGGGGCCTTAAAGTTAGAATTTCTCCAAACCCACTAAAATTTCTTCCAAACATAGCCAAAAGAATTTGAAGCATTTTGTCGAATTAATTATTTTTCTAACTCATTAACTTTCCGTCTGATATTTTTATCCATTATCTTTTTGAACCGACAAGGTTATCTTTTAATTTTGAAAATTCAAAAATTTAACCTAAATCTCCGAATAGCTAGATCGGGCTGAATTCAAAGGTATACTCTGGTTTTTGGGTTATTTTTGCCAAGTAAATGATATATTCTGACAATTTTGTCTATTAATTTTTTGAGTTATTCGTCCTTATAAAGTGTCACGTGTTAATCACATGCGATTATAACCCGATTTAGTCATTGAGCTTGAATTTGTGTCAAATTTCCAATTTCTTAAACAATAAAAAACAAAATCGTCAGGCTAAAAAGATAATATGTAAATTCTTTGAACCCAAAAAATTAGTGGTAAAAAAATAAAATTAATTCCATCTTAAAGCAAACTTCTCATATTACCCCATACCAAACTTTTTATTTATTTATTTTTAAACACGTGAAACCCCTAATTTTAATAGGTTGTACTGTGATAATAGGTATTTATTAATTGCATGGATATGAGTTGTTAAAGAGCACCACACAGAAGAGAAATCTAAATCTGAGATTCTTTGTTGTGTTGGTGGAATATTCCGATGACTTCACTTCAGCTTTTCTCCCATTTTCTGCCCAAAACCACTCTTCCTTCTCTCTCTACAAACCATCTCTCGACCCCTCCTCCCACCTTCTCTCTCCCACTCAAGATGTCTTCTTCCTCAGCCACAACGTATGCTTCACTTTCTCTCTCCTCCCTTTTTCTCTCTCTTGAATTCTCTATGCTTTTTCTGGATATTTATGGCTTTGATTGTGTTGAAGATGATTTAGTACTTGTTGCTATGTTGTTATTTAGTACTGCTGAACTTTGTGTCTGGATTTATGATCTGAAACTGTCTTGTAACAACTCTAATGTAGCAGCATTTGTGGTGCATGTTATTGTGCTACACGTTCGAAAACTAATATCCGATACATGTTAGGCGTTCGTCGCTTGCTTCTGTTGCTCCGCTTGAAGCAATATTGTTCGACATTGATGGAACGCTAGCTGATTCCGATCCTATACATTACTACGCATTCAGAGAAATGCTTCAAGAGGTGTTTTTACCTTGTTATTGTGTTTTAGTATAGCTTTCGTCTTCTTACTCTATTTTTAGAACAGGTAGGATTCAATGGAGGAGAGCCCATAACAGAAGAATACTTCATCAAGACTATCAGTGGCAAGCATAATGAGGAGCTCTGTCACGTTCTTTTCCCCGATTGGGAAATCGACAGGGCTCGTAAGTTTTTTCTCGATAAGGAAGCAATGTTCCGAAGGTAAAATGCTGAACAAACGAATGAATCTATATTCGATTTACTAACTAATGCTCTCATGGAAACAAACACACAGATTGGCAGCAGAAGAGACGGTACCTGTGACTGGCCTCGACAAGTTGTGCAAATGGGTGGACGATCGTGGTCTGAGACGAGCAGCAGTGACCAATGCTCCTAGAGAAAATGCTGAGATGATGATCTCTCTACTAGGGCTCGACAAATTCTTTGAACTGCTCGTCATTGGAAACGAATGTGAGCGACCAAAACCATATCCGGATCCTTACTTGAAGGCCCTACAAGGACTCGGAATATCTTCAGAGCATACATTTATCTTTGAGGTTTTGATATGATATAATTACATTATATATATACTCGAAGTGTGTAGATTTGCTAATACGAAGTTACCATGAATGAAGGACTCCGTGTCTGGAATAAAAGCCGGGGTGGCTGCTGGGATGCCGGTGGTAGGTTTAGCTACAAGGAATCCGGAAAGCTCGTTATTAGAAGCCGGGGCGAGTATGGTGATCAAGGATTTCTCCGAGGCAACATTGTGGACTGCTTTGGAAGAACTAGAGAAGAACTAATTGTCCTGTTCAATTTGCTATTTCAATACGGGTTTATCAAGAATCCATTTTTTTTGAGCTCACCATAAGACAAGAAAGAAGCACTTCAGTCTCTGCCTGAAACTAACTCTTCGTACTTTACATCCAATAATGGTGGATTATTGTTCAAACTTGCACAAAATGCCTTCTCTTTATTAGCAACTAGTCAAGAGAAAAGCTCCTTTCAAGAAGTTTATCATCCTTATTGCTTCGCATAACATGCTTGTACCAACCTATACCAAATTAGTATGTACCATCACACTCGAGCTCGAAACACCAAACCAAAACCATTTCATCATAGGTTGTATCAACTTCGACGTACAGACAAATCCATACCATAAAAGACCAAGGTGTTTCACTCAAACTACCAAAACTAGAAGGGCAGAATTGGCAAAAGCTTATATCTTTAGGCTAAAAGAGAGAGAGAAACTTAAGTTTTAGCTAAAAGAGTTCCACCACAAATTGATATCATTTATATTTTATACATGGAGCTGGTATGTACATACATACAACCTACAAGCCTTTAGGTTAGGGTTGCATCATACTTTTACTGTCTGTTCTTCGAGGGTCACTTGGCTGAAGCAGAAAGAGAAATAATTACAAGGAATTTAAGAATTTATTTTATAATTAGATGCAAATCGTGCAAGATATACAAAAGGTTTATTGAATATCAGTTAACAAAATCCAGGGTCAAGCCTAATGCAAGAATGAAATTGGAAACTATAGAAAAATAGGTCGCTGCAATCTCAAAATCGACGTTCTGATACATCTGCTATTAACAAACAAAATACCTCCATAATATAGATCAAGTTTATCGAGCCCACGATACAGATTCAACTTCATCCCTTGCCTTCTTGTAAAGTTCAAGCCTTTTTGCCAGTTGAAGCCTCCTTTCCATCAACGCTGGATCTTCATCCAGTAAGTCACCGAGTTGCTTACCCTGCAACATCACCATATTACACAGATTATACCATTGTTTAAGCATATAGATCTTCTAAAACTGTTAATAATCTTGATGAAAAAGTAATGAGCTAATACCTCTTTCTTCCCAATTTGAGTGTAAAAATAATTGAGCAAATTCAGTTTGGCTTCCTTAACTTGACAGTAGACCACTGCTTTAGGAATCGAGTTCTTCAGAGTTTCTGAAACCATATTTACATAAGACATAACGTTTGATCCTATTCTCCTGAAGTGTCCCTCTGAGTATATATCAATAGGAGCCTCGGCTACTGAGTTTTCCCGTGGGTTTTCCCGTCGGTTTTCCCTTGGGTTTCCCTGTGGATTTCCCCGTGGGTTTCCACCTGGAGTTACTGCTCTCTCAACTTCCATGGGAAGCCTTCGGAAGAATTCGACAGTCAAATATGCAGATTCCATATCAACCAATCTAATGACGGTTTTCTTGCTTTGCTCACGAAATTTCTCTAAAGCTTCATTTGCTGCGGCTGCAATAGTTGATTGCAGAGATGGAAACCGCTTCAATTCCTGCTCCGACAAATAAATTAGAAACAGCTAGAGAGAGAGAGAGAGAGGAATCACAACTTGAAAATAAAGATATCAGAAGCTCACCTGACACTCCCCAATTGACTTCCTCACAAGTTCCTTCAAGACAAAGTGAACCTGAACAACAGTATTTTATCATGGATGCAGCAGTAGATTATTGATATAAAACACAGTGGTATTTGTCATATGCAACTGCAAGGAATACTTACGGCATCCACGGAAGCTTCAGCAGGTCCTCTAAAATAACTCAATGAGCCCTCAATAAGTCTCCGATAACCTTGCTCAGGAGCAATCAAGTGTGGTTGATAACCATCAGCTTCTGAAACTATTCTCTTAACATTCTGCAACGAAAGATGTCGATCGAAAGGAAGTTTCTTCAAAGCAGCTGGAAGTTGATTGTCAAAAACTCCATAAATTCTATCACCTCCAGGTCGGCTGATATTATTAATACATGCAGCTGATCAGAATCTAAGATACTATCCATGCCTAATTTATGCAAATAGAAACTAATCAGATTATGACAAGAAATACAAGGGAGGGGAAGGAGAGAAAAATACCCTCCATCTAAATGTTCCTTGAATATCTTGTCAAAAGCACGGCAAAGTTCCAAGATGGTGTACAATTGAGCCTGAAACACGTTTCAGTTTTCGTCAAGTTTGATATAGTTCAAATCAATAATCACAATAAATCAATGAGGAAATGAAGAACTCACCCCAGCATCAAAAGAAATAGGCCTTCCAAGGTGGTCCAGCTCAGAATCAAGCTCATCAATACTTTTGTTAATCAAGGAAGTAATACTTGGAATTCTTGCCCTAATAACAGATTCCAAGTGCTGATATAGAAATATTCAGCGATGTGAGCTTCCAACCAAGTAATGCCAGTGAGGATATCGATTACAACAATGAAATAAAAATTTATAATAGTACCCTTGAGAGAAGTTTTGCAAGATACTCAGACCCCATTCTACTTGCCAAGTGTGAATAGTCAGGACTTGTAGCAAAATACTCGCGCTCATTTCCCCTAGCGGCCATCATATCAACATTTTTATTGATATCTGCTTGTGAGCGGTTGACAATACCCACCCAAGGTTGTTGTAAACGATACGATCTTCCTTCTAAAACCTATTGAAAATAGCAGACAAGTAAAAATTATCAGTAGAAATTCTTCCGATCCTTGCATGTAGAATTAAAAGGAACAAAAAAAAAAAAGGAAGCAGCACAAAGAAGAGGTAGAGATGAATGTTGTAGGGATGAAATAGAAAGGAAAATATGGTTAATGAGCATATCATTCTAAATTGGAGCTGAAGAAAGAGAATTAAAGTAACTAAATAAACAAGAATATTCCCACAAGTACTGCAAAAGAATTTCTAAATTTCAAATTTATGAAACTTCTGTCCACTTTGATCCCAATGAATGATTAGCAGCAAATAATAATCTGCACAGATTGCACACATTTAATGCAGATTGTATCTCGTTGGATGATATCTATCTTCTGTTTAGAGGATAAAAAACCCAAAGAAGTAAGAAAAGGCTGGTAAAGTTTATCCAGCATTATCCTGATTTATGTCCTATTTAAAGAGTGTGTGTGTGTGTGTGTGTGTGTGTGTGTGTGTGTGAGAGAGAGAGAGAGAGAGAAAGCATACGTCGAGTGCATTAGTTCCTTTGTCCATCAGATCCAACTTTGTCAACACCCCAAATGTCCGTTCACCTGTGGCAATTGCATGAGTCAAAAGGCACTACAGAGTTGCATGATATAATCCATCGTGAATACAAACGTCGGACTAATAAATGGAAAGCAACTCACCTGATGGATCTACTTCCTTTGAAAGCTTCATAGCATCTGATGTTGCAATATCTTGGTTTGCTGGAGATATTGCCAGTATGATGCAGTTGGGCTGCATTTGGTGAAAATTTGTCCCAAAAACAATGTATGCAATTAACAAATTTATCAAATACATAAGGAAAAATCGGACTCAACCAAATAATAACGTAGTTAAGCAGATTGAAAACCAGATCAAGCATCTATAATTACATACCAACTGTATGACATTAAGTCTCTTTTACGATTCTAAAAAATACCTCTAAATATGTATACCTTACGCATATTATATACCAAAGTATCTGAGATACTACCATGAGGGTAACAGAGGCAGGCATAATATATTTACCTTGTCAACGAATGAGCGAACCATATCTTCAATGTCTTGAGCTATGCTTTCTGGTTGCCCCTCTGCAATATCAAACGTCTTTGCATTGGACAAAGTCCCCTTTATTTGGAAATTTAGTCAGTAATATGAAGAACAACAGAGTACTTACCAACAGCAACTTTCGTTAAACCAGGGAGATCAATCAGGGTTAAGTTGACAACTGCAAGAAACAACTCAAAAGCATCAGTGAGTTAAAAATACTCAGGTAATAAAAGCTTCCATATGAAATCTAGCAGCCAGAGAGTATGTCAATTAGCCCAGCGAAGCATAAAGTTAACACCAGAAAAAATACCATTGGGTGAATAGATGCTTAGGTGAATAGGAATGGGAGAAATCTGTTTTGTTTTCCCAGTAACTCTATCAGTTTCATCCTGAATTTCTCTGCGAACCAAGGCTGTATCAGAAAATGAAACAGTATAATATAGTCAGTTTACTCGCTACCAGCAAAACAGTTCTGAAGTCACCATGGCTTAAATTACACATGCTATACAGAAAGTACAAACAGTTTGACTATCAGGACAAGCAAAGAGGTAAGGAAGGGAAGGGTAGGGTTGGGAAGGGGGATTGCTTCATAACTGAATCATTAACCACCACAGAAATTAATCAGATATTAATAAATTACACCAAGCTGGTTCCATATTTTGTCATGTCAGAACTATATCATTAGCTACCAAGCATAATAATTGAATCTACTTCCCCTACAAATCAAGTCTTGTATGAATATAACCAAGCTTTCAAAGATCTTTTCAGCTTTCATTCAAATTAAAGAAAAGTACATGTAATTAAAACAAACATAGAAGATTTAGTGAAATAGCAAAAAAATTGTAGTATCAAGATCACATCAAATCATTCTTCAATCTTAACGGCAATGTATGAAAAGTTGAACATACAGAAATCAGTGAACCGCCTATTTGGCAAATGTCCAAACTCAGCATAATCCTCCTCCCCTTTTTCAATTTGCTGCAATTGCAATACCAACGGCCGCCTTGTAACGATGCCTAAATTCGTAAAGCCCAGAACAGGTACATAAAATATTGAGGGCCAATGAACAAATAAACTCACACACAATAGTTCAAAACGTTAGCTTCGCATAACAATCAAAATTGCATGTAACATAAGGACAAACCAGATCCTCGAGGAAGAAAATCTCGTCCTACGATGCTCTCCAACACCGATGACTTCCCTGAACTCTGTTTTAAGCAGAAACCACAAACAAAACTGATCAATTTTTACTACCAACTACAAAAGAATTCCTAATAAGAGAAAAAATAAAACATCCCTTGTACTCATCTTAGGACAAAAATCAACAAGGATTCCTTCTACACGAAGATTAAAGAAGTCCTCTCGTATTCTACGTCGATATGCTCGTTCCCAAATTTAAACAATATAAACACAACATGTATATTCTCCATAGAACAAATATTCAACGAATTAACAGAACAGATACTGAAGATGACAAGTGATGAGGTGAGTGCAGACCTGACCACCAACAACGGCGACGGAGGGCAGAGCGTCCCAGAGAGAAGAAAAGGCTTGGTCGTCGCCGCCGTAGTCACCGAGAGCGGTGCAGGCCCTCTGTATTCTATTCACCAGTCCAATCAAACTCTCCATCGTCGCCATATCTTCGTCGAAAATTCAACTTTTCTTCCACCACAACAACTGTAGAACCGATAATACGATCACCGTCCAGCTCCAACTGTGAAGAAGCTCGAAAAGGCGCAAAAAGCTTAGGCAATAAGCAACAGAAAGGAGGAAGAAGGAAGGAGAAGAACAAGATTGACCAGGTGGACGGCGAGAGAGAGGAGAGAGAAGAGAAGAACAAAATAGAGCAGGTGACGCGGAGAGAGAGAGAGAGAGAGAGAGAGGGGTCCAGAAAGTTGGACCGGGAATTTTCAAACTGGTCTGGTCTACAACATTTCGAAACTGGTTTTTGTGAATAGAAGTTGGTGTCTTGTGACACCTGTCAAGCGCGACAAGAGATATAAAGTGTATGTTATAATTTATAAGTATATTTTTTTATATATATTTTAAGTATATAATCCATAATTTTACATATAATTCATTACTCATATTTCACAATTCACATATAAATTAGTATAAATGAGTTAAATTAATGAATTAAAAAAATCAATCTCACAAAAACTCTTTGTGAGATCGTCTCACGCAAATTTTTGTGTTTTTAAATACACTCATAACTAAATCAATGTCTATTATCTATATAAAAGTGGGGATGTTTCTACAAATATTGAATTGTCTAATATATTTTTTAAAGATTATTATTTATGTTCAATATAGTAATTAATAATTTTAATAAAATAAATCTAGTAATTTATATATATATATATAAGCAGAATATTCTGCTAAAAATAGCTATTAAATTTTTCTACCTATAAAATCTTACTAATTTAGGAAATTAGAGTAAATAACTTTTCAGTTATCTATAGTCATAATATCTTATATTTATTGTATATTATTCAAATCTTATTAATATTTTTTTCTCTTGGACTATTGTATAATATCAATCAATTGCATTAAATTCATTGCATTAAAATTATTCCTAATAAATCACAAATGAAAGACAAGAGACTTCTAATAACCTATTGAGATTCCACAATTTTGTCTTTTCATATGCCTTAATGTCTTATAAATAGCAGTGCCAGCCCAAATTAGTTTGCTAACACATATCACTTTTACACAAAGATTCACACCATCATAAAAAAAAAATTACAAAAATACCAGAAAAAGCTACACTTTTCAACTTGATCAAGAAGCTGATCAGCCCATCAAGAATCAAGTGGTTGTTTGGTTCAACCCTAGCTACCATATTCATGCGTGCCAATTCAGATGATTTAATCAAAGTTTGCATTGCATTTTCCACAACTCTAAGTATGGTTTCTTATGTATTACACATATATATCATATCACTCTTTCTAAAATACATCATATAAAGTAATTCTCAAATTTTAATTATCGTATACGTATGTATTTCAGTTTCTTATGTAATCACCAACTATAATGGATTATCATTATTTATAATATTTGCATTTTACATATAGAATGATCGGTTTAACAAAGAAACCAAAAAAAAAATGTTTAAATCAATTTTTCAGATAAAAGTCAAACTCTATCATCCATCTTTATTAATTCAAATTAATTACCATGTAATAGTCTTGGTAAAAGTTCTAAACTAAAACGTTAACAGAAAAAATGTGCTGCAAAGCAATTAAATTGTAAATATTTTATTCTGATAACATCGATTTCGTATGTATGTTAGCAATATTATTAAGAGATTTACCAAAAGTTTTTAATTAACACTCAAATTTAAACCAAAAAAAAAAAAAAACTTGAGTTGGTTAAGTGTGTAGTAGTATTGACCTTTTAGTGGACGAAAGCTCCTTTGGATGGTTTCATTTGACACTTATTATTTAAGAAATTGAATTATATATATGATAATTAATATTCGTTATAGACAATTTAAAACCTCTTACATAATCAAACAAAACAAAACAAATATATAAAAATATTTCGATTCTGAAAGTTGCCAAATATTAACATAATAAACTAAAAAGTCAGTCATATATGATCTACTGAAACGAATATGTAGATCTATAGATCAATAAATTACATTTCAAACTCATTTCTAAGAAAACTAATTGATTTAAGCATAGATTTGGTAAAAATCTTCACAAAAGTTAGTAAACCAATTTAAACAATTTCACTTTTTGTTTGTACAAAATCTATAAAGTTTAAATCAAAAGTTTCGTCATAGATATTTTTATCATCGGAATTTACTGTGGATCCTTAGAAGATCGTCCTGATCTTTTGAAAAAATAGATTGAAATGGAAGAGGTTGTCGGTGGAAGGTTTATTACGGTTTGTCATCGATGGGAGAAGGAGAACAAGAGAGAGAAACAAATAATCGTGAAGCAGCAATGAATGAGAAAGAAAATCTAGCTAACAAGGCCACTATGGTAGTGGATTCGAGTTTAAAATAATATCAGGTTCCAATTTAGTTTGGGTTGAGTTTATTTATTTTACAATTGGATGTTTGTCTGGCGTTTATACTTGTGTTGGGCTAGGTTTGTGAGTAACAAATTAATTTGAACTATTAGTATTGATCAGTTGATTTTTTGTTTTTAAAATCATCTCTATTAGTGCACATATATTTAATGTTAATTTGCCCAATCAAATTGTGAATATCGTCACTGATCTCCAACAGTGTAGAAAAAAGAAAATGAAATATACAGAACAAAAAGATGCTCACATGTTTGATTTGTATAAACTTGACACAGAAGTATGACGCACTGTTGAAGATGGTTATTTCATTATATTAATTTCTTTGGTTTATAGATTTTTTTAACCATATGTCTTATCTTAAATTTCATATTAATTTTAACATTATATTTGTTATTTTTCTACTCAAGTCAGATCCATTAATTTTATTTATCGAAAATTGTTATTTATAATAGAGTAATATGTCATACCTCTTAATTTTATTATTTTATTTTACAATGTTTGACATTTGAAATTATTCATATATTATATTTTATAAAGTAAAATAAAATTACAAACTGTGCAACGCACGGGTAAAACACTAGTATATATAAAAGCAGAATATTCTGCCAAAAATAACTGTAATAAATGTCTCACTTATTAAATATTTCCATTTTAAGAAATAATTAATAATTTTCATTTTGTGATTATTTAATAAACAAATAAATAAGCATTATATTTATGACATTTAATTTTATATGTATTATATATACTCAAAATTAATTATAATATATGGGAAAATTTCAATTTACCTCCATTTAAAACGCTATTGTCTGATTTACGTCCATCTATTTTTAGGGTTTCAATTTTAGTCAAATTGATTTCAAAATCAACCAATTTTTGTCCTTTGGGGGTGATTGCATCTCAATCGCCCCCAATTTTGAAGTTTCAGGAGAATTGTGCTGATGTGGCTTATCGAAGCACACGTGGCATTTCTTAAATTGATATTTAATTTCAATAATATAATATAAAAATAATTAAAATAAAAAAAAAACTGAAACGGATCTGTTAATAATATAAAAATAATTAAATATATAATATATTGTTAATGATCTTAAATCAACATTCATATTAAATACATGAAATTGAAAAATAGAAATATATGTTTGAGGGTTTCAATGATTCTATTAAATGTTTTTATGATAAAAGACAAGTGTTAATTTGTTGTAAAATGATATGAAATGTATAAATAAAAAGATACAAATGGAAAATCATTATTTGTGTACTTGATAGTTTACACATATAAAACAAACCAAGTAATATTTATAAAAGTATTAGATAAATTTTTTTATTGCAAATTAAACAATTTCTTCACATTTGAAACGTACACATGTTTTCTTTTATCAGTTTTCTTTGGTACTATTTGTTTTTTGTCTTTTTTTTTTCTTTGACGTATTTATATTTTCAATTGAGGTGGTCCAAAGGATGGAGAAGGTTGATTTTTTTATTTTTTTTTACAAATCATATACATGATATATTGATATAACAATCTTATCATTATTATTTATAAATTTTACTGAAAATGTTAGATTAAGTTTAATTTTGAATTATTTTGTTTAAATAGATGGTAAGTGTACTAAGTGAGATCATTATGTATTTGATAAGTTAATATAATTTTCTATTTAATTTAAAATAAATTAGTTATATGTATAATTAAACGAAAAATATCATTAAAATGTGTTTCTTTATAGTTATCAATAGTGATGAAATAAACCTTTTATTTATCTCAATGCTTAAATTTATATCGTTTTAATACATGTAACTTTTCTTTAGATATTAAATTTACTCCCCCCATCCCCCTTATCTTTGCCACGGTTTGACCGCACGGAGTTTAAGAAAAAACTGTTGACTTTGATGTGATGTGTTATTTTAATGTTTTTTAGTGGCAATTTTGTAATTAATGTGTGCTTTTTGAGTGCAAAAGTTGTAAAATGAAAGAAATGGAAGGGTAAGGGAGTAAATTTTTCATTGCCATTTTTGGGTTGGCAAAGTTAGCTGGGACGTCCAAAAACGGAAAGTAGGCAAAGATAACAGGGACGGAGGTAGTATATGCAATTTCAAATAGAAGTTACAAAAAAATCAAATAGAAAAGTATCAAATGTTAAAAGAGTTGATGGTTCTTTAAATGCTTTATATTGTATTTCACGACACCTATATGAAAGAATGTAATTTTTGTCATTCAAGTGTCATTCAATCAATCATCCAATGTAAACTACACGACTCCCTATATTCTTTGGTCTTCGGTCATGTAATGAACAAGTATTACTCATCATACATATCGTGACAATGCTGATGGACGTTCATATCGTGAACATGTATTAAATTTTCATATCGTGAACACGCATTATGAGTTAATATCGTGAACATGTATTACATTTCATATCGTGAACATGTATTACATTTTCATATCATGAACATGTATTATCAGCTCATATCGTGAACATATACTATCAGCTCATATCGTGAACATGTATTAGGTTTTCATATCGTGAACATGTATTATGTTTTCATATCGTGAACATGTATTATCAGTTCATATCGTGAACACGTATTTAATTTTCATATCGTGAACACGTATTAAATTTTTATATTGTGAGCACGTATTATCAGTTCATATCACGAATATGTATTACATTTCAAATCGTGAACATTCATTCTTAAAAATGAGAACTACCCAACATCAATGACGAAAAAACTAAAACATAAAACAAAAGAGTTTACTATATATTAAATATCGTGCATATCAACATATCTTCATAAGGGAGTCGTACGTGAAGAATCATTCTCAGAAGTCAGAACTACCCAAAATCAATATACAGTGATAATGCTAAAATCTAAAACAAAAGAGTTTGTGCTGTTAAATATGGTGTATATCAACTTAACTTCAAACAGAAATTTAAACAATAAAATTCATGAGGAGTTTAAAATGAAACATCACTAAATATTCAGAACATAGAAATAGAAATGAAACTTACCATTTGCAATGAAGCTTCAGTTACTTTTGACGAGTTTCAAGGTTTCAATGGAGATGAGGATCATGAAAAAATGAGAAAATTGGTCAAGTCTTGCAGCGATTCTTCGAAGGAGATGAGAACATGAAAATATGATTGCAAAAAGTGGGTTATGATGTTTTTGGAGTTCCAAATTACTTTTTGAACTTTCATTACATTATTTAATTTGAATACAATGTATTAAATTGTGTATTTGAATTAAATTACAATGTATTGCAATGAACAACAATACAAACTTAAGTTGAGGGTAATGTTGACCTTTCACTAGCCAAATTGGGTAAAAAAATTATTTTTTTAAAAAAAGGGTAGATTAATTCTTGTGGAATTACCTCCGTTTATCCATTTTTATATGTCAATGAACTTATTTACCCATTTTTATAAAAATGTACTTTTTTACCCATTTTGAGGCCGAAATGTCAATAATGCCCTCAATTTAAGTTTATATTTACATAAAGTGGAAATACCTCTAATATTATATCAGCATATTGTGAACACGATATCAGCATATCGTGAACACAATATTATTTTCCGTGTTCACGATATGTGAACGTTTCTGCATTTCGTGAACACAATATCTTGGATTCTTTTCTTATGTAAATATAACTAAAATTGAGGATATTATGGAGATTTCACTGTCTAAATTGGGTAAAAAAAATTATTTCTTATGAAAGTGGATAGATAAGTTTCTTGGCTTATAAAAATGGGTATTTTAGAAATCCTTCATTGACCCATCAACTTGGGTAAATGGAGGTATTTAATTTACACTTCTATAAATGAGTGGTTTCTTTAGGAAGAGATTAATAGTAATTACTCCCTCCGTCCCCTTATCTTTGTCACGGTTTGACCGCACGGAGTTTAAGAAAAAACGGTTGACTTTGATGTGATGTGTTATTAATGTTTTTGAGTGGCAATTTTGTAATTAATGTGTGTTTTTTGAGTGCAAAAGTTGTAAAATGAAAGAAATGGAAGAGTAAGGGAGTGAATTTTTCTTTGCCATTTTTGGGTTGGCAAAGTTAGCTGGGACGTTCAAAAACGGAAAGTAGGCAAAAATAACAGGGACGGAGGTAGTATTTATTAAAATTTCACTAACCATGTAATGTTGTGACACAATTTTTTTTTTCTTTTGTGGTACTAAATTTAATTTAGTGAGATTTTTAACCAGTTAATGGGTGCATATACGTCAAATTGATCATTTTTACTTATATTGTAGTTCAAATTGGTCGAACTTTCCAAATTTGTTTGTTTAATCTATACACTTATATGTTAATGTATTTCAAATTCTAATAGTACCATATGTGATTGTTTATATTGACATAATTTTAAAGTTAAAATACCTAAATTTTTATTAATATAAATATTAAAAGTGTTAGTGTATTTATGTTAGAATAATATATCATTACATTATATATATGTTATAATTTTTTAATACATATACATAACGTACCACCGTGCAACGCACGGGTACATTACTAGTTTTGCATTATATGAACTCTACCAAATCCATTTACGATTCTACAATAAATAATGCTAATGCTAATCCTAAACCCTATATAGGATTCGAATAACCCTTACCTAATAGAATTTAATTATATTAATTCATTTCCTAAATCACATGAGACTGTATTTTATCACTTAAATTTTATATTAATTCTGATTTAGTATCATATTAAATTAGCAAATAAGTTTCAACTAAATGAGCTTAGCATGTACGTGGAACAATATTAACTCATTTCTTATCCTTCATATTTTATCACTAAAATTATATGTAAATCCAATTTTATATCACAAATTAAAGAGTAGTACTCTTGTGCACTTGTAACTAAGGATGGCTCGACCCGATCTAGATCCACGTCCAAATTATTTTTAATAAAAATTAAATTTTATTAGTATAACATAAATGTTATTATTGTAATATAAATGTCTAAAATGTACTCCCTCCGTCCCGCTCTATTTGCCTACTTTCCATTTTTGTTTGTCTCATCTTATTTTGTGAGACCAAAAATGGCAAAGAAAAATTTACTCTCTTACCCCTAAATTTCTTTCATTTTACTTATTTTGCACTCAAAAAACACATTAATTACAAAATTGTCACTAAAAAACATTAAAATAACACATCCAATCAAAGTCAACACTTTTTTTTTAGGCTCCGTGCCGGTCAACCTAGGCAAAGTTACTTGGGACAGAGGGAGTAATATAAAGGTTAAATATGTTTTATCGTCCCAACTATGCCGATTTCATACTTTTTGAAAGAAAAAAAAAAAAAAACTGAAATGTAATCACCATGCTGACTAAAACTTTACCATGTTTTCACTATACCATAAATTTCACTATTTAGTTCAATTCTACATGTATATGTATATAAGGGTTTATGTAGGTCTGACTTTATGAAATTGGAACATGTATATATTGTGGCTCTTACTCTCATATGTTACGATGAATTTTTGCTGCAATGTGATACATCCATTCCATTTTTCACAGCATTTTGGAAGGGAATTCTTTTAAATCAGCAAATAATATCTACAATGTTTCAAGTGCTTTCATATTTAATCAAATAAAAATATATAAAAATGCAACGGTCTCTATAATTATAAGGGTCAAAATTGCCACTTTCATTTCATTCGCCTTTTCAGGGTCAAAAAATGCAATGTTTCTATCTTGCAAATCCAAAGCATATTAAGGTAGTATCAAAACAGTAATGGGTAGCAAGATCAAAACAAACAATCAAAACATATAAATGGGTACATTAAAAAAAAACTGGGTCTTGAATTACATTCAGGGTGGTGAATGATGGGCTCGTGGGCGAACTCTAGATTTCGAGCATGCATCAAGACAACTCACATTGGCTCAAAGCCGAAACCATCTTAAAACGATGATTACCTATCTTGGAGCATCTATGGCATATTTTGAAATAGCGCACTCTGCATAGCCCGTCACTGATACAGTGGGCCGTTACCTTTAATTGTTATCGTATCCGCCTAGGCTAGGATTATTAAATTAAGGCAGCTTTTCGTCAGTTTTGCCATTCCAAAGATTCCCATGGATTGATAACACCACTTCTTAATGTGGCGCACAGATATTGCAGTCCCCTCATTCACCAGCAAACATGCAAGCAGTTGAGAATTATGATTCTGTATTTCTGCGGATTCTCTTCTTCAATTTGTCCTCTTCTCGGTACCTTTCCCGCCGTTCCTCTCGCTGTCTCTTCTTTGAAAGTTGTTCTTCCTTAGCACGCTTTGCTTCATATATCTTCTTCTTACTCGCGTCCTGGAGTTTCTGTTTTTTCATCTACAGAAAGGTAGAACCAAATGTAAAATTAATACATCAAAACTGGACAATCAGGGGTTGAAAATGGAAGGGAATCAAAAGGAGGCAGTATTGGAGTTTGGGAGGCAAAGCAACAGACTTCACTCGAATTGAAAGGTCTTCCGAAAGTCTACTACTATATTTACTTTTTCACCTTGAATAACCCAGATGATATAATGCTGTCAGATCGTTGCCAAAAGTTCTTTCAACAAGTACCCATGAAAATAAGCAAAAGAGCATAAAATTTCACATGAAGAGTGATTACCTTTGCACTTTTAATGAGTTGAAGGTGTTGAACAAGAGCATTCACTTTTCTTTCATGAGGCTCCATCACTACAGCTACCATCTTGTTCTGCTGTGACCGTCTTTGTCGAGGTATGTCCTTGGGTTTCGATGCAAATGGGAGAGCTTTCTTTAATGACTTGGAGATAACCAAAGGAAAGAACTTCTTCGGCTTCCTTTCAATAGGCTTTAGGCCAATAAAAATATGATAAAATTGAAATTAGTAAGAAAATAACTAAAAAACAATTTGTTTTACAAATTATGTACTGAATAGAGAGTAGCAGGGTTGTGAGGACTTCAGCAAGCTGATATTCTCACCCGGTAAAGTGAATCCTTGTTGACTGGCACTGGAAGATTTTGTTCCCTCCTTAACTCAGCAACTGTTTTCATTCCCAGCCATGTCTTCTCGCGTGGCTGCAAGGCTGTAGTCAAAGGATTGTAGAAACGAGGAACTTCAACCTGAGTCCAAGCACGCAAGAATACAATGTCACCCATTTTGATTTTGTCCTCAAAGGTGCATCTAGCAATGCCTTCCTTTGCATATCCACCCTTCTTCTTGGACTTGTTAGCAATCTCTTCCTTTGCAGCCTAGAACCAAAAATAAAGCCAAATGAGTGAAATGCCTGGGAGTAAGGTACCTTCAGGTTAACAGAACATGGAAAAAAAAAAATCATTTAAGAGAGAGAGAGAGGTGGAATAAAGAGCCATCACAGAGCTCCATTTACAGCTATTGGCATGGTTCCTGTTCATGTTGCTTCATTTTTCCACTATGTACACAACTTTTACCATCAATCTAAGTCACGTCTAGTTGCCACTGCACTTAGAACTTACTCATTCGCCACCAACACCCAATTATTCCAGCACAAAAATTCTCAAAAGGAAGCTTGCTAAGCTCACATGTAGTTTTAATTATTGAGGCAGCCATCAGAGTGGAAAGTCAACTAATGACTACTTATGCTTTTCAAAATCCGGAAGTGGAAAAAAAAACAGTTGTTCCTACTTGACAGTTATGCCGCTAGGATACTTACTACTGACAACTAAATCAAGAAAGATGTAACAGCAAATATATTATAAATGTATCCTACTATCCACTCTCAGGTGTCAGCATAATGCGTGCAACAAACAACAGGATCATACTAGGAATCTCAGATGATGTTTTGAATGAGCAGCTTGATTACAAGTGACATGATAAGTGGATGACGTAAAAGCGAAGAGAACAGAGTGACACCTTAGTAAAGCATAATCACAACAGAAAAGGATCAATCCTTTATGTAACTACTCTTTCAAGAAAAATACCTTCTTCACTTGCCCACGAATTCCACTAACAGTTCGTATAGCTGCACCTTCAAACCTAGCTATTTCAAGATCTGAAGTGAACATGTCCTCAATGAAAGCAGTCTTCTTAAATATTTTACAGGCATGACCAACTAGCTTGATCTTCTTCACTATCCTTGCAGCATGATTGAACTCCAAGACTGTGGCAGTTGCAGTAATCCTAAATGATGCCTGAAGCAAATCAAAAACAATTGGGCAGGAAAAATGCAGTGAGAACGGATATCACACCAAAAGTAAGAAAGGCAGACAAATTACACATCTCTTAGACAAGCAAGTAAAAAAGTCTGAGGCTTATTCGATGTGTGTTAGTGGTGAGAGGTTGGTCTGCAGTTCCCATGTAGTTATGCATATACAATGTGTCTGTAATATATATGACTTTAAAAGAGGCCAGAGTAGAGAGCAGCAAGGTCAAGTTGTACCACACCAGAATTTCGTATAGTGAAATAGCTTACTGAGCAACAAGAAAGACAAACCATGTAGCATCTAACAACTTCTATCAGAAAATAATAAGAATCTAAAAATGTGTAAAAATCTTCAAATCTGGATACCTAGGTTTTCCCATTTTTTGTTTGTAGAGAGCTATATAAAGTCATGTAGCCTGAATGCTCTAATTTACACAAACCCACGAGTCAACAAAGCTTGATAGTTTTTGACAGTGGTCTAAAATATAAAATGATAAGCTACAAAGGTGAGAATTATCTAGTCCTGATTCTGCAGTTGCCTGTTTTTTTTCAGCAGAAGTGGAAGTCGTTTCCTCTGTAAGTATGGTATTTGGCAACTCGATCCAATTAGTCTAGCCTAACTTTATTTTTCCTTCAAAAGCACCAGTATGACACTGCTGTCAACCTACTATGCAGCTAAACAGAAGAGTTAATCAGCTACCTGATTATTTGATAAGCTCTGAACAGCAACCACCCCAGTATGAGGAGGAGCAAGTGGGCCCCAAAACATTGCAAGACAATGCATATGTTCTGGAGTGTACTTAAGCATGCGATGGCGCCCATTAAGGTCCTCAATGGCATATATGGGCACAGTTTGATAGCGCCTCCATCCAATAGAAACAATTATTGGGTCTCTAGTCTTAAGTACTTTCTTGTGCCATCTGTGCCGCTTAAATCGAACCTTCAGACATAAAATTTGAAGCTGTAATACTCATAAAAGATAAAAGCCAAGGGGTAAAAGTTGCACTTCATAAAAAAATTTAGAAAAACGGAACCTAACTTCCAGGACAGTTACTAACCTGCATATATCCAATATTTTCCTCCCCCAGAGCAAGTCCACCAACAAGAATAGGATGACAGGGATCAAAATTTTCAACCATTTCGCAGGGCACATCACGAACTTCAATTCTAACGTAAGTCCCAGTTCTGTAACCTTCTATCTCAACACGAGTAACATCGTCAAGTTCATTCAGTTCAGCAACGTTCATTTGTTTTCGGAGTTCAATTTCCTCCTTTAACTAGAGATATAGAGAGGTTCAGATACCTTCTTCCAGCTTTCAAGTAGCTCATAAAGATAAGTACCAGATATATTACCTTATCAAAGTATCCACTTCCACTGCTTTGACCATGACTGATCTTGATTCCATTATTATCATCGTCGTCTTCATCAGGCACCTCTGAACCATTGAATGTGAACTAGAATTAAGGGCACAAATGATCAAAAGTATACTATAGTATGCAGTAGAAATTAGTTTGACGGAATCTACTATCATCACTATAATAATGCCAGTCCTAACTACTTGAATCATTCTGGATCAGGCCCCCATCTTGTCACAAACATCAGAAGAACAATCAAGTTACGTCTATAAAGAGACACATGTGACCAAACTTTGTAGGTTCCTGGTAATGAAAATTGTATATGCAGGCCAATCTGTCTATACTCTATACTGACTTCTGCAGTACACACACACACCCCGCCCACAAAGAAAAAAGATTTAATAAAGCCAATATCAAAAGATGATGCTACATATTTAAATGAAAAGGATCAAAGTTTCTGCGGAAAAAGGATATTGAGAATCAAACTTCGCGCGAAGAGCCAGCTTTTTAAGCCTTCTCTCCTCAACAGCCAGGGTATCATCCTTCATGGAGTCATTAATATCATCTGCATGATCGCTCTCATACTTCTGGCCTGTTTCCAAATCTTCAAATTCACCAAAAACTGCATCATCTCCATCATCATTATCACCAATGGTACCTCCTGAAAGTTGATTTCTCAAGGATGCCTTCGACCAATCTCCGGTAACAAAACGATCACGAATGCTTGCAATCAAATCTTCACTCTTCCAATCCTTAAGACTTGCATCAGTTACAAATTTTGAGCAGTCATCAATGTTGACATCATTCACATCTATTCCTTTTTTCGAGTCCTACACTTAATCAAATGATAGAGTAGTTAGGAAGACAACACCAACCACAAACTTTTTACACATTTTGATGTAGAACATGTCAGCTTTCAGATTGTTATTTACAGGGATTTTGCATGTGTATACATGTGTGTGTGTGTGTGAGAGAGAGAGAGAGAGTAAAAACAGAATATAGGGCAAAACCTTTTTTCCTTCGCCTTTAGGCTTAAAGAACTCATCATCCTCACTTTCCTCACTAGCATCTTTCATCTCCTCTAGAGATTTTGATCCAGGTTTCCCATATACAAGTTGCATAAGGTTAGTCTTCTGTCTTGAGGCAGTTCGTTCTGACAAGGATTCCTTCCATTTGGATGCATTTCCCATCTCATCTTCTGCAAAAGCAACCATCAACTATTGAGGATCATAGAAACTAATTTCCAAAAATTGGGATATTATTAACAGAGAGGGGATGGGAAAAGGAAGAAGTAGACCCATGCTCTCACATCACTACCAAACATAAAATTTAGTGTCATAGACTCATATCCAAAAAATGAAACTACCTTTAAATTCTTCATCTGCTGAAGAATCAGAATGAGAAGGCACATCTTCATCGTCGTCAACTTCTGTTTCATCATTATCACTTGAATCTGAATCATCATTTTCACCAGAACCCTGAATTAAAGCAATCAAAATTATTATGCCTCTGAAATCAAAATCTATTCTTTACATTGGTACAACTAGAACAAATAGCCACCAGAAAGAAAGCATGTAGAGAACGTATGATTTGTAGCAAAGTTGCAAAGATTTTAAGTGGCATTAAGAGTCTAACATGTGCTATCAAAGTCCTTTACTGGAGCCAAGCATGAAATTCATAGCTGTTACTTATAAGGCAGTTCTACAGAACTTCGAAGAAGGGTCTTCTCAAACGACCATCATCTATGATTTGGTAGGATTTGGTTGAATAAACCCTGTAGGCATCTAAGCCTCATTTTGTTATAACTAGCCCAAATTAGCCTTAAATATGCTTTAATAAAGCCTGCCAAATCTAAACCTCATCTTGAATAAATTGTTGTTAGTCTTGTAAGGTTTAAGTAAGCTGCGTTCTCAATATATGAGTCATTTGATCGTTGGGTCCAAAAGAAGAAAGCTAGGATTCTATTAGATGCTTCAACGTTTTTAAATCTCCTTTGTGTTTTGTCTAAGTTCCACCTCCTAAGTATTCAGCCCTTCCCATAGATAATATGAAAGCAACATGGAAGATAAACAGATGTGTGTGAGTGAGTGCTTGCAAAAGAATACCTTCAGATTATCAACATCCATTTCATTTTCAAAAACAGCTTTTCTCCTCACCCTTCCCTCATGGAAATCAATATGTTCCTTAAAGTTGCTTTGAGACGAAGTATGCTGCTCTGATGCATAGGTTTCCTCATCAGAACTATCAACAGATTTTAAAGATGACTGTTTTTTAAAAGTTCTTCCCCCATCAGAGGATTCCACACCATCATCATCCCCAGTATCACTATCTTCATCTAATTCACCATCATTGTCTTTTGTATCAGATTGATATAGCTCTGCTGGCTCTAAAGATGCTTCACAATCAGCCATTTGAGCATCTAATGAACCAGTTGGGGCTTCGGATGACATATTAGTTTTTTTTCCAAATAGTGAGATGAAACTCTTCTCCAACTTCTCATCGACAGAATATTTTGTGTTCTGTAATGATTTAACCAATTCAACACCAACATCACGCTGTTTTCCTGTCAAAGAAAAAAGCATAGTTTAATTTAAAAAAAAAAGTTGCCAAAAGCTAAGAATTAGAGATTTTAACTATTTACCTATGTCCATTACTCCGTTAATGGATAAGCACAAACACACTAACACATGTAGAGGGAAACCAAGAGATATATGAAGAAATATGAATACTAGGTAAATACAAAGGCAGACCTCCTTACTTCATTCATTTGAAAGGATATTAATGCATGATAGAATTATCCGTCACAGAAAACTATAAGAAACAATAGAAAAAGGACACTCAATACCAAAGGTAAGAAATTTAATCAGTTTGCTTAGGTTGATACTACTTCCATCTCATTTCATTTTCCCATTTCAACTTCGTCAAAAGTTAAATACATGTATATGTCTAAATACAGTGGTTGGGAACTAATTGGGGGAAGATTGTGCATATTATGGGAAGGGAAAAGGAAAGATATAATGACCAAAATCTTTAAACATTCTGGTCATAATAAAAGGTTTCTTAAGCAGATGAAAAATAACCTTTTTGTACCCCTTCTGAATTATCTCCATCATCTTTAGAGAACTGCACAAAGTGATCATTTATATTTATGTAGACAGCATCTTTATCATAAAGTAGATCCCCTAGTCCAGACATAGGTGCATAAAATAGCTTTTCCTTATCACGCAATCCCTTCTTTTTGGCAGCTGAGGGTAGAGGGCAAGGATCAGCGAGTGCTGTGATTCCAGACAAGGGATAATCACCCACCCCAGCAATATGTGCCTGTTTTATGTTATAGATTAGCATAATGAGATTTTAAAAAAAATGGTAGATTCTGATAACCACATATACCAAGAATTACAAAAATTGGAAACTTGTAGCTATTAGAACAAGAGAAGAGCTAGGAATATGACAATCAATATCAGAAGTATTGCAGTCACTTTGGCTGAAGAAAAAAGATATTGTAGGACAAATCACATATAACTTGACCAATATAAGGTAAGACACATTTTCACTAAATAGTATCCCGGGCAATTTATCAGAAATGTGAATCATAAATAGGATGAGAACTGCCCGGCGTCAACCGTCATAATGAACAACAAAAAGGTACTTGTTTCTTGCTGAGACAGCGAACAGACAGGAAGTACAGAGATGGAAAGCAAAACCAATTGCAAAAATTATTGTAGAAACGAAGTTATTGCAATTACAAGCATTAATAATGATGTCACTTTATTTAAGATTGCAATGAAAAATATAAGACTTAGAGACCAAAAAACACCACTTAATTGACAGAGGAAGCAGCTTCAAAGTATTGTTAATGTGCAAAAAAATGATTCAGACTATGTACCTTTGTTCCCTTCTTCAAATTGCAACCACGCAAATATCCGTACAAGGTAACATTTCGGTCACATTTACTATTCTCATGGATCTTATCTGGGGGTGTAACATCTTCAAAACGATCTACTAAGATGTAAGGATGAGAAACTCTCCATGATAAAGGTGGGAATTTCATGACAGAAATAAATCTTGCGAGATTATGTACTTCACGTTTGGTATACCTGTTCAAGAGCAAGCCAACAGAAAGTTGTGTGAAATGCCAATCATTGACCATGAAAACTACGAATAAGTAAATAAAGAAACAACTAGACACTTACTTTCCATGAATAAGGCCAGACAAATAAAATAATTTCGCACCATCATAGATTTCAGTCCAGAACCGGTGCTTGAGTCGTTGTTTTGTTTTCTTAAGTTTTTTTACATCCTTGAACTTGTCCAAATGTGTAAGAACACCCATTACTCTAGGGAATCCATGGTTTTGCAGAATGTTGAGGAATTCAAAAGTTTCCTACAAACATAAGTTCAACCAAAGATAAAAAAAGGTCTGAAATCACTTTGGAGGATTTTTTACCGCCAAAACATAAAATGCTCAAAGATAAAAAAATAACTCATAAGCATAAACATAGAAGGCACACAATTATCAGTTTGGGAAATTAAACCAACAGATCACAATATTAGAATCTCAAGTAAAATCTTAAAAGAAAAGAAATAGGAAATTAAACCAACAAATCACGTATAATAATCTCAGGTAACATTGTTAAAAGAAAAGAAACTTAGGAGTATCTTAGGAGTGTCTATCATTAGCTTGCTAGATTGAGCTTTATATCCATGGTCCCAATAGGAATCTATTCTAGTGACTGTTAGCAAGAACAATCTTGTTCGTGATTCCGGAGGAGCAGTTAGCTTATTCCTGGTTCAAAATTTATCATATTGGAGACAGAATAGCTGGAACCCAGAAGGATTTTTGTTTATCATCCAACATTTCTAAGATTTCCACATTTTTTATATGCTTCCACAATTAATCATTTCACAGAACTAATAGTGTAGCAATATCCAAACTCCTGAACTCAACATGTCTTGCCAAAAAGAAAGAGGGAAATGATTATAGACACACACCATTTCAAAGCCATAGCTTCCATCAACGAGCAGCAAAGCTAAATCAGCAAACTTAGCACAATCAATCATCCCATTGATATCATTTGGACACTCCACAAATTGGAGTCGCCTTTGCTTGCCTAAACCATAAGCAAACAAACCAATCATCATAATAAATCAAGCAGCAACATTGAAGAACATAGATCATGGTTCTAATTAAAAACACGACAATAAGACTCAACCTGATACAATAGTAATAGGCCCACGAACTTCAGGTAAATTGTGCTTTGTGTAATGTTTTACTAAACACTTAATCAGCAGTGACTTTCCTACCTACAATACAGATAAAACTTCCAACTTTTAGCATCAATAGAATATGATACAATATAAATGCATAGCAGAGGAACAGTAGATACGCAAACAAACCTGAGGAGGTCCCTGAACTACAACAACAAAGGGAGCAGGTTCTCCTGTAGTGCGATCAATTGTGGGGACATGAAGCCTTTTCTGCTCCTTTTCCGTAGCTCTAGATTGTAGCCGCTTAGCTTTCACACTTGAAGTGAAGGCAAATGCCTAAAACAAATCAACACATTCAGAACAAAATCAATTAATAACTTTGCAATCAAGCACATGCAAATGCAGTAACTAAAGCATGAGCTTCTTATGTTTCCATGGAAGCAGCCGACATATAAACATGATTCGAACTGTACTAAAGCAAGACGTGTTATAAACCATGATAACCTAATTCGCTCAAATACTCACTAACATGGACAAATCTCATCATGATAGCGCAGAGTACCAACAAACATCTCCAAATGAATACCATGGAATGCCAAACAAGAAAAACCATACGCGAATGAGAAAAATCAAACACGAGAGCAAGATAGCCAGCTCCAGAAAACGTAAATAAATTCATCAAAAAACAAATAGCCAATGAAAATCGTTAAAATACAATCACACACTTTAGGATTGTTTATCTTCTGTTGCTCCTTGGAAAGACCTTCGTACGAATTCGGCTTGGACTTCGATTTCTTCTTGGCGGCGGAAGCTCCAGATCTTCGAATTCTATGAGACTTGTTCCCCTGGTCGTTGCTTTCGCCATTGGTCTCGTTCGCCATAGTTGCGCCACCAATAGTGCCTAGGCTAACCAAATTTCACGGCGGCGATGTGCGGGCAAAAGGCGGTGCGGCGAGGCAATAAAATGGGTTTATGAAGGGGGTTTAGGGGATTGGAGTTTTTTTCCCCTTTTAATAATAATAAATAATAAATTTAATGGATACGGCGTCGTGTATAAATGGGCCGAGAGCCCATTGAAAAATCTCCACCGTTGTCCACAATCTAATTAATCTTCGAGTAAAAAACCCTTAATGGGCTTTCTGATTTTCCATGAAGCCCAAATTTCTGAAGATGATTAATTGTTATATGAGACGGTTGTACAAATGGAGTCTCATCGTCTACAAACAATATATGAATTGTATGATTTGAGTTTTGGGTTATTTGATTGCAAATTGATTCGTGTCACATGATGCAATAAAAATTCGTGAAATTGTCTCATAAGAAACTCACTCAAGATTATATATATATATATATATATATATATATTAGTTCTACTACCCTACCTACCGTTGACACATTAATATATGTTTGTTGTTGATGTATCAAATTTACAGCATATCAACTAATTTTATTTTTAATATAACGAGGGGATTTGATCATTACAACGATGGACGTATTATAAAACTGTAGGCATTCTAACATATAACGAGGGGATTGGATGTTTGGATCATTACAGCATGTCATTCACTCAACAACTCAATATATAGTAAAATCTATAATCATATTAATAATTTTATGGCAAAACGATATTTCTATAATCTCACCTCAATAATTCATTGTCAATTTAATTATTAAATTATTAAATGAAATGTATATTGACATATACATAAAAGGAATGTGTGTTAATAACATATATATTTCCATGTATGCAAATATAATAAAATAGTAGATTTGCAATATATAATATTTTAAAATCTTAGATTAAATTTCAAATATATATGATGAAAATGTTTAAAAAGATTTAATGTTGTGTTTTCTCAAAAAAATCAACAATAAAATATACAACTATTACTAAGAGTATTATTATTATCATATTAAAGTTATATTTTAAAATATATATATATATATAGAACATTATTTATTGACACATATTATAAATTGATTATTTCAATAGTTATAATATATAAATTAAATTACATTATATTTAATATTAACTTAGACCATAGATATCACAAAATATCCTAAATATTATTTTTCAGTATAAATAATACTCCCTCCGTCCAGCTAACTTTGCCTAGGTTGACCGGCACGAATCTTAAGAAAAAAATTGTTGACTTTGATGTGATGTTATTTTAATGTTTTTAAGTGGCAATTTTGTAATTAATGTTTACTTTTTGAGTGCAAAATAAGTAAAATGAAAGAAATGGAGGGGTAAGGGAGTAAAATTTTCTGTCATTTTTTGGCTGGCAAAATAAGATGGGACAAACAAAAATGGAAAGTAGACAAAGTTAGCAGGGACGGAGGGAGTACTTAAAGTTTGTTCATTAAAGTCATTTTAATTAATTAACCTTGTGTAGTCTTGCTACTACTTATTGTGGACGTACTAATATGTATCAACTACTAATAAGCTAAATACTCAGCATAACAATTAATTTCACTTTATATATAATAAAATATGTGATTATTATGGCTAATCATCTATAGATATGTTAAAAGTTGCCCACAAGAACGCTTTATCTTTCATATATTATCTTACAACCTGTGAGAGTTGGCACATCTTTTCCATTGTATAAAAGTAAGACTGGGATGACATGTGAGATGATTATGTATTTTCTCGAAATTTATTGTATTATTTATTTATATTTAAATTCTAAAATAACATATTTAAAATTTCGATAACATAAGTTACTTACATATTTGAAGCTTGTTAAATTTAAAAGTTTAGAAAAAAAAATAAAAATGAAAAAGTCAAAAAAATTAAGATGAGTTGGTGAGAATGATTATTCAAACTCTTCACACTTATTAATATACGAATAACTTTTTTAAATAAGTGTTTTAGTAAATAACGAAATTTATTTGTACAATTTTGACTTTCTTTTTCATAATTCAATTGATAAGAAAAATCAAGGGTTGAATAATTTCATTGATGTGTGTTTTAATAAATAATATAATCGAATTGTATATTTTTTACTTTCATTTTTATCATTTAATTGAGAAGAAAAATTGATGGCCGAATAGTTTTATTTGAATATGTATTTTAATAAACAATGAAATTTATTTGTACAACGTTGACTTTCAATTTTTCTATCATTTAGTTGGAAAGAAAAGTTAAGGATTGTCATAGGCGTAGATTGAGAGGCAAATTAACAAAAATGTTGGGCTCGTAGAATATATAATATAATTAACATAACAATATATTAATTTTTAAAATCATAAATAAATAATTGTTAAAAAAAAAAACAAGTTTGATCTTCGTCGAATTCGATAGTATTCGACTAGACTTGTTTTCACCCTAAACCAAACATGATAAAATTTCAACATTATTACTACCACATTTAAATTAGTTAGTGGCTTCACAACTTGATACAAAATAAGCAAAGAATTTAATTTGACATGTGATCTATATTTAGCATTCTCCTTCTTTGGTAAAGAAATCAATCCATCATTTTTATTTTTTTTACTAAAAGAAATCAATCCATCATAAATCTTATTAACAATGTCTACAGAGTGATGAATATCAAACTCTGAATCTAACATTAAACATTTAATCTACGACACTGAGTCTAAACACAATAAAATTAATCTAAATTAATCAAATCGAACTCGAAGGAAATTAGAAGTCACGTTATTCTCAAATTTCCTCAGACCAACAAATTTATTCATCAAAACAAAAACCAAACCAAAGCTAAAATCAATTAGTCTGAGCAGATTCCAATGCCTTCTCAAGATTTACAGCCATGCCTTGAAGAGCCACACCAAGATAAGCAACCAAATCTTCACAACTAAAGCCCTCAACAGCATCAGCCACGAATGACCATTCGATCTGGCACCCACCTGATTCATCTCCACCGTTGATCGGGACGACTTTTAGCGTTGACTTATAGGACTTAAATCCCATGTTGTTGTCCAAAATCTCATAGCTTAACCACTTCCCAACTGGATCAACGGCTACCAACTTCTCATGACACCACTTCACAACCGCTTCGCCGCCGTCATGAGGCTGCGGCAGAGTGGTGGCGCAGTAGCGGACGAGGCCGCCGCCGTCGAGTTTGTGACACGTGTCGATGGTCGGAAGCCACTTGTGGAGGTTGCAGAAATCCTCTAGAAGCGGCCACACCTCTGCTGCTGTGGACCTCAGGAGTTTCGCAGTGGAAAGGCCCTCCCATTTCAGCATTTGGGCTTCTGATTCCATTAGTGAGAGAGTTTTTGGTGGATGGGATTATAATTAAGATGAGTGAATTACGCTAATGACTTTTTTCTTATGTCTATTCAATGAGGGCTAATCAGTAATTTTACTTTCGAGTTGACCGTTTGAATGTCATATCCAAGGGAATATGATGCTAATGTAGTATTTTCTGCTATATAGAAATAAGTACTCATTTAGAGATAGATATTCCCATTTAGGAAGAAATAGCATAATCTTCAAGATTAATGGACTTCTAGAAGTTCTCTAATATAACCTATGATACTATCAACGTGTTGATGCATTCATGAAAGCTTATGTGAGACCGTCTCGTGCGACGATTTTATAAAAGACATACTTATAGCAGAAAATAACATATTTATGACGGTAAAAGATATACTTATAAAACTCATTTTTATACCTATAAAAACATATTTATAAAATACATACTTACATGTGAAAGACACATACTTGTATCTATAAAAGACATACTTGAATCTTGTTGTACGGGAGACGGTCTCACAAGAGACCAACTCAAATATATATTATGAAACGAAAACATTTACAACTAGCATATATGTATATTTGTTCTTAAATACGTACCAAACATTACCAAATTTACATTTTTTCTACAACTAATTGGAAAATTGTGCACATTTTACCGAGATAAGCTCATTAAATTGGATGGAAATTGTGATAAACTTGGACAAATACGCCCAAATTATCATAGGTACACATTGTTTAATGAAACATGTTAATATGTCCATGGTAAGTAACTCATAATATGTTCCGTGGACGTGTGATGATCTCACCCTCTAATTATATGAAAAGTGAAATTAATAAGTATGATGAATATATGATTATCGATGATGGACACATTAATATGTGAGGTTGAATAGCATGATTGATTGTTTAATCCCACGACATTAGATGAAAAGTATGATGCTAAGACAAATCAAATACATTTTTATTAATTTATATTTAGAAAATGATTGATCATTTTAAACATATTCAATTTGTCACAATAATTCAATTTATTTTTTAGAGCATGCACAACTTATTCATAGAAGCATAGTTAGAATAAGAGTTAAATGTAAAAAACAATCTAAACTATTGGTTTTTTTTTTCAGTTTCCAACATAATTTTTTTTCCTTATCAAATTACAACTTAAACTACTAAAATTTATCAAATTGCAACCTTTTAATTATTTTCCTAAAAAAACATGAACTCACAACACCCACATTGATTTTATTATATGAGGATCACCTTAAATTACAAGATTACAATAATACACTTATGTTTTTAACTTGCAGTCACATATTAACGTTTTTGTCGAAAAATGATCGAAAGTTGTTATTTGATAAATTTAAATAGTTCAGGTTGTAATTTGATAAGAAAAAAAGTTTAGATGTCAAACTACGAAAAAATCAATGGATTAGTTTTTTTTTTAATTTAACCCTAAAATATTTAATAATGGATTAGTTTTTTTTTAATTTAACCCTAAAATATTTAATAATGATGATGTGGTTGAATCTAGCCACTAATTATTGAGACATAATTTGATGGCACTTGGGAGTTGTGGTCCAATATATGTGGGCATGGTTTTAAATACATTTACTATATACATGCTTTTTGCATTTATTCTCCACCCCCACCACTACTTATCGTGCACCGTCAGAATATATGCATACGAGGAATTTTCTGGTGCATTTGGGGTCTACCTGCTCCAGTGAATTATAACTTCAAAACTAGCTTATCAACATATTATGTGGGTCCCTTTTTTCAAACACGTGTTAAATTCCTGAAGATCATGTCAACATCTCCAATCCTGCTTCATTTGATATCGTTAAACTTTTATATATATATATATATATATAATAATGCGAATGTCTGAATTAAGATTTGAGAAAATACTCCAATTTAACACCTTCACTATATTTTATATAAAAATGACTTCAACTAAATTTATATTCACATTTTAACCTAATAATTATAATATTTACCCAAAATAGTCATTGATTTGACATAAAGTGAATAAAAGTCAAATGACAATTTTTTTTATTAAACTTGTCAGAGAATTATTGCAGAGACAAAGATTCTTTTTAATTTTTGACTATTTTGGGTATTCTTGTGTAACATAATTTTCGAATTTTTTTTAGGGTTATTCGAAAATTATCACTCTTTTTTAGGGTTATTCGAAAATAAGGGTGATAATTTTCGAATATTCCTATTTTTTAGTCAAAAAGTTGAACAAGATTCCTGCCTTACTGCTAACCAATTTACTGTCATGTTGACTTCAACTTTACTTTATGTCAATCAATGGCTATTTTTGAGATTTCAATTTAGTAGTGACTATTTTTATCCTATATTATAGTGATTGAGCTATTTTGGGCCACTCACCCTTAAGATTTTTCTACTGCCACTGCAACAATTATCTATAGGTCAACAACATTTCTATTTTGTGTTTTTCATTATCTTTTATTTCATTTTTTATTAATATTAAATGAAAATTTGAATAAAGTGATAATAGGAAATATTGCGTGGTTAATGAAGATTAATAAAGATTTTGTGGTTTAATGAAATAGTATACTATTTCTATTTATATTAATTGTCTTTATGGAGTTTATGTCATAAAATATAAGTCTTTATGGAGTTTATGTCATAAAGTAAGGAATATAGCATTTGACAAATATATCCTTAACAATTTTTATCTATCTCATCCATTTCGAATTTAAATTGATTTATTCCATAATTATTTCATGTATATATACAGACAATAGGTACTATCCAATTAAACTAGTATCAATTTTGATCTAGAAAACTTAGCCTTTTTAAACCATTCATTTTGGAGTAAGTCTTAGGTAGTCCGTCTCACGGATCATAACTCATGACCCACACTTCACAATTCACATATAAATTTTTGAATATGAATTTAATTAGTGAGTAAAAATGATCCGTCTCACAGAAATTTGTAAGACCGTATCACACAAGTTTTTGTGTTTATTTTGAAGACCTTTGAAGAAAAAAGAAAGAAAGAAAGAGTGATGCATCAATGTAAAGTTAGTGATATGCGCTCTAGGTTGTCCACATTATATATTTAATTGTTTCTAGCGAAGTACATTTAATAGTTAATGTGTGACTCTCTTGTGCATCAGATGTACATTCAATATCATTGGTCGATCCAGACTATGCTTCTTTTTTATTTTTAAAATTTTCCATTTCAGGTTGAAACATTTATATTAATAAGCGTGTTCTTACAAATGGGGTAACCTTTATTTATTATAACTTATATGTATATATGTCTTATGAATCAGCAAAATTTGTATATATGTATTATGTACTTTTATATGACATCAGTTGCACATTTATATATTACACAAAAGTGGAACTAATTACATATAAAAGTATGAGTAATATCACATAAATGTATATTGATCTAAAATATACTGAAAATTTTCTAATATTTTCAATTTTATTTTTTAAGTTATAAAACATAGAAGTTATGATATTTGTACATAAAAAGTCATAACAATACAATATAAAAGTCACACTAATAGAACATAAATGTCTCATCCTGAAACAAAAATATAACCGAAAATCTTCATTTTTTCTAAGTTACTCAACATAAAGGTTATCACATTATAGAACATAAATGTCACAACCTGAAGGAAGATTAAATTAAAAAAAAAACTAAATGAACGTGGATTCGGATCCGGTCACTCCAATTGTATAAATACGTGATTTTTTTAAAAAAAATAAATTTATATATATTATTAAAAAAGGGGAAAATTAAATGAGTTTACTCAAATCTACACACTAGCGAAAGGGAAGCTCGACCTCATTAAAACCACAACATAATATAAGTCAAAGGGAGAAAACTATGTCAACGAAAAAAGAGTATCGTAAAATACAAAAAAAGACCATATTAAGACTCGTGACGCGTGAGTCAACCAACTCAGTGTAACTCTAACAAATTAGAACCAAAATAAATATCAAAAAGAAGATTAAAACAGAAAGAAAATGAAAAAAAGAAGCTACAAGCTTACATCTAGGCATTATGAAGATCCAACAATGGCATCCTCCATTTTCTTGACCATAAGCAGCAGCCCGATTTCATACTTGGCCACCAAATCTTCCCACTTCCAACCCGCCACCGGATCGAGGCTGATCCACCACTCCACGGTGGCGGCGCCGCCCTCATCCCCCGGGACAACCTTGATCGTGGAAACATAGGATTTGAATCCTATGTTAGAGTCCACTATCTCATAAGTAAATGTCATTTGATCATGGTCAATGTCAACCAGTCTTTCCTTGGACCAGCTCATCAAACTACTCGAGCTCGACTCGTTCATATTTCGTTCTCGAGTGAGGCCAAACCCGGAGCAATAGCGAATGCAACCGGGTTGGCCGTTGACACCATGAACGCCACGAGAAACGGAGAGGCCCGGGAACCATTTACGAAGCCCGAAAAAATCATGAAGAAGTGGCCATATATGATCGGGCTTAGCTTTTTGTAACCTTGTGGAGATCTTGGCCTTCCATTTTTGCTTTGAAAGGTTCTGCTCCATTTTGCTGTTTTGTGTGTTTGTATATGTAGAGAGATGAATGAATGAACATTTATATTATAAAATTTACATTGAGGACTAATAAAAAATTATAACGATAATTCATTATGATCATTTGAATGAAGATATATCTATATATCCATACAAAACAATAATTTCCATAGTTATTTTCGGATCATATAAAATAAAAAAATATATTTTGTAAAACCACTCCATTTACTTGAGCCCACTAAGGAATAATATCATCTAAATAATTGTTAGGTAAGAGCCGACAAGATAGCACGACAAACATAATTATTTAAATGTATTATATCAAACCCATTAACACAACCAAGATTAACACTACTTATTAAATATTAAGTATAATGTCATACCACGTCACAAATTACTTTATATGAGACGAGTCAATCTGTAACACACACTTCATAATTCACATATAAATTTGTGGAAATGGATCCGATTAGGAGTAAATATGACTTGTCTCACGACAGCTATACATGAGACCGTCTCGTTTGCGCTTTTATGTTAAATATTTGTATCACTGTCAAGTTGTACGTGGCATTTTGCTGGATTGATCTGGCATTTTTACTGCAGGCTTTTGTGCTTGCCTTAACAATTGTCGGATCGTAAATGGATGTTGCTTTTCTATCTTTTGTGAAATAGGACTATTACGATACCATCTAAAAAAAACTAATTTTATATGAAAACGATCGATTTGTTAATGAAATCCATGTCACTACGTTATTATCTCTAAAACGATCTAATACAATACTCGTTGCATATCGTGTTTTATTATCATTGATTAATATTTAACATCAATTGTTCAAGCCAATCGCATTATTGTGCTCAGGTTGATGTTGAATATTCGTAAGAATTCATAATCTATATACTCCATTCGAAAACAGTCATACTTCTAAAACTATTTTTGTCCAAAGAATCTTATTTTGTAAAAAAAATAGTTCTCTATTCCCTTTCCACCATCCTAATTTACCGACTAAACAAATCAAGGATTATGTCTGTTTACCTATTTATTTAAATTTGAATGAGTCTCTTGTTAACCATCTCACATGTTTTTATTACATTGTGCGAGATGGATCAATCCATAACTCAATCACACAACCCAGACTCTTCATCTCATGGTAACTATTCGTAAAACGGTCTCACATGAGTTTTTTTTTTTTTTTTTTTCAATTCACATTATGTGACCACTTTATACAAGTAGATGCATGAAAGAGAGAGGAAAAAATAAAAGCACCAAATTATCTCAATAGATACTCTTAACATTCGAATTGAGTCAAGATATTCTAACATTCGACACAAACTTGATCGAACTTCGTATATTATACGAAGTCACAACTTCATTGCAAAATCGATAACTTGATCTCAACACAATTACTAATAAGAACTACTCCAGTTCACTTAAAAAGGGTTCATACTAACCTAAAAATTGGTAAAATAGCCAAACAAGAGAAGGCTCATAAGCCTATGAGCCTATCGAATGAGGAAATAATCGAGTCCAAGTTGTTCTAAAAATCAAATATAAGAGTGAGCTAACTTGACTGATGACTCAGATTACATCCCCATTTACACCGAACACAGATTTTGGTCAATTCTATGAGCAGGATAAGAGTGTTAAAACCATCTCTGGCAAGTACAATAAATTAACACTACCTGGAAACAGTATGTGAGGCGCTCCAGCAAATTCAAAAATCTGTTGAAGGTAAGATCCTCGAGAATCAGAACTGTGATACGAACTGCTTCCACCCGCCGGGGGGGGGGGGGGGATGGGTAGCAATTATTCTTCACCTCCCATAGTGGGAAATGGATGCATCATACATACATGATGAAGGTAGACCAGCAGTAAATCGTACTGGCTCTCAAGATCATCACTTGTAATCGTTATGAAACAGAAATGCTTGCGAGTTAAGAATCGACTGAAAAAATAAGATTAAAAAATTCTAAACAAAGACTATGCACTGATAGGAAAATAAAGAGGAACAAAACAAATTCACTACTTCCAAAATCCTACAGCAAGAATAGAGGCATGAAAATGTGCCCCATTTTCGTTCGCTGATGTCACTATACAGGCAAATGCAAAGGTCTAGAGATCTATGTGCCAAATCCATCCCCAAAAACAAACGAGCAGCGATGGGCTTCATAAAGAAACCACAGAAGCGGGAACAAAGTAGCCTTCCAAGTTCCAACATTGATCCCATGAACCATCTTCTACCAAGGATCTACACTTCTTTCACTTGCCACCCAAATTCAGGTAATATCACATTAACGTAACATATGAATTCAAGCTTCTAATTATGAAAAGATAAGGCAATATCATAACTGACCAGATCTGCAAGAGAAATTTCAACATGAGTCCAGCATATGAGTGCCAGCCTAATAGAAGAAATGGATCATAAAATTACAAAAAAAAATCCAAGGTTAGTTGAAGAGTAGTCACAATGAACTGTAGCTTGATGTTGTTGATGCACCTCAGAAACCTCCTTTCTGTCAATTTGCCACACAACATAAACAAAAAGCAGTTAGCAGAGAAGACCACCAGAATACAGCATATCATGATCTGACCTGCTAAATAAAAAAAGAGTAATAAAGAGATGCTGAAGATGATATTCTACTCTATAAACTCACATCTCCAACATGCTACTGAATAAAAAAAAAGGATACTAAATAAACCACTCCAAATTATTAAGTTTAACATTCAGAAAAGTATTGCCCATTTCCAGATCAAATATTATATTCCCCAAAATCAAGGGTAAATAGGCTCAGAAAATATAAGACCAAGCCAGAGATGAGGACTGAAGGGAAAACAGGGATATAATTGACAAGATCCTGCCTCCACAGCAAAATCCGGATGCATGTACCAAAATACGACCACCAGTGTAATCATAGCCTGTGCCACTAAGCCTTAAAAGTAACTACTGTTCGATGCTATACAAACTTTCAGCAGTGAGTGAACTAACTCACTGGGATTCTAAAACTGCCTACATTTAGACACGAATGCAGTACAGTGCACAGGTGTTACATATAATTCTATGTTTATGGTCAGAGTAAGCATACATCAAAATCCCAATAGCCGCAACTTGAACCTAGCAGCAGCAGAAGAAAATGGATCCCCGTACTCTGATGAAGAAAAAACTTGAATTTTCTCCTAATGATTAGCAGGACAGTCAATCCACCTTCAACTCTCAGCAAATTCTAGTGCCTCAAGATACAGTTCTCCCATAGCAGACAGATGCTATATAAAGGTTTTTGGCCCATTTTTCCTGCATATAACACAAAATAAACTCTAAGAATCAAGCAGGATAAAGGACTATCAACAATAGCAGAATAAATATACAGAAATCAACCTTAACATGTGTACTTGGAAAAGCAGAAGTTCGAAGTGTCTCCTGTGTTTCATCAGAAGGTTTTCTTCTGGGAACACTAAGAACAAAGGCAGCTTGATCCCATGTTGCTGCAGTTGATGTGATACGATATCCAGCATCCCACCTCTTATGAATACCTTCACTGGGATAAAGAAAGTCTAACTCCACAACCTGAACCAAATACAAGAAAATAGTCATCTTTACCAGGTTGCAGGCTAGCAGAAGGGGCCAGAATCCAAAAGGTGATAAAGAGCCTAACATACTTGATCAGAAAACCCAGCCCCACGAGACATAACAATTGCCCATCTGGTTCCTGCAGTAGCCATTGCAGTAACATAGAAACCCTCTCTCCATTTTTTGTTGATCCACTTAAATGGAAAAGATTCACTAACTTTATAAGACTGCTGGAGATACTGGGTACCTGTATTTTTTTAAGTTAGCAAACATTAGCTATCATGCATCGGTTATAAACAATATTACAAGTATTGAGCTGTGGAACTAACCTTTAGACATGACTACCAATGAGCTACCGTTGTTAGCCCCTGCTATTGCACTAATGTAATAATTCTTCTCCCACTGTTCCATAATCCATTCCTGCAGTTGATGCAATGAAAATAAATCAGTTGCCTTAACCAGTGAGATTTAAGCAGTGAAAGATGTGTAATAAGTTGCACACATGAATAAGCAATATTCTCGTTCCAGAAAAATTACAGATGCAGGGGAAATAATAGACCTTGTGAAGGAAATAAGGTGACAGCTCATAAACTTGAGAACTAAAACCAGTCCCTGCATCCATAATTAAGGCCCATAGGTTTGAACATGATGCCACGCTGCTGATAAATAGTCCATCCTCGTTTCCTTTATCAATATGCTGAGAAAGTCTCACATCCGCGACATTGTAGTGGTATCTGTAAAAAAGGGGGTAAACCTAGTTTTCCTCAGGAGAAACCTACCAGAAACTACGAGAAAAAGCCATGATACCTTTGTTTCATCGGTCGTCGAGCATTGTACACACTTATCCACTGTGTTGCTGGAATTCCCATGCGAACCTTTTTCTTCGGTTGTTCATCATCGTCTTCATCCATCATGAGCCGTCCTCTCTTATGTCCCACTTGATATATAAGCTTCAAAATGATAAACTATGTCTTAGAAAAACAAAACCCAACCCTAAACTTTAATAAAGTTTGAAGGTCAACAAGCAAGTCATAACATATGCACTACATAGTTCAAAGACTACCTTCAGAGCACCATCCGTATTGATTGGCCTTATATCTGGATTTGGGCCAACTATTCCATCAAAGAGAGATATATATTTTGCATAGTTAGGCTCCTCATCAAACTTTAGATTGACAACATACTCAACAAACTGTTTAAATGGTGCAGGACAGAAGCAACAAAGATTTTCCGGAGAGGTCGCCATCTTCTTTTTGCACACAAGGAAGCCTTTATTTTCACCCTTCAAAAATCATCATATAAGGTTCAGGAATCTATTTTTCCACAAGCAAAAAACACATTCCAGACCCACTGCTAACCTGGTATCCTTGCCAAGGAAGCCGACCTCGGAGAAGAAAAATGAGAGTATAAGCAAGGGACTCTAGATCATCCCTTCGGCTACCAGTTCTTCCAAGATGAGCATGAACACTAGCATAACGTACGGTTCCTCTGCAACACCAATGTTCTCATGATATAACTTACAAGAATCATGAAACAAAATAAATGTAATGAATACAGGGAGAAGAACTATGGAATAATAATTTTACCTAAACACATCTGGGCGTTGATCATAATCAACATGAAGGCCAGTAGAATTATCACGCCAGCGGGTAGCTGCATAAATATAAGCAAAACAAGGATAAGATATTTGATATTTGTAAAGTTAGTAAGGTTTTCTATGAGAACTGGCCATGGGATGCATAGTATGCTACCTAATCCAAGATCAACCAGAAAAAGCTTCTTTTCGTCTGATGTTCCGGGTGTACCGAGCAAAAAATTCTCAGGCTTCACATCTCCATGCACATATCTGCACATCGCCATAATAGCACATACAATAACATTTAAGGAATATGATTTGTGAGTAAGCAGCAGAAGAGAGATCCTGGTATACATTATCTTAACTGTCAAAGTATTGAGATACAACTCAATTATGCATATTCCTTGATTCAAAAGACATTATCTCAACTATGGAAACATTAGGAGATTACCCTCCCTTCAATGGGAGAACATAGAATCAAATATTATACACCAATTTGACTTGTGGGTTAATCAAAACCTGTTGAAGCGACTCATTTCTCATTTTTGTTGCACCAAACCCAACCATGCCCCACTCCAAAAGAGAAAGAAAACAAACATATGTCTAGAACATATAATGTTTCTTCATATGGCTCAAGTTAATATCTGTGCATTGTAGCAGTCCCACCAAAATCAAGCATTATAACACTATCTCTAAAATAAATCATGAGTGAAATACAGGAACTTTGAAAGAGTTACCCTCTAGAGTGCAACTTCTCTAAAATGGAGATTGCTTCAATCGCAATACATGCCACCATTTCTATGGACATACTGCAAAACAGGATGTTCGGATATTAGCTGCAGGTTCTCAAACAGGAAAACAGTAGGAGCGATCAAATTCTTATTTCTTGGAAAAATAACACTAACGTGTGAGAGTTGTTGTTCCAGACATCCCACAGACTAGGGCCAAGCATATCCATAACCTGAAATTGGCAAAGTTAGTTACACAGGGTGAAGGAAGATATCAAAATGATCTGGCAAAAAAGAGAGGGAGGGAGGGAGGGAGAGAGAGATTTTCTAGCTCAATCAAGTACCATAATGTAGTAGTCGCTTTGACGTCCTTTGAAATGTACTCGTGGTATGCCATGACTCCCACCAAGCACACTGGGAAAGAACACAAAATCTTTTCAATCCAGTCTTTGCATTTGTTAGAAAGAAGCATAAAAAGAAATCACAGAATAACAAAGAATAAATTGCACTCACTTGTATACTTGCCACTCATAAGGTGGCCCATAATTACAACCTTTGCTGCTCCGGTGCTCAAACTTCAATGCCACCTACAAGAGAGGATGAACATTATATTTCCATGGGAAGAGAAAATTCTGCCACAGAAACAGAATTAGTTGGTGAGTATATATACCTCCAGAGCTCCTGGACCTGTTCTTTCATTTGGGTTTGGAGGGTTGATCCGACGACCTACATACACTTGTCCAAATCCTCCTTTGCCCAGTTTCTTATCAATTCGATACGCAGGAGAACCACCAACCTGGACCTGTTTCAGATGGATCAAATGCCAATTAACACAATGCTCGGGTTTAACAGCAGATCTTAAGCCCCAAGTTACGACCTTAAAGAAAATTTAATTACTTAAGCACATATAGACATCAAACGCAATGGTTACAAACAATAGAACCTTAAAGAAAACCATCTCTCCAAGAACACAACTTAACTCAGCAACTGCCTCATACATAATCAAAACATTATATTTCATGTCTAATTTTCCATAGGCCAACGGCATATGCTGATTGCACATGAAGTCCATTAAGAACATATTTATCACATCGATAGCCCTACAAAATTTATACTTGCTGTAGAAACCTAAAGCAAAACACAATACTATAAGCGCATTGAGCGAGATATACATAATAAATACCAACTAAAACTGCACAAGCCATTCCAATCTAAAGTCTCACCGCCTTCGCAACATCTCCACCCCAGAACAAACACATATACCTAACTCCACCTCCACTCCTCAATGATCAAAATAAAACAACAGATGAAATGTCATTACACTACACAATAACACTCAAGAAATTTGCCAAGAACGATATATATAACTAACCCTTTCAGGGACGGGAGCTGTACTTCCCTCATCCTCAGCTCCCAACCCCTTATCACTTCCGCGCCCGCCACTATCGTACTCATCCATATTTCAAGATACCGTTTCTTTCAAACAACCCCTGCTCTACTGCAATGGATTAAGTATCGTTCTTTCTTCCGGTTCGTTTGCAGCAATTCGCGCACTTGCCTTATTCAGGTGGCCTCGCCGACATCCGAACAGTCCTCTACGAAGTTGACGCATAACGATGGCCGTCCATCAACTCAGCCGTGGGTTTTCCAAATCGTACTCCATCAACTGTCAGATCGGAAGCGACAATATTATAAATCTCGGAAACAGAGAATCGAAGAGCCAGTCGACAATCGGTGATCAAAGCTATCGAATATAGAGGGTTTGAAGAAGATATGAAGACACAGGGAAGTTTTGAAAAATTAGGGTTGAGGAATTGGGGGAAACGAAAATCCAATGGCTCCTAAAAAAGGTTAAAAATTGGTGAGATAGAGATGATGAGCAGTTTTTTGAATCATCCAAAAATATAATATATAATCACTATACTAAGTTTCATTGGATTTTTTTGAGATTATTATTGTGTGTTGAGATGTAAACATGGTTACGTGTCACGGATCATTCTTACTGATCATATTACATGAGACCAACCAATTCACAATCCATGCCCGCAGTCCTCCTATCATCCTATCTATTAATATGTGTTTATTATTGGCGTATCAGATATGCAGTATATGAATCAATTTGGTTTTTCATATGATCAAAGAATGAATCATGTATCCACTGTGAACACATTTATATATGTATGAACTGCTAATAATGTTAGATATCCAGCATATGAATCAACATCATTTTTCATATGATCATCAGATGAGATCATTCCACGTTAGCAGTAGGCATAATAGCATCTTCCTCACAATACAAATTTCAAGATTCGAATATATATTAATGAAAATAGATTTGATTTATGAGTAAAAATGATCTATTTTACGAAAGCAAAAATAGATTTGATTTATAATATTCATTTCACGAAAACTTTGTTTCACATAAATTTTTGTACTACATATTTAATTTTGTTGATCTATTTTGTTGACAGATCAAATAAGGAGGTGGATTTGATGAGTTTGTCAATTAATATTTTTATTTATTTATTCTTATTTAATGTCAACACGAAACTTACTCTAAAAGAGAGAATTTATATTTTCAATTCAGATCATATTGAAGTAGAAAAATTAAAAATCAAGCGAAATATAAGATGAATATAAATAGGGCAAAAATAGTTTACTAATATTATTATCTTTTTATTTTAAACCTATAATAGATGAACGTGGTATATTGTTAGTTACTTGTAGTATCCACTTTATGTATTATATATTTATTTTTTTTGAAAGGACATTATGTATTATAAACGAATAATCAAATAACAACAAAAAATATAGATAAGTGTATCAACCACCAATATTAAAATAATTATAATTATTGTTTTTAAATAATTCAAAATTTTATCATGTAGATAATAAATGCTAACACATAACTTTGGATTTTAAGTAAACAATAATTATTTTAAACATTTTGCAGTAAAGAATAAATTTTAATAAATTCAACATTTTTTATCTTATTTAATTTTTAGAGTAGGTTTCTCAGGTTTGAATAAAGTCGAATTTTCTCCATAATTATTCGTAAAAGTATCGAATATCTTATTTTAAATATTAATTGTGATGATAATTTTCCCCTCTAAATGATGTTTCTTTCTTCGTTTCACATTTATTGGGATTTTACATTTATAATATCTTGAATTTTTATGTTCTCTCTATTATCGTCATTTCTCGGAACATTTGTTAGGAATTGCATTTGATTTGCATTCACAATATCTCAAAATTATATGATTGTTTTATAAAATAATAATAATAATAATAATAATAATAATAATAATTTTTGAGTTAATTATTCTACTTTTATTACGCAGACGTGACAAATAACAAAACGATATGTTTGCGTGTGATATGTACAAACAACAAAAAAATCTAATTAGACATGTACAAACAACAAAAAAATTGCAAAAAACTCATTTGAGACGGTCTTACAAATATTTTCATTAGACGATCCTTATTTACTCATAAATTCAACTTATATCCACAAATTTTCACATAAATTGTTATGTTTGGGTTATCGACAGACCCGTCTCACGCAAAAAGATTTGTGAAATTGTCACACACAAAATCTACATCTTAAATTATAAAATACCCATTAAAAAACAAAATTTTGACTTTTATAAAAGAGCAATATTATCCGTCTCAAATTCTTGAACCTGCCTTTTCAATTTCATTTACATAATCATTATAAATTAATTTCATTGTTATGACGTCATAATACGAACCGAGATGAAGGATCGTCAATGATACACTGCTATTAGTAATCAACAAATAATTATATCATAACTTTTTACATAACCCACTGCACTATTAAATAGCATAATAAATCTACAGAGCAGTAATTCAAGATCTAAATAAACTGCTTACATAATCGACTTCAGTGTTAGTTTTACAAAAACTTACGTGACACGTTCAATTTTTATGAATGGGGACTTATTTACTTCAAAATTTAGTTCATTTACCTAAATCAAACGAAAATGAAATTAAAGAAGGTGAAAGGCAAACAGGGACCCAAATATACAATCTTTTGCCAAACACTAGTAAAAGAGCAAGGCACCCAACTTCAAATGGTGATATTCATATGCAATACCATTAACGGAGGAATCGATAGTGAAAGCCGATTACTTGAATACAAACAAGAATAGGAATAAGATGCTATACCGAGGGGTAATTTCCTGATAAGAACCAGTCCATGAATATGTAGCTTTGCATGTACGAGCAAATGATGAGTCATCTCATCAACTTAACCATTTTGGCCGGCAACATAGTCTCCGCAAACGGACCTTCTCCTATCACAACAATTAAAAAAACAGAAACTTACAGCACACAACAGAACTTGAGTAAATTATGAATTAGAAAGGGAAAGGGAAACGTATTCACCTCTGCATTATCATGGTCATATTTAATCAAGAAAAGACATCTGCAACCTCTTATATCATGCCATCTCCTTTGAATCTCTAGGACATGAGCATCGTAATATCTTGCTTGATCCTGCCTCTCCTGATTCATAATCGGTAAGTGATCTTGCCGATTCTGATATTATTTAACAGAACTCTGAGACGGTTATTGTAGAAAAATTTGATGCTCAGTAAAAACAAAAAAGAAGATACCTGGAAGCACACTACTAGATCCCCAATCTCCACCTTCCGGCATTCTGAATGCTCCAAAGCAATAGACCGTACCCTCACAGAAGTTCTTGCATTCACCCACTCATCCTCCGCTGCTCCAAACCCAACATATCTTACACGAACTTCCTGCAGGTGAACTAAACATTACACTTTGAGGTAATACACAAAACAAAACATTACTATATGTGGGTGAACTGAACTTATCACACGTTCAGAGAGTAACTCCCTTTGTTATTCTTGATTGTAACATGAATAGTGAATATAAAAATGAGGATTTCCCAAACATGAAAGGTAGTTTTATAGAGAAAACATGTAATGATTGCTATCTGCACCACAATCAACTATACAAGCCATCTAAAGAATGATGCAATCTACACAGCAAGTAACAGCAAGAGCCTTCTAAATAAAGACTGCTCCACATCATGATCAATTCTAGGAGAACATATTTACTCACAAGTTCCTCGGCACTAAGAAATCTATGGGAAAGAAATGAATGCACATCGTACCTGTAAAAAAACATAAAAAGAGGTTAAATAGTACACGAATAAATGAAGTTAGGATTGAAGGTTTATGATCTGGAGAGAATAAAAAAATATATTGATTCTGCATTTCTATCTATCCAGTTAATGTTATATTCATAACTACCAGTTCTAACTCTCTGTGGTATGTTCTTTTGTAACAAGATTGCAGTGAACCACAATTGTGCAGTTGTTTTTCAGGAAAAAAGGAGAGAATACAACACTTTCATATCTTCATTCTTGCAATTCATGTTATATCCTGAGATAAATCTTTAACCTTATTTACAATGTTGTTCTTATTTTTTCCAAAATTGGGCAAGAGACTGATGAAAGAACCAAATGAGAAGTTAAAATTTGAATGCAGAAAGAAAAGAAAACCATCAAATCTTAAACTTAGGGTTACCATGCCCCATCCTTTGAAGACCTTGCCTCGAACTCCAACCTGGATAAGTCTACATCCTTCTCTCCTGCCATTACACAATGTTAGTCAGGATAATGACTTTTCAACAAGGCATTATATGTTAATGCAAGCAGAAAATCCACTAGAAACATACATCCGGATATAAAAAAGACATGTCAACAAACGCACCCTCGGACATTTTAGGATCTCTGGTTGCTTCATTCTGAGTGAGAGTTCCTGGGACAACAGCTAACTTATTGGCTTCATTTGACGAAGTCTCTTTAAAGAGGCCATGTTCTTGATTCTTCTGAAACCAACTCTGAATCTAAAATGCAGGAGAAAGACAAAGGTGTCCAAAACTTCTATCCAACAGGAAGAGGTGAAGTAATAATGGTAATGATTCAAAGGAACGGCATAAGATCAAAACCTCAATCCACTTTACAACAGGTTTTCCAGCACGGCCACTAGAACGACTGCAAATATGGGAAGACCATGAAGCTATCCCCATTGTATAATCTAAAGTACAAAATCTTGAAGAAAGCACTTAAAAGATGGAACTCACTTGAAAAGTCTAGCCAATTTCTTGCAGAAATCTTCTTCCACGGTTTGCTCTTTAAACTCATCGTGTAAATGCTTCATTTTCTGAACCTGGCATGTTAATGACACAAGATGAGCCACCCAAATTAATGTCCGAGTTTTAACAACACTCTAGCACATGATTTGACCAAACATTCTTGTTAGCTGATATTTCAACAACACTATAGCACAAAATTTGGCACTCGAAGACACTAAGTTGAAGTTCTGGCTCAAATTCTGTTTGATGCATCGAAAACTAATTTGATCCAAAACCAAGATTATAAATAGTCAACTAATAACCTCTCACTTGCTGATTGCTTGTAATTATACATAAACATAATTTATGCATACATTAGTCTTTTGCCCCATCGCCAGGGTGATATGCCAAACACTAATTGAAATTGGCATACCATGGGCAAGATCTGATACCCAGAAACAATAATCTTCATTTTCATCCCAGCAACCCAAGAAAAGAAACGGCACACAGTTCCATAGTTACATATTCTTTTTTCCGGCAACCCAATTCACACAATGAAAATCCAATGCTACTCCAAACTTCTCATTCTTTTCTCATCACTCGTATATGCACCCAGCGTAATTTATCATAGACCCAGACAAAAATAATTAAAGATCACATAAGGCTATAGGATCATCGATGAACAGTACCTAATTGGAGCAATTAGTCGAACACTTGGCATACATAAATAGAAAAGATTGCAAAAGAAACCTCGGTTTTAGTAAACCCGAAGAAGTGTTGCCTCTGCCTTGGCCTGAGGTCCATTTGCCGCTTATCTGTCGCTGAATTCAGAAAATAGTGATCAGGAATTATGCTTGAGCGCTACTTCACCACCACTTTCTTTCAAGGGTTTTAAGGATATGTTCGAGAGGCCCAAAAGAGGTGTGTTTGTTGTCGTCTCTCCATGGAAGTTTGCTTCCTAAATTTGGCAAAATTAATGCGCGTGGTGGACAGCATACCGGAGGGGACCCGAAAATCTAACAAGCTAGACGATACTCGATTCGAAATTGTAATTTGTTCGACAAAAGTTTTATTTGAGTTAGATTCAATAGATATATTAAACAAGGTTGAATATACTTTGGCATTTGATAAAATTTAAGGCTCGACTTGTATTTAAGCTCTATTATTATTTAAAAATGTATAAATGTAAAAATATCAAACTACTTGAACTCAACTCGATTCGGCTCGTTTTAAAGCTCGATTTGGTTAGTTATCAAACAAACTCAACCATAAATTTTAAAGCTCGATTATATTTCAAACAAGTTTGAACAACTATTCCTAATTGTATCATTTACAGTCTTAGACTGGATCCATTTTGTGTCACATATCGTATTTTATATCATCGAATAGTGATTGTTTTAAAATAAGAAATGTAATATAAAATGGGGTAAAATCCTACAAACCCCCTCGTGTTATAAAAATTTGCACCGAAAAAATTGTAAGAAAAACAAGTCGGTTTTGATTAAATCGGGGTGAGACACCCAAATCCATCATACTTGACGGATGTACAAATGACGCGCTACAGGTGCGATTTTTTTATTTTTTTTACCCTATTTTAAATATAAAAAGACAAAACTACCGTCAGTATATTTTATATAATTCCATTTTATTGTTTTTTTATAAATATTTCATTTTATCTCATTTATTAATAGTTTTTTCTATTTTTATTGGTATTTGATTTATTTGTAAGTTGTAACATTTATTATGTATGGGTAATTATATACACACCCCATCAATACTAAACACACCCCATCCATACACACATGCTTAAAATAAAAAAAAAAATGTGTGTATAGATGGGGTGTGTTTAGTATTTGATGAGGTGTGTATAGAATTACCCATTATGTATTTTTAAATTATTGTTTTTTTTAATGAAAATCATAACAACATTAACAAGAAATGAATTCAACAAAGTCTAATCAAAAAAAAAAGAAAACTAAGGCATCTAAAATCTGTGATTGCCACTGCCACCACCTTGAGGAGGATACACAGAGACTGTAAACAGGGAGATAATGATGCAGATCGAACCCGACCACAGATACACAATCGTCGGAATCTTCCACTTCTTCCCCATCAACCCCTTCGCAAAAGGGTACAAATGGGAAAGCACCCAAAAGCTGAAGAACACCCCTCCAAGGAGCTTACTCCACTGTGGGAACGGACTGTAAACAGTCCTTGATATCGCCACTGCTATGGCGATGATGTTGAACACGATGATCGTGGTGGGTGGGCGGCTGGCGGAATGGAAGTGGAACAGAAGCGGCGGCGGCAGGGAGATGAAGCAGAAGCAGAAGCAGATCCGCTTAGAGAGGGAGAGGGATAGAGAGGGAGGAAGAGAGGCGGGACGCAGGGAAATGAAGATAGAGACGGCGGCGGTTTTCCCAGCGGCAGAGGCGGCGGCGTTGCAGATTCTCCTGGGCTTAGCCTAGCCCGCTTTATGTCGGGCGAATGCTATCCCTGGATCTACTCCGACCAGATCGATTCTCCGAATTTTAGGCCGATCAGAGTCCTCTTATGTTTTTTGTCAGACGAGGATCCAAGGTGCACCTCGCCTTTTTTCAGTTTTTAGGGCTAGGCTGTTTTTAGTTTTTTTCAGATTTTAAGAGAGGATATCCACATCCTTGTCGGAGTAGAGAAGGAGGAAGATGAGGCTAATCAACATCCAAAGCACAGTTTTCAGTTTTTTTCGTCGCTTAGAGAGGGAGGGAGAGAGGGGAAGATGAGGCGGCGGTGAGTCTGCGGCGAGGCTGAGGAGGTGGCGGCGGTTTTCCCTCATTTAGAGGGAGGGAGAGAGGAGGGGGGAGAAAGGAAATATATTTTTTAGGGATTGTATTTCCAATTTATATTAAGGAGGAATTGATGTGGTAAAATTTAACGTCATTAGCAACTGTTAGATGTTGTGGGGTGTGTGTCGATTTTTCAGTATCCCACGTGCTTAATATGCAATTTTCATTCTATAAGGGGGTCTGATGTTAATTTTCCAAAACACAGGGGGTTTTACACAATAAACCTATATAAAATGTACTAAAACATTTCTATGCATTAGACATAACTAGCAGTATATCCGCGTGATGCGCGGTTTATTATTTATTATGACAAATATGATTATTAATAATATAATAAATTTATTATATTAAAATATTACTCATGATATCTTATTATTTTGAGATTTGTAAAATTCCCGTATTTTTTTAATGATGATGATGATGATGACAATGACAACAACAACGATGACAATAATAAAAATAACAACAATAATAATATTTTTGTGTTTTGTGTACTTTAATTATAAGTGATTAATTATATTTGTTAATTTCTATGTTCTATTCATATTTTTGTTCTTTATATCTTAGAATTATATTTAATAATTTGTAAATAATTTTTTACATTTTTTTAGATGGATTTATTTTACAAACACAGTATTTATTCAAAAACTTAGTTTATATTTAAAAAATTTAGGTTTCAAAATTCATTTTACAATTAAAACAATATTTTTTTAGAATTTTGAAACCATTTAAAAATATTTTTTCTTATAGTTATATCTATTGCATATATGTTTGAATTTATTTTAAAATGTTATTTGTGGATTTTTTTAGATTAGCCTCACAACATTATTAGATTATTATTAGTTTTACTTTCAAATTTAATTATTATTTTTAATAATTTTATAATAGTTTTTAAACTTTTAAACATTTTACAGCCCTTCGTAAAATGAAATTTAGCTTTTAGATCTATTTTTCACGTTTATATATTCAAATTACAGAATTTTCAAATTTTTAAATTTTGACAATGTTTAAAATTCATTATTTCAAAAATTTTAATTATATCATTAAGACATAATCATATAATAATACCATCCAAAATAATTTCCTATTTCATTTTACCCCTATATTAAATTAAAAGACTACTTATTATATTTAAAATACATATGAAGCTTGTTCTATAAGATTCTCAAAGTTTTTTAGTTTTTTTTTTTCCACAATTTTTCTATTGGTCAATGACAAATCAATAATTATCTCCAATTTTGCAATTGAGTGGCAAATGTGTAAAATTTGCCAACTTCTTCATTTTTATATATAGTATAGATAAATAAAAAAATAAAAAGGGAAAAAAAGTTTTTTAGTCCTTTATATTAGTAATCTAACTTTCAATTTTTGAATTTAAGTCCTCTATGTTTACCCTTAGGTTTTTAGTCATCTATCTTTCAACTTTTAATTTTTAGTCCTATATGTTTGTTTCATTAGACTTTTAGTCCTCTATTTTTCAACTTTTGAATTTTAGTCCTCAATAATAAAAAAAATATCTTTTTTTTTAGTCCTTTTACATGCAATAGCATATTTTACCTTTTAATTTAGTTATAATTTATTTTCTCTCACAAAAAACAAAAGTTTTCCTTCATCCAACAAAGGTAAATTATTACTAATTGATATTTCAAATTTTCATATTGTTACAATTGATTTAGAGTTTTGTGAATATGAGAAATAAAAAGAATTAGCATGAAATTAATACTAAGTTTTGTGAATATACATTTTGTGTTGAAAATGGATAAATACAAAACTTAAAAAATGACATTATTCATATTTTACTAGTTTTGAAATTTATAATAATGATATTTTTTAAACATGGAGGACTAAAATTCAAAAGTTGAAAATTGGAGGACTAAAAATCTAATGAAATAAATATAGATAACTAAAAACCAAAGCTGAAAGTTAGAGGAATGAGTTAAATCTGGAGTACTAATTTTTTTTTTCCCAAACAATAATTCCACTTCCAACTTGCTATTTTGGTCCAATCCACACCCCTAGCAAAAAAGGATCTATATTTATCTATTCTATAGAATTTGTATAGATGTATATTGTTAGTAATCTTATAATTATTTTAAGTTATTACATGATTATTTAGTAATATGTGTTGAAAATAAAATTTGTATTTTTTTTTGAAGCAGTTAAATACAATCTCAAAATACAAATAATAGGAGAGAATAATTGTGTGATGTCATCGAATTAAGTTATTTAAATTTTGTGTTGTTAAGATGTTGCTTAATAACAAATTTCATGAAATCTATGAATGTGAAATGTGTCGGCATTTTTTAAATATGAATAAAAGATGAGAATATTCATATAATTAATGTCATCCTATTAAATAGTTTCATGAAATCTATGAACATAAACGAGTTAGCAATAATATATTGTCTTTCAAATTCTTTTTTAATTAGGATATAACCGAAAAGGAAAGAAAAAAATGAGCCAGAGGAAAATGTAACTGTGATTGTGACAAATCATTTTACGTGAGATCATGGACACGTGACAAATCATCTTATGTGAAACTATGAACGTGAAATGAGTTAGCATTTAGGTATCGTCTTTCGCACTCTTTTTTAATTAGGATATAACCGAGAAAAAAAAAAGAAATGTGCCAAAGGAAATCGTAACTATGATTATAGACAAATCATCTCATGTGAAACGATCAACATGCATCCCTCACAATTTACATATAAATAATTTTTTATATAAAAATAATTTATCCCGCAAAAAATTATTTGTGATGCAAATTTTTGTGTAAAAATGATTTATATATAATATGATACATTTAAAGTATATTTATAACACAAAAAATATAACACATATATAGTATATATATAACACCTGAAAAATATGTATATAACACCTAGATCCGTACCCTTATATACCCAAAGAATATATAAGTTTTTGCTAATTTTTATATAAAAATAACCGTCTCATATAAAATTACAAATTCTATTTGTGCCGATATATCATGTGAGAGTGAGATATTGTTTAGCCATCTTTGAATCTCCATTTCTGCACATAGTAACCTAACTGCCAAGAAACCTCCAACAAACCAAAAAAAAAAAAAAAGCCCAAGAAATCCTTCTCTCTCACTCTCTCTCTCCTCAAAGCGCGGATATCTCATTATTTCTCTCTACGTGTGTGGACAAATGCACTGCTGTTCCATATATACGTTGCCTTTCGCTATTCTTAGCTTTCATTATGTCCATTTTCGAGCTCATCATTCTTCAGGTACACTTCACGCCACTCTATTTTCCACTATTCTTCTCTCTTATTTGAGAGAGATTTTCGTTGTTTCGTTTTTCACATGATACAACAGTTTTGTAGACTCTTTCCCATCAAGTAAGTGTTCATTCCTTGTCAAAAGAATTAGATCGCAAATGCAAACAAGGATACATTGTTTGTGATATTCTTTTTTTTTGAATTTCTTCTAGGGCTATTGCTGTTTTTATTGCTTTTCATATATTTCTTTTGAAATTCCATATTTGTTTCAGTTTGTTCCAGTGGCAAAGGAAAACGTCTGGATTTTTGGAATTGCGGAAAAGAGTAGAGATCACGAAAAGAACAGTGATGGAGAGTACATTCAAGGAATTTAACGGCGAATCGGTTCTTGATTTGGAGGATAAATGTGGTATTGGTGGTGGTGTTGAGGATATGTATGGTGAGGATAGTGCCTCTGACAATCAGCCTATCACCCCATGGACTATCTCTGTTGCCAGGTGATCTAGAAACTTCTAGTCATTACCGTTCTGATTTTATGATTTTTGGTTTTTGAAGATGCTGGTGCAGATCATGTGATGATATAGTGTTCTAAGTGATGGATAAGTTATCGATCATTTGATTAATGAGGGAATTCTGTGGAGCTGGTGATTGGATTTTGTTTATTTCCTTGTACTGAATCTTTTGCATGAATGATGTTTTTTATTGAAAAATTGGGGTTGTACTATGGTTTTATTCCTACATTATCCCCTTAGATATATCATCATGGTTGATATTTAAATTGTTTTTAAGATTTGACTAACCAACTAATATGGAGTTATGAGCTTGTGGTGATCTGCTCGATTGAAGCGAGAGCTGCGCGTAGTTTTGGAAGAATTGATTATTATTGATTAGATTGGATGTTTAGTGACAATGTGGATTATTCTTGTATGAACATATCATATATTGCCTTCATTTGGATCGATTTTTGATTTTCAATCATTTTGTTTGTGGTCAGTGGGTATTGCTTGTTGCGTGATCCACGCCACAACAAAGGACTGGCTTTCTCCGATAAAGAAAGAGATGCCCATTACTTGACCGGCCTTCTACCTCCAGTAGTTCTTACTCAAGAACTCCAGGTTACACATAGTGGACCTTGAACTTAGCTCGACTTTATATCGTGCTAATTTGGTTCTTTGAACTGTTTATTAATTATCACTGCACTTTGTCTCTTACAGGAGGAGCGGTTGATGAACAATATACGACAATATACAGTGCCGTTGCATAGATACATGGCCATGATGGATCTCCAGGTAAAGTTGCTAATGCACCTTATATGAAGCCTAATGATCAGTTAGTTCACACATTCTCCATTTCTTTTGTTTCTCGAACATGCAGGAGAGAAACGAAAGGCTCTTCTACAAGCTTCTTATGGATAATGTTGAGGAGCTTCTTCCTGTGGTCTATACTCCCGTTGTTGGTGAGGCCTGTCAAAAGTACGGTAGCATTTTCAGGCGTCCTCAGGGACTTTTTATCAGCTTGAAAGAGAAGTACTCTTCCTTCTTTTTCAGTTTTTGTTTTTATATAATTGTTCTATGTTCTTCATCTTATGCTAAGTGTTCTTAATTTTTGTTTTTCTTTTCCAGGGGAAAAATACTTGAAGTGTTGAGAAATTGGCCAGAAAAATCTATTCAAGTTATTGTGGTAACTGATGGTGAGCGCATTTTGGGACTTGGAGATCTTGGCTGTCAGGTTCATAAGAGTGATTCCTTTAATTTGAGATACACGAGTCTTTTATGATGGACGTTTGGCATAGATCACTATAATTCTTCGAAACTATTGCAGGGTATGGGAATTCCTGTAGGAAAACTCTCTCTATATACAGCTCTTGGAGGAGTTCGCCCTTCAGCTGTAAGTGTAGCTATACTTAGCTTTCCACTCTCTCTTCTGACTGCTCTTTAATTTCTCTACTTTGTTGTTTGTTTATACAATCAGCCATTTGAAACATTCTCATTTATTATTAATTTCGTACCTGCACCTTAACAGTGTCTGCCTATAACAATTGATGTTGGCACAAATAATAAGAAGTTGCTCGAAGATGAATTTTACATAGGTCTGAAGCAGAACAGAGCAACTGGACAGGTCTCAAAACTGCACATAAAGTAAAGCCATATCCTTTCGTAAATGCTTTAGATGTTTTTGATCTTCCAGTTTGATCGTAGGAATATGCTGATCTTCTTGAAGAATTTATGACTGCTGTTAAACAAAACTACGGTGAGAAGATCTTAATACAAGTATGTAGCCCAAAATACCTATTCGTTTTACATGTTTATCATTCTGCACTTCTTTGATCTATATCTTTGTTTTCTCAGTTTGAGGACTTTGCCAACCACAATGCTTTTGATTTACTTGCCAAGTACCGCACAACTCATCTCGTGTTCAATGACGATATCCAGGTTTAAACAGTTCAAAGATTTTTATATGGCTAAAAGTCATTTTCTTTCTAGAAAGAACTACATTTATTTTTAATTTTATTTTCTCATCTCAGGGTACTGCCTCTGTGGTTCTTGCTGGGATAGTTTCAGCTTTGAAATTATTAGGTGGAGAATTAGCTGATCATACTTTCTTATTCCTGGGAGCTGGAGAGGTTGGCCTGAATCTCCTGTCCCTCTTCTTTCTTAAGCCTGACCACTGCATAACTCATAGTTGAGATGATGTAATAGTATTTTAGTCAAAAAATTTAGTTGACTTCTGTATGAATGTTTTGATATACATATAGCAATCTTTCTTAAGTGTGGACTTGTTTATTATCTCACATATTCTTTGGCTTCTTTAAGGCTGGGACCGGTATAGCTGAACTTATAGCTCTTCAGATATCCAAGAAGGTAATGACATGTTTCATCTCCCTTCCATCTTTATTGCTGTGTTACTTAAATCTTGGCCATCAAGTTTAGAGACTTGCATTTGTAGGCTAATACTCCAGTTGAAGAGGCGAGGAAGAAAATTTGGCTCGTGGACTCTAAGGTAGAGTCTTTTGTTTTTTCTTTTAGGCAACATGAATGCATATTCTGTTCACAAACTATACCAAATTCATTCAAGATCTGTCATTCTTCCATCATAACAGGGGCTGATTGTTAGTTCTCGTAAAGAATCTCTTCAGCATTTCAAAGTGCCTTGGGCTCACGAACATGAACCAATCAAGGAACTGTTGGATGCAGTCCAGGTGAATGAAACCTTTGTATTAAGTTGAGATTCATAATTAGAAGCTACAATATCTGATCCACATTCCCTTGATAACAAAAAATTCCTTCCAATTTCAGGCAATAAAGCCAACAGTTCTAATAGGCACTTCTGGTGTTGGAAGAACGTTTACAAAAGAAGTCGTAGAGGCCATGGCTTCCATTAATGAGGTTCTTTCTCTCCATCTCTCTCTCATTAATCAACTCATGCTTAGAAAGCTAACAGCAACAATTGTTATGATGCATTAGAAACCTATGATTCTTGCTTTATCGAATCCAACCTCACAATCGGAGTGTACTGCTGAAGAAGCTTACACATGGAGTGAGGTAAATGTCTTATTATTAGGCCTGATACTCTTTACAGTTTCACGGAATATGTTGAGGATTCTTGTTTAAGTGCTTATGAGAGGTTTCATGTAGGGACGCACAATCTTTGCAAGTGGAAGCCCATTTGATCCGGTCGAGTATAATGGCAAAACATTTGTGCCAGGCCAGGTTCACCAGCTCTATAAATGCCTAATGCAACTGCTTCATAATTGCTCGTTCTTCTTGTCCTTAAATCTTTCCATTGATGAACCTTCACAGGCAAATAATGCATATATATTCCCTGGATTCGGTTTAGGACTGATCATGTCCGGTACAATTCGTGTGCATGATGATTTACTTTTGGCCGCATGTAAGAACGAGCACATTTTGATTGATGATATATACAATACTCCTATTCGTTTGGCTTAAACTTTTAGGCGAGGTGGTCATTTTACGATTCTAACCACGCCTTACTTTGTGTGCTACACACAGCGGAAGCCTTGGCAGCCCAGGCAACGGAGGAGAACTACGCAAAAGGACTGCTCTACCCTCCGTTTAGTAACATCAGAAAGATTTCAGCCCAAATTGCAGCCAATGTAGCTGCCAAGGCATATGAACTTGGTAAGCCGCTCAAACTTAACTTTTTCAATAAACGGGACGTGCTAAGTGTGGAATGACATTTATGCCCTTCCAGGACTCGCTTCGCGGCTCCCTCGTCCCAAGGATCTTGTCAAGTTTGCTGAGAGCTGCATGTACAATCCAGTCTACCGCATCTACCGCTGATCATATATGTAACACTTGGGGCTATTCTTGTCATTTCCCATGCAGTGACACTGGATTTAGCATTTTGGGCATTTTGTCAAAGGGCTGTAGCCTATTTAGTCTTCACCAAAATGGTATTGGGTAATAAGTGAAATTGAAGCTTTACATATATCTAATCTGTGATCAAATTGCATATAGGTGGAAAAGATTATATTTGAATTTTGTGGAGATTTATTCTCAAATTTCACACCTATTTACTTCCTATATTGTAGTAATTTATGTCTATTTCAACATCTATACACCTACATTTAACATAAAATTATATTTTAGGAATATACAATGAACTGATTGAAGAGTATCATTGATGTTGTAGTGAACATCAATTTACTATGATAAAATCTAAAATTGGCTTGAACTCAGTAAAAAATCATTAAAAAAGCACAAAAACTATAATCAATGTTCACAAATTCCTTTTACTGATTAACCAATTTAATTTTTACAAATTAAACGTCTGGCCAAAAATAATTCATCAAGATTGAATCTCAAAAGAATTGTAAATATAGAAACCGGACTTGTACATAGGCCTGTAGCCGTAGATGCAGATTTCAATATCTAATTTTAAATTCTTCCATCTCAAATTTTTAGAAGTAATTAAAAATAAAAATTGTAGAAGGAATTATACAAATATCAATTTCCCTGAGAAAGTTGACGAAAATTCCCATTAGTAGCAATAATCTCTATCAGGCAATGGGGCTTTTTGGCGAGGATCACCATAATCGACGCTCTTGTTCGTGGCTGAGAGGTGAGTGATGGCGATAAATGTACTCTCAATTTCAGTTTTGGTGATAACTTTCATGAATATATGCTCTAATTTGACCACTCCACGTGTGGATATTCTTTTTTTGTAGGTAATTGGGGACGCGTTATGGTGTTTATATGGATCAGACTATGATTGGTATGCTGTTTTAGCTTTTGGAATCTATTCTTTTGACTGTAGTTGATTGGGTCCAACTGAGATAGCTTGTTAATTTAATTTCATGGTGATTTCGATCATATTTGATCCGAGGATTTTCGGTGGTGGTTAATTATTTGTGCAATTTTTGTTCGATTGATTGGTCTGTTTTGTATGATCAAATTCCCGATTGTTTTAACTTGATCTTAGAATGAAGCCATTCTAATGAGAGGAGTAATTTAGATTATGGATGTGAGAATCTGACTGTTTAAGAAGAGTTTTGTAAATATGTGCATCAAATCGTGTCGCTAAATTTAAATTTGTGCATCCTATATTGCTTGTGTTAGTTGAGTACAAGAGAAAAGTTGGGTTGGAGATAGGTTGCTGTAGCATGATTGTGGCTTGGCTCCGAAGAAAAAATCATGTATAGTAGTTTCTAGTTGAAACCTTTAAAAAGATAATTGATGCAAAGGAATCCTTTTTCCATTTCCACTTTGGTTTTGGAATGGAGTTGAACATTTTTGTGGATTATCATATCCTCCGTGGGTTTATCGACAACACAGATGATAGAGAGTAGAAAAGAGAATCAATCTGTTCAAAGTAAAGCAAACAACTCAGAAATCACATTCTTATGCCATATAATTGGATACCAAAAGCTTTTGTTTCTTTCAAAAAGCTGGTTATGTGACCACACATCAGCATCAAACATTAGAGAAAAACTGCCGATGGGTTAATGATGTATGAGACATCTTCTCCCATGGGTGGATGGCTAAGGAATAAAGTTTACAGGTTGTCTCAACTCATCTTTCACTTTGCACATTCGGGTGCGATTGCTGCAATGATGGGGAGTCGTGACAATGATTGTAGGCTACTTATCTAAAGGTAATATACTCTCTTTTAATCATTGTTTGAGATTTTTTTCCTTCTCTTTCTCACTGGTCAATTCATCTGTGTTTCCTGGATTCCTTAATTTACAATCTTATTCCCTCCAAGGAACCAGCTAATCGGACACTGCTTTGAAACCATTGAATTAGCTATATGAATTTAAATAAGTTAATCTTTTATGTGTTTGGATATCGAATTGTTACTATCAAATGGTATCTGATGCATTTGATTTATATCTACTGGCTTTCTTGATATCACAACTTGCATACAATTATACATCTTTAAAGAGACAAGTGTAGAACTATCTTTGTTGTGGTGCTTGATTGAATGGACAAACATGGACAGTATTCAGTTAATGAGCAGAGGCTAGGCTAGATTTAAATGTACAAGTTCAGTTTCATGTCTGATCATGAAGTGACTCTGAAATCTTATTTAAGTTAGAATAACTGCCTATTTAATTCAATTTTTTTTTTTTAAACTTAAAAATAAACATGGACCATGATGTCTGAGTAAAATGCATGGTAATGATCATTAGTGAAATGAATGAACAATGACAGTTTTTATGGTAAAATAATCATGGAGTTTATCTCTATCCATTTTCATGCATCAATTTTGGAAATATGAAATTGCGGTATGTAGCGGGGTGGGGGTTAGAGAAATTGGATATTTGAGACTCCTTATTTCATAGATTCCTATAGAAGTGTCGCACAAAGTAACCTAATGTGCTGGATAAAGTTGCAAAAAAAGGTATATCATGTAAAAGTTGCTGTCAAATGATTAAGAAGCATCAAGCCAGAAAAGTTCGATGAGGATAAGAACTCCTTGTATGATTGTATGTGACTTCCGAGTCTCTGTGCTTTGGTCTTTCTAATTTGCAACTTGCAAGAATGAAATTTTGGCATCTAAACTCACTAAACTAGTTATACTAACAATAACTTGTCACATTGATCTTGGCTTGGTCACTACCTTATTAAATTAATGTATGTCAGGTTTCAAAAAATTTGACAAGAACATTATGATGCCTCATCTGATTCTTATTGGATAAACTGCAATTAACATCAATCTGATGAATAATTGTACATAATAAGATATCATATAACAAAGAAATGATTGTGTTCATGAAAACTATAAACTTATATGTAGTGCATCTATTAAACATCCGTTTCAATCCAGTGGGTTTTATTTGTATTTACAAGGGGACTGGTGTGCATCATTTATGTGTATGTGGCGTGTGGGGCACGTGGTGGGATGACAGGAAACCTTAGATGAAAGAGAATATTGTGTCAGTGTGCGTGTGTGTGCTTTGTTTCTATCCATGTATAGAGTGTCTCCAAGTTTCTTGCTTACATGCCCTAAACTCACATAAGGAGGATCTGATACCACCATTTTTGTTGTGGTGTTATATGACTTGTTATTTGAATTTCTCTATCTTTACTTTTGATTCAATTACTCTTATAGAAGTTTAGAGAGATTGCATCTTATTTTCTTGGATCAACATGTTGAATTTTTATTCAAGATCAATTATTTTAGTATTAATATATAGTTTAGTATCATGGTTGAATTTCCATATTGGTTGGGTCTAAAAGTGTCCAGAAATTGCAAGTCTATCAGAAACTATAAAACGTTGTTGGATATGATTTTGGCCTATAAAAAAGGTTGAATTGTAATTGTTATCAGTGTCTAGTTTTTTTAATCAACCATGTAGCTCTTTTACTAAATCAAGTTGTTTAATGTGTTAAAATTTATAGTTTTATGTATCAAGTTAATAATATTTGAACATTGAGCATGATTTGTATTACTTTTCACTGATGTGTAACATCTAAAATCTCAACTTGAAATCGAGATTAACACATATGTACATGTGGGAGTGGAGGGCCTTGCTTGATTCTTTTTGCCAATATATACTTTAGTGTCTTATGTTCCTTCCTATATATACCATATGGAACCTTAGGCCTTCTTCACAATTTGAAACCATAATCCTACCATTTTTCTTTTTCTCTTGCTTTTCCACTCTCTTCTTATTTTATAAAATGGAAGGAAACCAATTGCAAAGCCAAGCTGCCTATATGAGGGGTGCTCTATTTGATCAGGTTTAATCTCTGTCTTACACTAGCAGAAACGTACTTTCATTGGTGAAGATTTGCCACATTTTAGTTACCAACTTTCGGGAACAGTCACCAAAAATATATTATCATTACATAATGAAAGAAATGTGGCTGCATTATCTAATTTTTAGGTCTCTATTGGTCTTCATAGGAATTAATATTTAGGTTATTGATGCTTGATATGCTCCAATTTCTGCTATAAGTATAAGACTTTTCATTCAGCTTTTCTTTCAAAATTGTTTTTTTTTGTAATTGACATCATCTTTTGACTAATCAATTGAATGATGCTTGTATTACAGGGATATCTTGACGAGCAGTTCCTTCAATTGGAAGATTTGGCAGATGAAGTAAACCCTAATTTTGTGGAGGAAGTGGTTAAGCTATTTTACACCGATTCGGCTCGATTTATTCGTAACTTAGAACTGACACTGTGAGTTGCAAAGTTTAACATTATCAAGTTTGAATCTTATGTAAATATGGTTTTCTCTGAAGTTCGTAATTTTCTGACATTCATTTTTTGGTCAGGGATAATACCCCTCGGGACTTTGAAAAACTGGATAACATTATGCATCAGTTCAAGGGCAGCAGCTCAAGGTAAATATACTTTACCAACTTCTGGAAAATGTATTGGTTATGTAGTTATGAGGAATTCATAGCTGCAATCAGAAAATATTTTTAAGTCCCCTATATGGATTATAATAAATGAAATGAATTCCTACACGTAAATTGATGTGTAAGATAATTTTCATTAATAGTCTAATAGTGATTGTCTTTTTCTCGGAGTACATGTCAATATTTATTTGATCACCTTGCCCCTGTTTCTGCAGCATTGGCGCAAAAAAGGTGAAAAAAGAATGCACACAATTTCAAGATTACTGCAAAGTTGGGAACTTGGAAGGGTATTTTAATACCTTTCCTTATCTTATGTATTCAAGACAATCTTACTTTCTTATCCTACTCCATCATCTAATTCTTGTACTCGTAAAATCGTCTTTTTTTTTTTGGTAACTTTTAGAAGCTATTACAGGTGCATTAGGACATTCCAAAAGGTAAAACAAGAACATGCAGCCCTCAAAAGGAAGCTTGAGAGTTATTTTCAGGTCTTTCTCGTTGTGCATGTGTGTTTGTGTTTGATGGGCAAAATTGGTTTCGAATTGATTGATGTTTTCGTTGTCATTTCAGCTAGCGAGACAAGATCGTTAACTCGACAACGTAATCGTGCGAGGAACGAAGAAGATATTGATGCCACCGTATTAGTGAATGTTTCATATTATAGACTCTAATAATTTTTGACTCAATGCACCATGTTATACGTTATTGTCTTAATTTTACAGTTTCTAAATGGGCTTCTTAAGAATCCAAGAGAGATGGGCTTTTCAAGAATTACAGAGGACCACTAAAAGATTCAGTTCGTTTGAGCTGGCCTTAAATTAAATATTTTGAAGATGAATTGGCAATTCAAAAGAGTGAAGTAACGTTTTTAAAATAATGTAACTCAACTTGATTAAAAGAAGGGATTAAAAAGGCTTTAAAATACAGAAACCAAACTCGAGTTATATTATTCGATTTGTTAGCTGGTCAGCATATTGGTAAAAAATTGCCATTACGTAATCTTGACATAACCTTTTTATTATTTTTGTTTTTCTAAACAAACACATTAAAACAGAATATCATCATATTACTTTAAATGAACCCTTAGTCTTTTTTAAAAAAAAAAATTCAATCATGTTGGGTTTTCATAATATATTTTGTATTAATATTTGTTAAATAAAGATAGCGTTTATATTGAATTTATTATATTTTGTGCATTTCGGGTTAAGACAACTGAGTTGTACCGCTTGGAGCACGAGGTCGATCACGGGTGTAAAGTATAAAATTAGAGTAAGTCTTATAAGAAATCGTCTCATGAATTTTATTATGTGCAACAATTCAATCCATGGATGATAAAGATTCTGTATCACAAAAACTATATTTTAAAAGAGACCGTCACATATGAATTTTTGTGATAAAACTAATAGTTGGACGTTAATTTATAATTTTGACACTTTCAATCGAAATTTCATTGCGACAATTATGGGAAAAAAAAAAAAATCTAATGCAATCCAGTTTCATAAATGCCTACAAATTTATCTATCTTTTTACATAAATCGAAATGAGCCTTGTATTTGAAAGTAACCAACGCAATAAGAGTTAGATCACTGCTTCTTTCACATGAATGAGAAACAAAGCACTCAATGTTTTCACAGGTCTCATACTCATTTCTTAGCGGTTTCTACGATCCATTACGGCTATTTCAGACCAAAGGGGATCCCATAAATAATAAGTAAGAGACAATACGTCACGAAAACAGTGACTATTTGCATTAATCTAAAATCGAAAAAGGAGTCGAGTAGAATCATCAGGCAGAATAAATAGTTTCGAAGGAACATTTGAAACGACAAATTGCACATCATGTTAATCTATTAGATAACAGAAAGCTTACATGTTTACATTAACATGTTCTTACAACAAATCCAATCCAACAAAACAAAAGGGCAAAAATTGAAGCAATCACACAAAAGGGCAAATAAGCAAATTGAAAGAGCAAGTAATAGCAAATTCTCGGATTGCTGTGCACAGAATAACTTCGATACCGATTGAAGTACACCCAAGGAAGAAGAGAGATATAATATCACCGGCATATCAAACATAAATGCCACATACCAATATACATTTGCACCAGGATGAGGGGAGACCAATCATATCAGGGGACGAACCCAATATCCTTGAAGTACTCATGCTCAAGAGCACTTCTTGCCGTAATCCTTTTGCTGGGGTCTAAAATGAGCATTTTCTGTACGAGAGAAACAGTAGATCAGTTATCTTAACATCTCTTTCTTTGCTTGGCAAAAAAGCTGAAAGGATATCAAACTGGAAAATGGAAATTACTAGTGAATCAAGCTATTCTGCCTTGACACATAAAGGAGGTGAAAAACCAGTTCAAAAATCAAGTGAACAAAAATAGTTTCCATTAATTTCAAGTCAGCCCGCAATCCAAAAGCAAACATCAGGAGGAGTTTTTTAAAGGATTAATGGAGGGAGATACATTGTGCATTTGGAGTTCTAATACTACACAAAAAAAAAAATACAAATTAACGGAGATATTTTTCTAAACAACTCAAGTGAATGTCAGAGATTCTTCACAAGAATAGTTCTTTGTGATATTTGATCATTAGATGAGAAAGTGACAAGAAGTGGGTGCACATGTAAGTTCTCTTAAAGCCCCTTCATAGAGAAATGAACTTACACCAAGGAGGTCAAGTCCAGCTGAATCGAGACTTGGGACCACGGTTGCCAGCTCCTGCAAAATAGAGATATCAAGTAAAAGTTAATTATAATGAATGTTATGCACAATAAAAAAAAAACACAGAAAAGGATCTAGTCAAAAGTTCAATCACCTTGGTAGGCCATTTAGGAAATGATGATTTGAAATCAGGCAGAGACGTTACTCCAGGCCATGTCTCTTCAGTCGGGGTACCCATGACTCTTGATAACAAAAAAATGCAACAAAAAATGGATAATGATGTCATGAATATTTTAACAAATGAAACTGAGTTTCAGAAGGAAACATTGATAATTGTGGAAAGGAATCATTGTTTGGTCAGACATATCACCTAAAAATTCTAAAAAGTTCATCAATTTCGGAGTCCCCAGGAAACAATGCTCGCTGGGTTACCATCTCAGCAAATATACACCCAACTGACCACACATCCACGGGAGTAGAGTAGTGGCGTGATCCAAGTAGTATTTCTGGAGCCCTATACCATAAAGTCACAACCTGGAAAAGAAATTAACGGTTGTGGGAAGAAAAATATTAACAGGAAATTGACGAAAGACTTTGCAATTTTAGGTTTGTCATGTCTGCTAAGATCATGCAATTCTAACAAGAAAAAACTCCACAGTAGACTTGAAAGCAGTTTCAAATTATAAAGTATTCACCTCATGTGTAAATGTCCTGACAGGAATACCAAATGCTCTGGCCAATCCAAAGTCTGCAAGTTTTAATGCATTGGTACGTCGATCAATTAGCAAGTTTTGAGGCTTCAAGTCTCGATGAAGGACACGATGAGAGTGACAATAGGCAATTCCACGTAGTATCTGGTATAGGAACATCTGTAAAAGTGAAGTTGACTTAGTGACTACATTAATTTGCAGGCAAAGAATTCTTCACAGCAGTCATATATGTGTGGGTGTTGTATGTGTGCACATATTCATACTAAATTTACATGTATATACACACACTACATATACATATACATGCATGAATAGCTAATTTCCAGACGATGAGTTAAAAAGGAGCAAATTCATCTGTCCACAATCCTCCTAATATTTCAAACATTATATCAAAAGCATCATGTTATTGGATCTTCACCAGGCAGAAAGAGATCACTCACTTTAACTGTACGAGGATCCTGGGAGAATTCTGGACAAGAATCCATGTGTTTCTTCAAATCCAGGTCCAGATATTCAAATACCAGATACAAGCGCTTCTCACTATGCACCACGTCCTGCAACCTGTACCAAATAATTGAGTTAGTTTGATATGAGTGGCCAGGGAAGCAGACACAACTTTGCACATCACGCAAGAAAACTTCCAACATCATAAGGTTATCGAGTTGTCTTTATTAGTTGCATCTGATGTGAGACTATTAATATTTGGAAATGGCATTTACATTTGCATCAAATGGCTTTCACAGTTTCTTCTTTCCAATAATTCACCTTAATTCTCTCTGAAGTTTTAAGTAGACATATCGTTGTTATTTCCAGTGTACCTTACAATATTCCCATGTTGCATCTCTTTCAATAGTGAAATCTCTCTGATAGCCGTGCTTGGCACTCCCTCATCTTCCTGCTCCAACCGGATTTTTTTTAGGGCAATAGTTTCATTAGTTACACGATCACGAGCCTTGTAAACCACTCCATATGTTCCCTCACCAATCTTCTCAACTTTTTCATACTGCCAATAAATTGCTGAACATCAAAACCCATCACAAGTGTAGATAAATTGAGTGCAGAAGTTAGCATTAATGGTCTTTACCTGATCCATCTGTCAACTTTGATTGAACGACAATGAGTTTGCACAAAACAAACTGGAAATAACCCAGAGAGAGAGAGAGAGAGAGTTAGCATATGCTGCAGAATTGATATCAATTATGTGTATCAAGTGTGTAACACAAACAGCATTGTAAACAACTAGCAAAGTTCAGATTCTTCACATTGAGTGACAAACCCTTATCAGTTAAATTTACCATCACTAAAATGATAACAACTCAACTAGAAAACTGGAAATGAAATCTCTCCTCTTCCAATTTACTCAATTAGACCAACAACGTTCAACTATTTTCCTCCACGCAACAAAAAAATAAAAGAAAACAACAACACAGCATAAACAGAACAAAAATCAACACACATTCTACATATATAGAGAAATCACACGCACCTGCACAGAAAACACACAAAAAATCACTCAAATCAACACACAGAAAAATGGATCAGAACTGTTACATTCATCAATTTTCCAGCTAATTCAGTTGGAAACAAAATCAATCAAAGCTAATCAATAAACAACAAACAATAAGCAATTACAAAGCACGTTGTAGCATCAAAAATTGAAAGATGCGCAGATAGATAAGCACATTAACTGCATTATAATTGTAGGCAAACAAGGGGAAAAGGAGGCAGAAGACGTCGAAAATCCATGGCGTTTGAACGTACCAGAGATCGAAGAATTGCAGAGAAGTAGAAAGTAAAAAGGAGGGAATGGGTTGTGTTTACTGTAAGCAATTCCTCGAGAGAGGAGAGAGAGAGGGGGGGGGAGAGAGAGAGAGCTCACATAGGGTTGGCCTTCTAATTAATTAATTATCCTTTTCATTTTATGAGAGAGAGAGAGAGAGAGAGAGAGAGAGAGTGATTGGGTGAAGGTGTTGACCCAAGGTTTGATACGGCAAGTCAAGTCACTTTCTTTGCTTTTTTTTTTTTTTCTTTTAGCAAAGGATATTATAGTGAAATCATTTTATGTTTTATTTTATGGAAGATGGATCAAAATATTACTCATAATTCACTTATAAATCTCACCAATTTCATGTTATGTTAGTATTACATTCGTACCTCTTTATTTCGCGTGTTTTGGTCGTTACCTTCATGTTATGTTAGTGTTACCTTCGTGTTATGTTAGCGTTACCTCATTTCCAAATTTCATACATTTAGTTTAAAATCATTGAATTAAAATAACACGAATGTAACACTAACATAACATGAAGGTAAAAAACAATGTTAATCATACATTCATGTTATGTTGGACTGACTTTCATGTTATGTTAGTATTATCCTAACATAACATGAAGTTCAGTCTAACATAACATGAAGGTATGACTGCTTGGAGCGAATTTTGGTGTTATGTTGGACTGACTTTCATGTTATGTTAGTATTATCCTAATATAACATGAAGTTCAGTCTAACATAACATGAAGGTATGACTGCTTGGAGCGAATTTTGGTGGGTTTGAGCGCATCCACCAGACACGTGGGAGTGCATTGGGCACGTGAAAACGTGCGTTAGGGACTCGTGGGACGGGTCGATCCGGGTGCATGGATCCTCGATTCATGCACCAGTGCATAAAATATTTTGCCACATATCAATAATTTTTATTCTACAATTTGGATAACATAAGTGATTAAAAGTATTAAAGCCTAAAAAATCCCTAGATCTTCTTTTGAATTAGGTGATTAAAAGTGAAAGTTAAGATTTCCAAAATAATTACCATAGTTCTTTAATGCACATGTTTGTAAAAATTATCTCATTTCATTATTTAATAAGTTACGAAAGTTTGACTAATTTATACTCAAATTTTATTATTCTCAATATTTCTTATTCTCAAGTTTGAAAGTCACTTAATTCTCCATCTAAATAAAGAAAATATTATACTTCTAAATTGCACACCAACTTTTCTTTTTCTTTGTAAATTGAACACATCCACCTGTAATTTTTGGAGCTCCAAACACCCTTTTTGCCACATTTCATGTCGATATACTTTTATATCACACTTAATGAATTATAATTTTTGTAGTACTTATATTTTATCCACACATTTATGTGTATATAAAAAGTAAATAGAGCACTTAAAAGTAATAATACATACAAAATTATAATTCCATGTAAATGAAATTGTCAATATAACGGTTTCTGTTATATTGTTCAAATCCAGCACCTTAAAACGGTACCCAAACAGGAGAAACCGTTTTCCTGAAATCACGCTCCATTGTTTGGCGCCAGGCCCATTTAACAATTAGATTGTAAAAGCCCAAATATTAATGGGCTAAGTCTGGCCCATCTTCACATTTGCGGACGGCCCAATTGGTAAAAAAACCAGATATACGTTACTTTATTATTTCATCACTTAATATATAAATTATACTAATTTTTGTATTATTTATTTTTTTACTACAGTGTTGAGTCCACATTAACAAAAAATAAAAAATAAAAGACTTGAACCGGTTGAGCTCCATTTTTTTTTTTCTTCTTTTGAATGAAACTACATTAATTAAAGGGATCGAGAATAAAAGGAGGCGGAAACTCTCGATCCGAAAGACTAGCATAAGAATGAGAACATTTTGCTAACGATGTACAATATCGTTGGCTTGTCAACATATTAAAGAAACTTTGACATTTATCGATGAAACTAACAAAGGCCAAAACCAAACATAGATATATCATGCGGGGAAGTATTAACAACATCCACAACTACTATAGCATCAAGTTCCAGACTTAAATCCAATGGTTTGAATTCCACTCGTCATCTTTTAATAAATAACCTCTTGTTTGAGGTAACTACAACTCATAATCATATAGCAAAAAAGATAGCAAGATCTAAGACTGGGAATAAGTAGAATCCATCAAACTTGGAAGGTTTAAAACGAGTAAGATCATGAAAATAAGGGGGAAAGAAAAGATTTCCTTGTAATAGGGGTGCAGAAATATGATGAAGTATCAATATATTATTACAAACTACAGGCCTCTATCTAGTAAAGGGAGCATAAAGTTTCCAACATGATTTTAGATGCCTGCTGTAAGGTAAAAAAGACCAAACTTGATGATTAAAACCAAAGAGATCGAAATGAAGCTTCTAAATCGTCACGAATTATAAGTTAACTCTTACCATCAATCTCCAAGCTTGAGTAGATCCCCGTGCTAATATTCGATGTCATTAGCAGATAATTCTGCAGATTACAAAAGCAAATAAGATGATACCTTCAAAATAGAGACTTCACAATTCTAACTAGTGGAAAGTAATATAAATGTTTATTATAAAATAATTGTAATAGAGTCATAATGCTGCTAAAGTAGGTTTCTAAACCAAAATCTTGAGTCTTCACTTTCATACTTAAAGATTTGCCAAACACGGGATAAGGTGTTTCTTCTATCGAAGTCTCTTTTATAAGGCATGAGCTTTTTTACATCCTGCACCTAAGGTCATCGTCTTTCAAACAATCCATTAAAATGGCCATTTTGGTTGTATACATAGACTCATAAATATATGCATAACAATAGACTTGAAACAGAAAATAATTATAACAATCTACTTCCAAGGATGAGATTATGTTCCAGAAGTTGAATATAAAATAAAAAATCCGCCAATCTTATTGTTTGATCATGAAAAAGAAAGAGAGAAACAAGATATATATATATATATATATATAATGTGCACAGCATAGAAATCATTGGAGTAACCTGAATATTTAAACTACAGAGATGATAAACCGAGCATTCGTTTTAGAATGACTGACCCCCTTAAAAGAAGCTGTAAAGAACTATTACCTCCCAGAAATGTGATATTTGTATCTTGGCTTACCAAGCAATTTTAAGTTAAGTATGAATTCCAAATTAACAAGAAAAAAAATCTGATAAAAGTCTCAGCCACAGTCTGTTACCAGAAACCGAAAAGAAACAACAGCACATAGTGAATCCTGTGGGGAAGAGATACACAAACACTCAAATTATAGATAATTCCTAAAACATAATAAAAAACAATTGTGAACATGCAACTTATACCACCTACTGGAGCTTTCGATCATGGGTAAGGAAATAATGCAAGATCAAATTATACCAATCTACAGCTTCATTTGTGGATTAAAAAAACCACAAAGATACATAAACACCACTTACCAGATAATTCCTGTTGACCTCATTTGTACTCGAATGATGGTGGATTCGGAGCATCAAAGCTCTCCAAAACCTTTGTCTTGCTTCCATCACTAGAACTAGAACTTGCCTCCTCCTTACCACCAAAAAGACCTCCAAACCATGAAGAAGAAGAGGAAGACGACGATGAAGAAGATGACGATCCTGCATCCATGCTCTCAACATTTACTGGAGCTTGACCAGGGATTTGCCCCATTGGATATCCAGGAACACCAGCCACATTCGGCAGAGGGTCCTCCATAGGTAAGTTCTGTGGTGCACTCATAACTTTATTTAACATTATCCCAGCTCCCTCAATTAAACCAAGCAATACACCACCAAATAATGCTGATCGTGACGCAGCACCTAATCCCTGACGCATTTGCAGAAAGCCTCCCGTTGCTGCTCCAGCTATGATGGAGTTCCAGGGATCCTCTTTCTGGCGAACATAGACCATTGTGCAGTCAAAAGTGGAAAAGAGCCCGCCCCATACAGCAAAACTACCACCAACACGAGGCGCATTCATGCGAACAGCTTGAGAACCCCCGATAAGACGCTCGCCTTTAGGGGAGCTATAGATTCCCTTCAGGAAATGAAAAGCTGCGCCACCAACAGCACCCATGCCAAAAGCTCCCCCAACATCATCAAGGATACGGTCTGGGCACGGTTCTCTAGATGTTTCTGGTGTCCCCATGTATCAGACTATCAGAGCCAACAGAAAGTGAAGATTTTGACAGTTGTTTTGAGAGACAACTAGGTAGATAAAGTCACTCTTTCTTTAAGCTTGCAAAGCAGTATTTGAGACGATCTTCACCACCATTACTAGTCCACTACAGAAAAACACATATGAGAACTAATTTGGCAACCTCATATATATATATATATATATATATATACACATATTGGTTTCATGGAAGTAATGAGGATACACATAATCATATATTTCACATCAATAAAAATAAAAATTCACAAGTTCCTGTTTTCAACCATCTTCATTCTGCATAAAAACTGTTGAGACGGAAAAGAAAAACTCCATACAAATAGATACAAAAACAATTCAGTGAATTATGTAATTTTCCCCCAACAACATGAAACCCATCAAACAAATATCACCAATCAAATATCAAAAAAAGGGACCTATTCTTATTTCTCATCTCAAAACAACTTACATAATCTAACGATTTAGTTTCCAGGAAGAAAAAAAAAAAAAACCACATGAATTACCGAAACAATAGAAGAGTATAAGATGACACAATGATTAAATCTAGACATCAAATCAAAACACATGAAGAAGAGAATTAGGGTTTACATAGAACGCAGCGTTTCGTGGCTTCTGTGGAGAACACTGGCGAGGATGCCGGTGGGTTGCGAAAAGGCCTTGACAGAGAGAGAGAGAGAGAGAGGCGTAATGAGGCTATAGGGTTAAATTGAATTTGAGTGGTTCGGCCCAATTTCAAATTGGGCTTTAGAAAAGTCTAATCGGGCTGTACTTTGGGCGTACACACATTTATAATTTTTTTGAATTTAAAATATCAATCGCAATCCAGGAAATGGAAAAATAAAATTAAGGCATGTTTGTTAAGGATAAGAAATAGACCTTATATTTTAAAACAACCTTCAAATTTGATCATATAGATTATATAATTATCGTTACTAACTCTTACAATCTTATTTATCCAAACATTTCAATAAATTATTTTTAAATTTAAATAAAACATCTTATAAGCTCTTTCAAATAAGTTTAGTCAAATATCTTTAAGCAGAATTTGAGTCAGTTTGAACCTATTTATAGATTGAACACAAACCAAACTAAGTTTGAATGTTTTAATTTTATCGCATATCTTCTATTTTATTTTTTTATCGAGCACAAATCATGATTTACACTGTACCGATTGTGAAACTGCATTTAATGTAATTATAAGCGTAAAGTTGACTAAAAAAAGAGTAAGTCTTATGTTAAATAGTCTTACGAATCATTTGCGTGAGATGGGTCAACCAACACTTCAGAATGCACATATAAATTCATGAAATTGAGTTTGATTTGTGGATAAAAAAATAATCAGTTTCATAAAAATTATTAATGATGATATTTTACACAACTTTACGAAGTTGAAAATTCTTTTCTTTCAATTACTATATATTATTGTTGTTATCATTACTATTATTATTAATACTCCCTCCAATTCAAAATAAGTGTCATTTTATAAGTTTGAAATTTTTTTATATTAAGTGTCACTTTGTAAATTATTTCCAAAATTACTCCTATACTTAATGAATTCCTAATTAATTGTAGAGTACACAAAATAAAATGGTCAAAGAAAAGAATAATTAATGAAAGGCATATTAGGAAAATAAAATTTAACTTAATTTGTGTGTAGAGTTGGAGGTTGACACTTATTTTGAATAGGATGAAGTATTAGATTTATCTTGGTCGGAGTATTCTATTGTTTATAGAAAGAGAGCATGCACGTTTTGATAAAGACAATGATAATATAATAAGGGGCAATGCTTATCGAGTGAAGAAATTGATGATATAATATTAAATCACTGCATTTTTTGCTTTATGTACACTATATTTTCAAGATCACAAAAACTGCAGAACAAGTTTATAAAATAATCATGTTAAAAAACTACTTTAATTGAATTTTAGTACAACTAATATTAAAAAGACCAAAAAAAAAAAAGACATGTTCTTTACATATTTTTAGGACAAACCGACAAAGACTCTTCAAATCTCAATCTTAATATTGTTTTTTTTTTTTTTTTGGGATGTTTGCAAGCAAAAATTCTTAAATTCCTTACACAGCTTGCTAGTATAAATGCCACTCTTGACTTTTTTTTTTTTCCCTCACAAAATGCATTGAGATTATAATATCTCAGATAGATGTTTGTAGTTTCAAAATATATAGTTCTTTTTAAATAGACTTTATGTGAGTCTACAGAATTATTAACACCCAAAAAAAGAGATCATGAAAACAACAATTAATGTACAAATTAAATAACAATGAATGAAATTTAGGTGAAATGAATGCAAGAATGCCAAGAATCTTGTTTCTTTTTCTCTTTTGCTGTTAGTAAAGAGGTAGTTGAAGAACATTTAATGCAAGTGAGACCCTTTAATACAATAACCTTTGTATGCACTTCACACTTGTCTGAAATATCCATAGCAAAGTCATAATTGTCATCCATCTTGAGAAGCACAGAAAAATGGTCAACTAATGAATGTAGTTTGTTTTTATGTTGATACATTAATTTTCCACCAGGTTTCTGTACCAAAAAGCAGGAGTAAAAAAAGAAAAGAAAACAAATGTTACACGATTTCATCCCTGAAAGTGAAATTAAATGATATGTTGAATATCTAACACGTCAGCGATGGACATGTATCAACGTGCACACGGTGGACAGAACTGTATAATCCCCACCTCTTCACCTTTTCACTCTATTTCATCATAGACACAGATTGCTCAGTAAAACTAAGGCAATAATTGTGGTGCATGCAATGGCTATAAAATCAGAGTTTTAGTGCAGATATTTAAGCTGCATGGAGACTTTCTTGATTCAACTTCTTTAGCAAAAGCTGAAGAAAAGGTCAAGTTTTTTTTTTTTTTTTAAATTAGGTGCAGAGATTAAAGGGTAAGGTACAAGGCAATAATGCAGGAATTTGGAGTTCAAGTTGAGGGATGTGAATCAGGCTTTGAAATTCAGAAAGTGGGAGATGCAGAGATTGATGACGATGGAAAACCTAAGAGAACAGGTTCTATGGGAATTTGTCATAGCTTTTTTGATTATCTTCTTGAACTCACTTTATGAAAATCTTGAAATTTAAAATAATAATTTGAAAATTTTGAAGCATTATATGTTTATCTTGATCTCTCCATTTGAGTTCTTGTTATGGTTTTTTTTCTTTATAAATGAAATGCTGCTCTATTTAGCTGAGAATTTGTCATAGCTTTTTTGATTGTTTTCTTGAACTGACTTTATGAATATCTTGAAATTTAAAATAACTATTAAGAATTATAATGAACATTTGAGCATTATATTTTGCTCTACCAGTCATCTTGATCTCTCCATTTGAGTTTTTGTTATGGTTAATTTCTTTATAAATTAAGTACTACTCTATTTAGCTGATGTGATTGTGACGTAAACAGACGAGCAAATTCATAGAAGAGAAGGTTGAAATCTTGAAAAGCAGAAAAAATTGAAATCTTGAAATTCAGATTTTTTCTTTTTTAATCTAGTAATGTGGTGTTGTGTTACTTAGGGACTGTTTGGACAGCAAGTGCACACATTATTACAACAATCATAGGTTCAGGAGTTCTGTCATTAGCTTGGGGAGTGGCTCAGCTTGGCTGGATTGCTGGGGTGACCACTCTCGTTATCTTCTCCAGCATCACGTGGTATTCATCCAGTCTTCTAGCGGATTGTTATCGATCTCCACTCACTGGAAAACGTAACTCCACGTACAAGGACGTCGTCCGAAACAACCTAGGTAGTAATAATAGCATCATAACTCTGAGTTTTCATGGGTTTAATGAATGTTGAAGCTATTCTGAACTCTTATCGTGTTCTGAGTTGATCAGGTCAAATGAAGTACATTGCGTGTGCTAGTGTTCAATATGCCAACTTAAGTGGAATGGTGATCGGATATACCATCACTTCATCGATAAGCATGGCGTATGTGAGCTAAAATCGATACTTTCATTACCATGTAAAAAGGGATAGTGTTGATGGTACAACTTTTGTTGATAATGTTTTACAGTGCCATTCAGAAATCTGATTGCTTTCACAGTAAGGGCCATGAAGCCTCGTCATGCAGTGTCTCGCACAATCCATATATGATTGGAATGGGAATTCTCGAAATATTTTTGTCCCAAATTCCCAACCTCCATAAGCTGTCAATGCTCTCAGTTGTTGCAGCGATCATGTCTTTTGTTTACTCGTCCATAGGAGTTGGACTTGCCTTTGCAAAAGTTGTTTCGGGTGACCCCTTTTCAGCCCCTTGAAAATTATTCGATGAATCTGTGTATAGAGCTTCTTCTAATCTTTGTGAATATGCAGGGCAAGGAGGAAGAACCACCTTGACAGGTGTTGAGGTGGGGATCGGTTTGTCTGCTGCTGAGAAGACATGGAGAATGTTTCGAGCATTTGGTGATATTGCTTTCGCTTACTCTTATTCTCAAGTCTTGGTTGAAATTCAGGTAAGTAGAACAATTAAGACAAAGTAGGCAGAATGATATTAGACAAAATTGTATGCTCAAAAAATATTGTTTACCTCGTTTAAGGATACACTGAAGGCAACACCTCCTGAAAACCAAGTGATGAAAAAGGCCAACTTTATCGCTATCTCGACTACAACTGCTTTCTATATGATGTGTGGCTGCTTCGGCTATGCTGCATTTGGGAACAATGCACCAGGGAATCTACTAACAGGTTTTGGATTTTACGAGCCATTCTGGTTGGTGGATCTAGCCAACGCCTGCATTGTATTGCACCTGGTTGCCGCATATCAGGTCAGGAAATCACTGTTTAAGCAAATTCTCATTCTAAACAAGATCATAAGTTAAAGTAATAAACTTACATGTTGCAGTTTTCTGCTTGTAGGTATTTGCACAGCCAGTTTTTAGCGTTGTAGAATCATGGGCGACAAGGAAGTGGCCTAAGTCAAGGTTTGTAACTGGGGAGTACATCATTGGCATTGGCAGCAGCCAAAGACATAGGGTTCGTGTAAATTTTCTCCGACTGGTATGGAGAAGTGCATTTGTGATTCTTGCAACTGTCGTTGCATTGATAATGCCATTCTTCAACGACATTCTTGCTTTTCTTGGAGCCATGGGGTACTGGCCTTTGACAGTATACTTCCCAATCGAAATGTACATTGCCAAGCACAAAATCGGAAGGTGGACATGGAGGTGGCTCAGCCTTCAACTCATAAACTTGGTGTGTTTGCTCCTTGCTGTGGCTGCTATCTGCGGCTCGATTCAAGGACTTAATAAGGCACTCAAGACCTACAAGCCATTCGAGGTTAAGGAGTAGGAAAAGTTTGTAATTAACAAAATGTTCGTCTTCTGCATTTCGCTTTCATTGTGGCATCTAAGCAAGTAAAAGCTTCTACACTCGGGTTTCTCTCTAAAATAATGTAGAATCAAGGTTTTTCTTACATATAGTAGGTCTTCATCTCTTTGTTGATAGTTTATACAGCTTTTGTTGTGAATTCAACCAAGTAAAAGAGCCTGATAAATCAAAAATAGGAAAAAATATGGGTGCAAATATATTTTAAAAAAAGCTAAGAAATGTGTAAAAATTATCAATATTGAATTCACTAAGTAAATATCCCAGCAAAACTTCATGTTTGTAACCAACTAAGACACTTCTATTTAGGGGAAAATGCACGAAACCCCCTCGTGATTTGGAAATTTGGAATCGGACCCCCCTGTATCAATAAAAATGTATGAATTATACGTGTGTTTTCATAAAATCGACACACGCCCCTTTTTTTTAATGGATGTTAACGGCGTTAAATTTTTATTTAAAAATTCCGTTATACCATTCGTAAACTCCTAGCTATGGCGTCTCGCGTGCTACTCTATCTTCTCACTCTAACTCTCTCTCCTCTCTGCCGCCGCCCAACCAGCTCCACCGCCGCCGTCATGGAGCTCCGTCTCCCCTGTACAAGCAGAATTACAATCTGATTACAATCTCAAAAAACTAGAGAGTGCTTATCTCGTTTTCCAGAACCATCTTCTCTTTCTACCAATTTCAAATCCCATTAATCCAGAAAAGGGGGATCACCTAAGCTAAGCTGAAATGGCTGATCAGTTGACGGACGATCAGATCTCTGAGTTCAAGGAGGCTTTCAGCCTTTTCGACAAGGATGGCGATGGTGCGATCTCTTTTTTCTTTTTGATTATTTTCACCTTTTTTTGGTTCTGATTTTATGCATGTATTGTTGTTATTATTATTGTTTTCGATGTGGGTTTTCTGTTTCCATGATGGATCTGATTAATTTTTACCTTTTCTGATGAAAAATAAAATAAAAAATGGTTCTTGATTTCTGGATATGGCTGCGGCTCGAATTTGGGGATTTTTATGATGTGGGTTGTTATACTTGTAGATGATATTTCCTAATTAGAAAGTTGAACAGAAGAAATTTATCCTAATTTGCTCTGAAGCTATGGATTTGGAAACTATACTTGGAAAATATTCTGAAACCTGTTTCTGTCTGGAGTGAACTAATTATTCATCATTAGGAGAATGGTTGTTCTGGTCTTTGTGATTCTGGCCTACAATTTTCAATGATCTTTTCCTTCTAAGGAGAAAGAGAGGTTCTATTGTGAGCTTTGTTGTTCGTTGGTATCTGGTTGATCGTTGTTTCATGGACTTGTTACTCGTGGGAGGATGAGTATGCTGGTCTCTGATTCGGGTTTATGGTTCTTGTTTAGGATCAGAATTGGAAACCTGAAAGATTTTAGGATGTTGATCCTTAAGTAATATGTTCAAAATGAAATAAAAAAACATATGGGGTATAATTCATATGAAACAGGGTATAGTTTATCTCTTTTATAGATTTGTGTTTATGGATTTGGAATGTGATCATTCTAAAGTATCATTTTTCGTACTTCATTTTTCGAAATCAGAATCAAATTAGGGAAGAGTGAAGTGAATCTAGTCTGATCTGTTGGGAAAAGGTGATGATCCGGCGACGGTGGCGTGTTCGGTGGGCCAATCTTCATCCAACTTGCTGTGAATTAGGGGAAAATGGAAACCGAGTTTTGTACATGTAGAATTCGATTTGATTTTCTGTAATGGTTGTTGAAATTGAACTTCTGGGTTTGTTTTTGTTGCTAAATTCAGTGGTTGGAGATTGTACAAGTTTTTTGCTCTAATTCTTGGGGTTTGTAATATACATCTTTTCTATAATCTTTGGTCCATTCCCACAGAGAGCATATGCTGATCTTTCCGAGAAATGGCAATTAGTGATAGAATGTCTTAAGCATTTTCATATGTAAGTGTGTTATCTTCCTGGTTTAAGCTGTCATTCTTAATTCTCATATGAGATCTTATGCATCCTTATTGTATTCTTGTTACTTTATGACATTCATTGCAAGTGTATTTTATATGCTGAAGTTAAATTTTGATTAATTTTGTTACTTGAATGTTAATGTGAAAACATCATCATGTTAATTAACATTTTGGAAGAAATAATTAATTATTATTGAGTACAAAAATTAAATTATAAATAAATTTAATTAAATAAATATAAACAAACACATTAACATAATATTTGATAAAATAAACAACATTACTAAACTGAACCCAAATTGTGCATAAAATCATGTTAATATAAATTAAATAATTAAGAAACCACAAAAAAAAAAAAAAAGATATACCAGTTTGTGAGTTAGGAGGGGAGAGGGTTTTATGCTAGAAGTATATTTGAGTGTACACATATAAGCAAAAACAAGGGTAAATAGGTCTTTTCTCATGAAAATAACGGTCAAAAATAAGAAAAAATTGCACCTCCCGCGCGTGGAGCGCACAGCCGTCAACTTTAACAGATTTGGGGTTTCGCGTTGATTTTTTGAAAACACACGTGTAATTCATGTATTTTCATTGATACAAGGGGGTCCGATGCCAAATTTCCAAATCACAAGGAGGTTTCGTGCATTTTCCCCCTTCTATTTATTAAATCACTAGTGCATAAATGTTGAAAGAGTGACACTTGTGTGCCCGGGGCACGGTGCCCCCAATTTAATCATCATATTGTGTTATATATATATACTCAACAGGTAGCACGTGTACACTCATCAGGTATCATATATATACTCTTATATACATATGATACCTATAAAGTATATGTATAACACCTAGAAATGTTACACCTGTAGAGTATATATATAACACCTGAAAAACATGTGTATAATATATAGATCTATGTCCCTATGTATCCCAGGGAAAAACATGTGTATAATATATAGATTCATGTCCCTATGTGCCCCAGGGGTATTATAAGTTTTTGCCATGTTGAAATTATTTACACTTTATATTACATATCCTTCATTGATCTATATCACCAAAATGTCAAAACTCTGCCAGAATGGAGATATTAAGACCCCATACATAAGAAGAGCCAAAAAAAAAAAAAACATGTACACATATAATCACACGCATTGAGTTGACTAATTATATTAGCAGGAAATACGTGTGAGAATGCATTAACTTGACTTGCCATATTAACAGCACTTATCATCATAAATTATCATCCATCTTGAAATTACCAAAAAAACGAGTCAACAAATATTGTGTGTTTTCATGTAGAGAGAGAGAGATCTTAGAAAGTCCCACTACTTTCAACATTGCATAGTATTACTTCTACACCAACATATTTGGTGCATGCAATTGCTATAAAATCTGAGCTTTAGTCTTTGAGGGCCAAAACACTGAATATACAACTAGCATGGAGAGTTTCTTATTTCCATTTCTCTAGTTTATTTTTCATTTTCAAAAAGGGCCCACTTTTTAAGTCGAAGTGCAAAGAGCAAAAGAGTAGAAGCTAATGATGCAGGAATTTGAAGATCAAATTTCTCAAGTTGAGAGGTGTGAATCATCAGGTTTGGCAATACAGAAAGCTGGAAATGCAGAGATAGACGATGATGGGAAGCCTAAGAGGAGAGGTGCTTTAGACAGCATGTTTGCTTGTGAAAATTATGATAATATTCATAATTGATTATATTCATTACATAAAGCTTAAAGAGCATTGTTGTGTTGTGTTACCTAGGGAACGTTTGGACAGCAAGTGCGCATATTATTACAGCAATCATCGGCTCCGGAGTCCTCTCGCTAGCATGGGGAGTGGCTCAGCTTGGATGGATTGCTGGAATTGCCACTCTTGTTATCTTCTCCAGCATCACTTTATACACTTCCAATCTTCTAGCAGACTGTTATCGATCTCCAGTCACTGGGAAACGCAACTCTACATACATAGAAGCTGTTAAAAACAACCTAGGTACACATAAGCATACCTAGTCATGATCACATTATATAGATTAGCATAAGACTAGTTTTCAGATTTACATGCAAGTTTCTCTAAATCCATTTATTGTGAGTCAATCAGGTCAAAGTGATGTATATAACTTGTGCTGCCGTTCAATACGCTAACTTAAGTGGAACAGTAATTGGATATACCATCACAGCGTCAATAAGCATGGCGTAAGTATGCAGATAACTCATTGCATTTCATTAATTAGCACTATCCTATAGCTAAGAGCTTTCTTCGTATTGTATTTCAGTGCAATCAAGAAATCTGATTGCTTTCACAGAAGAGGTCATGAAGCTTGTTGCAGCATCTCTCACAATCCATATATGATTGGGATGGGAATTCTCGAAATCTTTGTGTCCCAGATTCCCAACTTCCATAAGCTATCTTTGCTATCAGCCGTTGCAGCTATTATGTCGTTTGCTTATTCATCCATAGGAGTGGGACTTGCCTTTGCAAGAGTTATATCAGGTGATCTCTGAATGGTGATCATTTAAATCACTGTTTTTTTCTTTTCATTCTTTATGTGATTCTGCTAAGATCATACAAATTGATCTTTGGCCGGTTTATTCGGAAGTTAACAGCTAGTATAACTCAAGATGATGATAGTAACAGAGTTTAATGATGAGAGCAGGGGAAGGAGGAAGGACAACTCTTACCGGTGTGGAGATTGGGATCAACTTATCAGCAACTGAGAAGACCTGGAGAATGTTTGCAGCATTTGGTGATATGGCTTTTGCTTACACTTATTCTCAAATTTTGGTTGAGATTCAGGTAACAAAAACAATTAGACAAAATAGGGAACACAATATTAAAAGAAATGTATGCTCATAAAAAGTCGTCTAACTTGTTTAAGGATACACTAAAAGCAACACCTCCTGAAAACCAAGTGATGAAAAAGGTCAACATTATTGCTGTATCAACTACGACAGCATTCTATGTGATGTGTGCCTGCTTTGGCTATGCTGCATTTGGGAACAACACACCAGGAAATCTGCTAACAGGGTTCGGGTTTTATGAGCCATTCTGGCTGGTGGATATAGCCAATGCCTGCATAGTGTTGCACCTAGTTGGAGCATATCAGGTCAAAAGATCAGTGTATCAGAAAAATCAAATGTATCACATTTCAAGAAAACTTGCTTACATTCTCCAATTTTGGGTATAGGTATTTGCGCAACCTGTGTTTAGTGTTGTTGAATCATGGGCGATGAGGAAGTGGCCCACATCGAAGTTTGTAACAGAGGAGTACAGTATGAGGATCGGCAGCAGGCAAAGCCACAGGCTGAGTGTTAATTTCATCAGACTGATATGGAGAAGTACATTCGTGATTCTTGCAACTATGGTTGCATTGATCATGCCCTTCTTCAATGACATCCTAGCATTGCTTGGGGCTATCGGCTACTGGCCTCTCACAGTATATTTTCCTATAGAAATGTACATTGCCAAGAATAAAATCAGAAGGTGGACGCGGAGGTGGCTTGGCCTTCAGCTACTAAACTCGGCCTGTTTGCTCGTTGCTGTTGCTGCTGCCTTAGGCTCGATTCAAGGGCTTTATAAGGCACTCAAAACCTACAAGCCGTTCGAGGTTAAGGAATAGGAAAACATTCTGTGTGATTCACCAAATAAGATTATGTGTATGAGTAAACATTCTATACATGTCCATGAGTTCTCTGTTTATCGGGTTCATCTAGGCTTAACATGTCTGACAAGTTTGTAGCAGGTATTTTCTTATATGAATAAGTGTAGGGACACTAATGACACAAATGTAGTACATCTATTTAGTTGAATAAAATAATTATACTTTGGAAAAACACAGCTCTGTTTTTTTCAGATGGATGGAGAAATGACTGCTATATACTGATTAGAAATTATTTGTAATGGCTTTATTAACGTATATTTCAAATGTTTAGCATATTTAGTTGCACAGCAAGTGACCAAAATGTCAAAACTCTGCCAGCCTGGAGATAAGTCACATCAGCAAAAGGTGCTCCTCTAACGCATATATGTAATGACACGCATTGACTTGACTTGGTTTCTAAACAGCTAATACCTAAAATGGTGTCTGAACGCGTTGACTTGACTTTCTATCTTAGATGCACAAAAATAAAAAAATGATACAGGAAAGTCTTTACCGTTTGACAATGGCACCCTTTTTCCTCCTCATCCTACTAACACATCTCCATCTTCAAGTAAACTCACAAGATACCTCAGATGAGCAGGCTGTTCTGTTGAGCTTGAAGGAGCATTGGGGCAATCCCTCTTCACTTGAGCAATGGAACTCGACATCGTCCCCGTGTGATTGGCCACAAATCGAATGCACTTTCGGATCAGTCACCGGTCTGCTTTTAGCTGATGAAAACATAAACGGAACGCTTCCATCATCAATATGTCAGCTCAACAACCTCACTTCAATTTACCTGTCTCAGAACAAGATATCAGGACACATACCTGTCGCTCTATCCAACTGCTCTAAACTCGAAAGCTTGGACTTGTCTTTGAATGCATTGACCGGTACGATCCCAGGTGAATTTTTCCGTATGAAAAGGCTCCGAGGGCTGTCTCTCAATGGAAACAGATTGTTTGGAGAGATACCAACACCAATACAAGTACCCAGTTTAGAGTCTCTTTATCTGTCAGATAATCACTTGAATGGATCGATTCCTGATGATATTCGGAATCTACACAATCTTGGGCAGCTGGATCTATCCAAGAATTCATTCAGTGGTGCAATCCCTATGGGGCTATTCCATCTGCATCAACTAGATTATCTGTTACTAGGTTATAACAACTTAACTGGTCAACTTCCAGCAGAGATGGATTTTTTCAATCTGGCAATGCTTAATCTTACCCACAACCATTTACATGGCATGATACCGAAGTGTTTAGGTGATCTAACTGGTCTACATACCTTGGATTTGTCTGGTAACCATCTGAATGGAGACATTGTAGAGAATTTGCTTCATCTGAGGGCAATGGGTACACTCAGGCTTTGCCCGAACAAATTTGTGGGGAAGATCCCCTACGAGTTTGTGAATCAACAGTTCACTGAAAATTGCTTGGATCGATCCAATCTCTGTTCTGACAACAGGACTAATGGTCTGCCTAGTTGTCCTTCAAGCTTGTGCTCTGAATATAAACTTCAAGGATTTCTAAAATGTGATCACAAGCATGACAGATCCAGGAGGCATCTTATTATAATTATAGTGGAAACAGTTGGTTGTGGGGTTGTCGGCTTCGCTGTAATTTACTACCTGGGAAGAAAATGCTGGCTGAAAAGGCACGAGAGCATCGTATCGAGATTCAAGAAAATTCGGATATATAGCCCTTCTCTGAAAGAGAGAGAAGAGTGGAAGATGATTCCATTTCAAAAGTTGAAGTTCAATAAAACAGATATCCTGTCAGGTTTGACAGATGAAAACCTGATTGGAAATGGAGGATCAGGAAAAGTTTATCGAGTTTTCATCAACCAAACAAGCAATGCCGTTGCTGTCAAGAGCATCTCAAATGCCAGAAAATCAGATGACAGGCTTAAAAAGGAATTTTTGTCAGAGATTCAGACACTGGGGACTATTCGACATTACAACATAGTAAAGCTTCTCTGCTACATCTCTGGCAAAGATTTGATGCTTCTTGTGTACCAATATTTTGAGAACAAGAGCCTCGATCGGTGGCTGCATGGTACCAATAGGGAAACATCATCAGTTGGTAATAGTTCTGTCACAAAGTTGGATTGGCCAATGAGGATGCATATTGCCATTGGAGCAGCACAGGGGCTTTACTATATGCATCATGAATCTTCTCCACCTATAATTCACAGAGATATAAAATCCGGCAATATTTTATTGGACTCAGAATTCAATGCAAAATTAGCAGATTTTGGACTCGCAAAGTTGCTTACCAGGCATGGAGGTACAGAAACGGCATCTGCTGTAGCTGGAACTTTTGGATACATTGCCCCAGGTATGTATTATCACTTAAACATCTTCAAGTGATTTATTTTTTTCTCATATACGCAATATTCAAACGTTTCAACCTTGATTGTAGAGTATGCCTACACAACAAAAGTGAGCACAAAAAGCGATGTTTATAGCTTTGGAGTGGTTCTACTTGAATTGACTACTGGAAGAGAAGCTGTTAGTCGAGGAGATCATATGAACCTAGCAGAAAGAGCTAAACTACTCCATGGAGATACAACTGCCATTGTTGATGCACTTGATGATGAGATCAAGGAATCAATTTACTTGGATCAGATCATCACTGTGTTTCAACTGGGAGTCATTTGTACTGCTATATCACCTTCTAATAGGCCATCCATGAAAGATTGTTTGCATATTCTTCAGAATTGCAGCAACAGTTCTTCTTCATCTAGTCCGGATTCCACATAACTTTCAAGATCTTTGAATATTTATCAAAAGCCTTGGTTGTGTCTCATCAGATTATTTATGTTATAGATAATCACTATCAAATATCACCTTAAGTCTGATAGTGTTTTATGTAAGGCAATCTCGTATTGTGGTAAGTTACTATCATGGCGAGCACTTTGATTAAATTTAATTGATGTATTGAGTTGCCTCATATGCAATCTTATTGATGAGCCTTGAATTGGATGTTAATCTGAAAGAATCTTCATATGCACAAGTCAAATCAACATCAAATAACATATATAAAGAAAGACTTGCATCTTCAACACCTTCAGCTGAAATCTTATGAGCTTTCAGGGGATGACTTTACAATTTACACAAAGATATCTAAAATAAAGAGAACCACAAGTAAAATATATTAAGATCAAAAATTATACGTTCAATGAATTTGTTTCATTTATCTACAAGATCTTATTTTATGAAAATGGGCATAAGAAAAATTATGCAAGTTCTGCTCTTTTTCAAGTAATATAAAATTTCTACATCATGTTCATAGATCTATAATCAATATTCAATTAAATTTTACTTTACACAGCTCCTTATTGACCTTTTCTACTGAGTTTTGCAATTTCAGCCTGGAGATTTTGAGCCTTCACTAATTGAAATGACATATAATATATTCAATGACTTGACTTCATACCTTAGCTTGACTTGAGTTTATGAGAAGTGTTATGATCCAACGAAGTCTTCGTATTTTGCAAAATGGCAGCCTTTTTCCTCTTCATCCTGCTAACTCCCCTCCATCTTCCAGTAAATTCACAAGATTTATCTTCTGAGCAAACTATTCTATTGAGCATGAAACAGCATTGGGGGAATCCCCCTTCACTTGAACCATGGAACTCAAACCTCATTCCTTTGCGATTGGACAGAAGTTGAATGCTTTTTGGGCACAGTCAGAGCCGCAGAAAAGTACATAAGCGGAACAATTCCATCGGTAGTATGTCTGCTCAAGAACCTCGTCCTCATCAACTTGTCTCAGAATAAGTTATCAGGGCATATACCTATCAGCCTTTGTAACTGCTCAAAACTAGAAAGACTGGACCTGTCCTTGAATGCATTGTCAGGCACAATCCCAGGTGAGTTTCTCCGCATGAAAAGGCTTCGTCATTTATCACTCAATGGAAACAGACTGGTAGGTGAGATACCCACACCAATAGATGCAATCACGTTAGAGTATTTCAATCTCTCCAATAATCAATCCCTGATGATATTAGGAATTTATATAAACTTGTACAGCTGGATTTATCGATGAATTCGTTCAGTGGGGCAATCCCTATGGGATTGTTCCAAATGCGTCAACTGTACTATCCGACACTAGGTTATAACACCATCTCTAGTCAACTGCCAGCAGAGATGAATTTGTCCAGATTGCAAGTGTTAAATCTTACCCACAATCAAATACATGGCAGAATACCAGAAAGTTTTGGCAGATTGTTGAGGCTAAATATCTTTGATTTGTCAAGCAACCGGCTATCTGGAGATATCATCGAAAATGTTTTTCATCTGAGATCAATGAAAATATTAAGGCTGTGCTCCAATAAATTCTCAGGAAAGATCCCTTACGAGTTTGTGAACCAAAGATTTCATGAGAATTGCTTGGAACCTTACAATCTCTGTTCTAACAACAGAACTGAGGGTCTACCAAGTTGCCCTTCAAGACTGTAATCTGATTATAGAATTCAAGGATTTCTAAGATGCAACTCCAAGCATGACAAATCAGAGAGACATTTTATAATCATGATACTGATAACAGTATGTATTGGAGCTGTAGGATTTGCAGTACTTTATTACTTGGTAAGAAAATGCTGGCTTAAGAAGCATGAGACCACTGAGGCAAGGCACAGGAGAATTTGGCCCTCTGACTCTTCTCTGAAAGACGAAGAAGAGTGGAAGATGATTTCATTTCAAAGGTTGAACTTCAAGAAAGCAAACATCTTATCAGGTTTGACTGATGAAAACTTGATTGGAAATGGTGGATCAGGAAAAGTATACAGAGTTTTCACCAACCAAACAAGCAACTGTGTTGCCGTCAAAAGCATGATGAATCCTCGAAAATCAGATCACAGGCTTGAGAAGGAATTTCTGGCAGAGATTCAGACATTGGGGAATATTCGGTATAATAATATAGTAAAGCTTTTGTGCTATATGCCTATATCTCAGGCAAAGAATTGAAGCTTCTGGTGTACCAATATTTTCAGAACAAGAGCCTTGATCAATGGCTGCATGGTGACAACAGGGAGATATCATCAGTTAGTGATAGTTCGATAACAAAGTTGGATTGGCCAAAGAGGCTGCATATTGCCATAGGAACAGCACAAGGGCTTTGCTATATGCACCATGACTGTTCTCCACCTATCATTCACAGGGACATCAAATCCAGGAACATACTATTGGACTCAGAATTCAATGCAAAAATAGCAGATTTTGGACTGTCAAAGCTGCTTACCAGACATGGAAATACAGAAACTGCATCTACAGTAACTGGAACTTTTGGATACATAGCACCTGGTATGTATTTTAAATGTTCAAACATCTTTAAGCAATTAACTGCTTTCTCATTTATATTATACCCAAACTTGTCAACTAACAGAGTATGCCTACACAACAAAAGTGAATACAAAGACCGATGTTTATAGCTTTAGAGTGGTTCTTCTAGAATGGACTACCAGAAGAGAAGCTGTTACTCAAGGAGATCATATGAACCTTGCAGAAAGGGCTCAGCTACTGTACAGAGATACAACTGCCATTGTTAAAGCATTGGATGATGAGATCAAGGACTCAATATACTTGGATCAAATCATCATTGTTTTTCGACTAGGAGTCATTTGTACTGCTACATCACCATTTAATAGGCCATCAATGAAGGATTGTTTGCATATTCTTCAGAACTGCAGAAGCAATTCTTCATCATCTAGTCAAAAGATTTTTGAGCTCTCTGATGATCAATCCTAAGTTGTACTCGACTGAATTGTATCTCTGATACCTAAGCTTTCAACAAATTTATGTGAGGCTGACTAGTAGTACCATGGTGAAAAAAAAAATCCTAGAACAACTGATGATGAATTTCACCCCTATTCTTGTGAATACAACTTTAGCTTAGATGTTAGCAATACTGAAGATTTCAAAACCTTTGTAGGAATTTTTATTTTTTAATCCATTGGGGTTTACAAGAGCAGGATCAATTATAGTTTCAAAAACCATCTAAAAAATGTTTAGCTAATTGCTATGGTGTAATCCATTTGAAGACTTCCACTTCAAATCAGGTGACCATCAGCAGATCACATTGAAGTGAAATTCAAGAATTGTAAGACTCATGAGCTGCTGTGGTTTCTAAATTACTTTAAGCATCTGAGGAAGTATATTTCTGATATAATATTTGTAGATAATATATTTCTGAGGAAGTATATTTCACCCAGTACAAGTAAAAATATTTATACCATTGTCCAGGAGATATAGATTCATGTTACATTCTATTGTCATGTCACCATACAGCATATCAAGAGCTTCCTGAATTTCATCTGCATGTTCAATAAAAAAGTCACCGGCATGAAATTCACGAAGCCGGCCATCCATCTCAATCCAGCTACATCCTGGAGTTTTAGTAACACCATTCTGTTTCATTGATATTCTCATCCTAGCACAATCATCCCACCTCCTCATATCAGCATATATTTTCGATGAGATAATATAGTTTCCAGAGTTAGAGGGTTCCATTTCTAAGAGAAGCTGAATGACCCTTTCACCAATATCTACATTTTTTAGCTTCTGACAAGCAACTAGCAATGCCCCTAATAAAATCTCATCAGGTTTTTGAGGCATCTTCTGAATGAAGTCCCAAGCTTCATTAACCTGTCCAGCACGAGATAGAAGATCAACCATGCATGAGTAGTGCGCAACTTTTGGAGTCAGCCGAAAAGATGAGCTCATCATATTAAATAATCGATGCCCTTCATCCACCAAACCAGCATGAACACAAGCAGAAAGCACCCCAACAAATGTGATTTCATCAGGACATAAAGCTTTTTCATCATCTAACATGCGTTGAAATAGGGTGAGTGCCTCCTCTGCTCGCCCATGAAAAGCGTGTGCAGAAATCATTGTGTTCCAACTAACCTCGTTTCTCTGAGGCATACTTTCAAAAACTCTTGATGCATGTTCCAAACTACCACACTTTGAGTACATGTCAACTAAAGCAGTAGCAACATAAACATTATGCTGAAATCCTCTCTTGGATGCACATTCATCAATCCTCATCCCTAAATCAAGAGCACCAATAGAAGCACAGGCAGAGAGAACTGCAATCAATGTGATCTCATTAGGTTCTGGCCCAGTCTCCTTCATGGTATTAAACAATGAGAGAGTTTCATCTGACTGTCCATTTTGTGCATATCTGTTTCACATTTAAATTGACATGATCTATAAACGAAAAACAAAGAAAAACCAACATGAAGATTTGCATCATAGGAAAAACGCATAAAAGGGACAATAGGAGAAAACCAGAAATCTAGTAAAGAAAAGAAAGAAAGCCTTTAAACAAAAATGCACTGACCCAGTAATCATGGCATTCCAAGTGACTACTTCTTTCCTTGGCACACAGTCGAAAACTCTTCTAGCCGATTCTAATTCCCCGCACTTCCCGTACATATTAACCAAAGCAGAACCAATATATGAATTCAGTTCCATCCCTTTCTCCATTACATAATCCTCAATCGACCTCCCAAAGTTCAAGTCCCCCAAATCACCACATGCCGCAAGCACACTCACGAGTGTCATCTCATCAGGCTCCATTCCTCCTTCCTTCATTTTCCCAAACATTTCCATCGCCTTTCCAGCAAAGCCCAACCTCGAATACCCAGATATTATCGAGTTCCATGACACCAAATCCCTCTCACTCATTTCATCAAACACTTTCCCCGCAGTATCTATTTCTCTACATCGCGAGTACATCGTTATCAATGAATGAGCCACGTGAAAATCTATTTGCAACCCACATTTCAAAACCTCACAATGAACCGATTTCCCCATCCACAAGTCCACCAAATTCCCACATGACATAAAAACAAACGGGTACGTAAAGTTATCTGGTTTTACTCCTAAACATTTCATCCTGACAAATAATTCCAAGGATAGTTCGAAATTTTGCCATGTCGTTGCAGAACCCCTGATCATTACATTAAATGCGTAGCTGTTAATGGGGATTTGAGGGAAGAGGATAGTAGAGTATCTAAAATCTTTGAGCTCGATGATTTTAGAGAGCAAGTAATTTGGCATGGGCATCTGAATTGAGTGAATCAGTGTTTGTGTGTGAATTTGCTGCACTGGTTTGGAAGATTTGCAGTGTTTCAATAGGATTAATAGCTGTTTGATTAGGGTTTGATCTTGCTGGTGCGAGCTTCTGCTTTGGGCCAAGAATTTGCGGGAAATCTTGGTTCGAAAATTCATTGATTGGTGTGAGACTCATGAGAGAACTAAGTTGCTGAAGATTCAAGTCTGAACGATTTACACCTTTACGTTGCTGAAGATTCAAGTCGCTTCTCAGTTTTCCCCAGCGATTATTCTTTTGGCCAATTCTATACACACTGCCCAGCAATACTAAACACACCCCATCTATCGGCCAATTCTATACACAGTCCAGCAATACTAAACACACTCCATCTATCGGCCAATTCTATACACAGCCCAGCAATACTAAACACACCCCATGTATAGAATTGGCCTATTCTTTTTTATTGGGAGACACAATATACAACCCAAAAATATTAAGAGGAAATGTGCCAAATTACACGATTATTTTTAAGAAATTGACTTTTCTAACATTAAATATAACAAAAAGTACTTTTTTACCACAAAATATAAGAAAGTTACCTTTTCTACACTATTTTGAATCGGTCATGGAGAAAACATTGAGTAATGATGGCTTGATGATATATTCAATTTTATTTATACTTATTTAACAATTCTTTTATCCAACAAATCATATAAATTGATAAAAGTAATTAAATTGATAAATGAGGTTCGATTATTAGTGTATTAAACCAAATTTAAATGAATAATCGAACCACTATGATTAATAGTGTGTTAAATCGAACCACTAGTTAATTTATATAATTTACTATGTCACTAATTAATTAATATAATTTATTAAAACCAGTAATTAACTAAGCGAACGAGTAGTTGGAATTCAATCAGTTCGAGCAAATAAAATTTCACACCATCTAATTCAATTTTTTATAATATATATTGCTTAGAATTCGAATCAGCTTTAAAAAAAAAAAAAAACTAAGCGAACGAGTAATAGAAAATTTAATCGAACAACTAATGAACCAATCGAACCACTAATAGAAAATTTAATGAACTAATCGAACCAGTAATTAATTTATTTAATCGAACCACTAATTATCGAACCACTAATTAATCACTAATTTATATAATTATATATAATTAGTACTTTATATAATTTATAATGGTTCGATTAATTAGTACGAGAACCACTATAATATGTTAATCGAAGCACAATAATTTATATTTGATTTAATAGAGTTGCTGAATATAATTTAGGTGGTTCAAGTGGTTCAATTAATAGTGTAAAAACCCAAATTTTTCCAAAGTAATCGAACCACTATGTGAAATTCATAGTGATTCGATTAATAGTGTAAAAAACCAATTTTTTCCAAATTGATCGAACCACTATGTCAAATTTATAGTGGTTCGATCAACAGTGTAAAAACCAATTTTTTCCAAATTGATCGAACCACTATGTCAAATTCATAGTGGTTCGATCAACAGTGTAAAAAATCAATTTTTCCAAATTGATCGAACCACTATGTCAAATTCATAGTGGTTCGATCAACAGTGTAAAAAACCAATTTTTTTCAAATTGATCGAACCACTATGTCAAATTCATAGTGGTTCGATCAACAGTGTAAAAAACCATTTTTTTTTTCCAAATTGCTTTATTAATTAAATAGTGGTTCGATCACCACTTTGCTTAATTACTCATTGTTTTGCTTAATTATTAATAATTTCAAAGCAAAGCAAAGTGGTTCGATCACCATGATAATTAATATTAGTGCTTAATTATTAATAATCGAACCATGATCGAACCAAATTGAAACCACTTTCAAATTACTCATTGCTTTATTAATTAAATAGTGGTTCGATCACCATGATAATTATTAATAGTGGTTCGATCACCACTTTGCTTAATTGAATTGATCACCATGATAATAGTGGTTCGATCACCACTTTGCTTAATTACTCATTGTTTTGCTTAATTATTAATAATTTCAAAGCAAAGCAAAGTAGTTCGATCACCATGATAATTAATATTAGTGCTTAATTATTAATAATCGAACCATGATCGAACCACTATTATTAGTGGTTCGATCAAACATTAATAATTAATGTATATATTGGTTACTTTATATAAACACTAATAATCTATTAAACACTAATAATTACCACTATATAGTGGTTCGATTAAACACTATTGGTTACTTTAGTGGTTCGATTAACCCCTATTTTGTATGGTTTGAATTAATTTGTTTCAATTTGATTAATTTTGAATGGTTCGATTAACCCCTATTTTGTATGGTTTGAATTAATTTGTTTCAATTTGATTAATTTTGAATGGTTCGATATTAAAATTAATTTTGGTGGTTAATCGAACCACTTATAATTTTGGTGGATATTAAAATTAATTGTAGTATAATTAATTTTGGTGGTTAATCGAACCATTCAAAATTAATCAAATTGAAACAAATTACTACCATGATCGAACCACTTTAATTTACTACCATGATCGAACCATTAATTTAGTACCATAATCGAACCACTTTAATACTTATTGCTTTGAAATGAATTTGTATAATAGTGGAGTTATTAATTGAATTTGTGTTATTAATTAATTGAATAGTGGAGTTATTAATTTAATTATAATTTACTACCATGATCGAACCACTATTATTAGTGGTTCGATCAAACACTAATAATTAATGTATATATTGGACATAGTGATCGAACCACTAATGATCGAACCACTATGAATTTGACATAGTGGTTCGATCAATTTGAAAAAAATTGATTTTTTACACTGTTGATCGAACCACTATGAATTTGACATAGTGGTTCGATCAATTTGAAAAAAATTGGTTTTTTACACTATTAATCGAACCACTATGAATTTCACATAGTGGTTCGATTACTTTGGAAAAATTTGGGTTTTTACACTATTAATTGAACCACTCGAACCACCTAAATTATATTCGGTAATTCTATTAAATTAAGTATAAATTATTGTGCTTCGATTAACATATTATAGTGGTTATCGTACTCATTAATCGAACCATTATAAATTATATAAATTACTAATTATATATAATTATATAAATTAGTGATTAATTAGTGGTTCAATTAATTAGTGGTTCGATTAAATAAATTAATTACTGGTTCGATTAGTTCATTAAATTTTCTATTAGTGGTTTGATTGGTTCATTAGTCGTTCGATTAAAATTTCTATTACTCGTTCGCTTAGTTAATTACTGGTTTTAATACATTACATTAATTAATCAGTGACATAGTAAATTATATAAATTAACTAGTGGTTCGATTTAACACACTATTAATCATAGTGGTTCGATTATTCATTTAAATTTGGTTTAATACACTAATAATCGAACTTCATTTATCAATTTAATTACTTTTATCAATTTATATAATTTGTTGGATAAAACAATTGTTAAATAATAGTATAAATAAATTGAATACATCATCAAGCCATCATTACTCAATGATTTCTCCATGACCGAGTCAAAATAGTGTAGAAAAGGTAAATTTCTTATATTTTGTGGTAAAAAAGTACTTTTGTTATATTCAATGTTAAAAAAGTAAATTTCTTTAAAAAAATGTGTAATTTCGGCTGGGCTCTCAAAATATTAAAGACATACCAAAAATTGTACTTTTATATCTTTTTTTGAAAAAAAGTGGGGTGTGTTTAGTAAATATGGGGTGCGTATAGTTTCATCTTTTTTTTTTTTAAGTAACCATCCTTAGCATTAGGTATACATGTAATTCGGGTTGGACTAGATCGACCAGTGACCATGTTTTCTTTTTTAGGTGGATGACTTTTCTATTATAACATTATGATTTTTATATACAAGTGTAGTGATCTTATACTTTTATTTCTTTTTTTACCTTAGGTCAATGTGATCTTTATATGAGTGACTTTTATTGTTATATAAATATGACATTTGCTTATGGATGACAATTGTAATGACAGTGGTAATTATGAAATTTTCAAAAAAATAATATTATGTGAATTTCAAAATACTTTTGCTCAGTTTGGATCCGCGTTCATCTATGGTCATTTTTTCGTTTCAAATTAAGACATTTATATTTTATTGATGTGATTTTTATGTTATATAAGTGTGACTTTTATGTTCAATAACTTATAGGAAAATGATGATTTCAAATTTTTTGCTTTATGTTGAAGTCTTTATATTGTATTGGTCAATGACGAAAATATCGGTTTCGATGCATGTATCGGTACCTTAAATTTACTGAAATATTGGTGCATATATTGGTTTCGGTGGAAATATCGATAATTTTTTAAAAAATCACGGAAATATTGTAAAAAAATTAGAAAATATATGTGGTGATTTACATAATGTTATAACTAACATTCATACATAAATTGAAGTTAATATTTCAAAAAAAGAAGATATAATTACAACAAAATGAGAGATAAACTAAGGCAAAAACTTGTGTACCCCGGGGGTACGGATCTTAGATCCGTGCCCCCAGATCCGACCCGGCGCGTGGGCAGCCTCCACGCGCGCCCATAGCAAGTCTGGTGTGCGCCCACACACACCTGATTACCTAGTTGATGATTCAGTGATGGGTATTACACCTATACTCTATTGGTATTACACATATACCCTATAGGTATTACAGAAATATCTTTTATGGTATTACACTGATACCTTAATGGTATTACAGAAATGTCTTTATGGTATTACACTGATACCTTAATGGTATTACAGAAATGTCTTTTATGGTATTACACTGATACCTTAATGGTATTACAGAAATGTCTTTATGGTATTACACTGATACCTTAATGGTATTACAGAAATGTCTTTTATGGTATTACACTGATACCTTAATGGTATTACAGAAATGTCTTTATGGTATCACATTAATACCTTAATGGTATTACAGAAATGTCTTTATGGTATTATACTGATACCTTAATGGTATTACAGAAATGTCTTTATGGTATTACATTAATACCTTAATGGTATTACATTTATTGCCAATCCCAACAATCTCATCAATTTCTTGCTTGGTGAACATGCCACTACCGGCCAGAAGATCCAAGAATAGGGACCCAATGGCACCGTCAACATTGAGAACTAGGTTGTTAGCTTTTGAAAGGGTATAGGTTTCGACTTCAACGGCGTATTCCATGTACTTCACAGATGGGAAATTGGTTCAAAAAAAAAAGGAACACCGAAAGAAGAAGAAGAAGAAGAAGAAGAAGAAGAAGAAGATTCAAAAAAAAAAAAAAGGAAGAGATGACGCTGTGACGATGAACACCGAAAGAAGAAGAAGAAGAAGAAGATTCAAAAAAAAAAAGGAAGAGATGACGCTGTGACGATGAACACCGAAAGAAGAAGAAGAAGAAGAAGAGAACGTTGATAATGGAATAAGAAGAAGAAGAAGAAGATTCAAAAAAAAAAGGAAGAGATGACGCTGTGACGATGAACACCGAAAGAAGAAGAAGAAGAGAACGCTGATAATGGAAGAAGAAGAAGAAGAAGAAGAAGAAGAAGAAGAAGGGAACGCTGATAATGGAAGAAGAAGAAGAAGGGAACGCTGATAATGGAAAAAAATAGAGAAAAAAAAGAAAAAAATATATATATATATATAATCTGGGTCGGGTTGGGGGTACGGATCCTGGATCCGTACCCCGGGGGCACCCAAGTCCTACTCATAAACTAATATATAGAGTAGGTAATATGAGAAATTTTGTATAAAGTTTATTTATGAACTAATAATAGCATGAACTCCTATGAAGTTCAAATGAATGAGATGACATGTCATATTGATTTAAACAATATTGATACCAACTCACCATATTAGACAAATTTTGGGTGTAATCATAAACATGTCATTCATATATTCATCTATCTCTTCCAACCGCATGTCCATGGATCGAATAATGCTCATTAACTCAATATGGTTGACTAGGTTGAGACATATTTGAACCATGTGATATTTGAGTTGGTGGATAATGAAATTCATGTAAACTAGTCCATCAATCGGATGTGCTATGTCTGCCTTGAGGTTGAGGATATGATGATTGGTATGGAGGATCATTGCTTATATTCATTGAGTTAAATGTCATATCAAACAAACTAATTTGTTTTTTCGTGGCCAATAAGAAATTCAAATAATATGAAAAATTCATGAAATAGATGAAAAAAAAGAGCATTTGAATGATTATGTCGACACATGAATGCACCGATATTTTACCGATATATCGGTGAAACCCGTCATTTTCTCCCTACACATCACCGAAACCGAAACGTGAACGGAAACGGACCGATATATCGGCAACATTTCGACAACACCCCGTTTTTATATCGTAGTCCGGCTTTGAGCGAAATTTCGGCGATATTCACCGAAATTTCGTGATTTTTTCATCCATAGTATTGGTGTAACATTTATATTGTATTGGTGTAACATTTATATTGTATTGTTGTGACATTTATATTATATAACTTGAAAAAAATATGAAGAATTTCTAAAAAAATCAACTCATTTTTTGAATCAGCATAGTTTTATGTGATTATTCATATAATTGGTCATTATTACATAAACATGCGACTAATATGCAACTATTATCAAATAAAAAGTATATATATACATCTTTTGTTGAAATTATTTCTTTTTCCATAAGTTTACATAAGAGCCGTTACGTTCGTACATAAAAATCATACTTATATAACATGAATATCACACAAATAGAATAGAAAAGTTCCAACCCTAAATGAAAAAACTTAAAAAAACGAAAAAAGAATCCGTAACAGCTATATCCGAAAAGGAAAGGAAAAAAGAAGAAATTCGGATCCAGATTAACCTGATCCGACTACGTACGCATTCGTGTGCAGAAGACCAACTTCAATTTATAATCCAGAAAAGGATAAAAACTGGAATGTTAATACTGGATCGTTGGAATTGAACGGCCTGTTTCAAAAACATATTGGGCTTTAAACCCATAATATTGGGCTTATTATTGGGCCAAAGTAGGTCCATTTATCCGTTTTCCATTGGAAAAGGTACTTGAGGGTAAAACGGTAAAATCACATACCGCTCGCCAGGCACACTCCCTGAAAATTGTTTAACCCGCCCTCTTTGTCTACAGTGCGTAGTTAGCAGTAATTACGATGCGTGAATCCTGAAAAGTGTAGATAATCGAAAAGACGAATTCATCGAGTGAATGCTCTCTCGCCTCTCCCGTCTCCTCCGCCCCCTGCTGCCTCCTCCGCCGTCCTACATGGCGGCACGTGTTCTTTCACGCTCTCTCCCCTCCATTGCGGCGCTGCCTTCCAGGCTTTCTTTTTTGCCGCCTCCTCGTTGTTTTCACGTAGCGACGTCGCATTTGGAAGCCGCTTCTCTCTTCGGAAGGAGGAGAATTGATTTTGATAGTGCCTCGCGTGTCGCGCGTAGATTTGGGGACAAAAATGGTAGTGTTGTGGCGGCGGCGGGGCGGAGGGAGTACCGGAAGTTTAGGAGCAGAAGAGTGGCGGCCGCGAAGAAGAGCAAGGAGAAGGAGCTCGAGCTGTGTGTGAAGATTTGTCTCGAAGAACATTTGCCTGAAGATCCTGAGATTCTGGTATTGTTTCCATATTCGCTCTCTTCTGGATTTTTGCTGCTCTACATACATTCCTTTCAATTGTATTTGCTCTGGTGTTTTCTGCTCGCATTTCATATGTTTCATACAGGGTGTTTCCATGCTCAGTGAAGAAATTCTTAAGCACAAACTTATGCAGTTATGCACGTAATTCTGTTTTTTTTTTTTTGTGTATGCAGGTGGTTGTTTATGTGCTGTTAATTTGTTTGGCATAATTTTGTGGTTCCTCGTAATTATGACGCTAGTATGTAGAATCTGGTTTACCAGATGAAGGATATGGGACAAGAAACTAGAGTAAAATCACAAGCTAAGATCTAATGAAAGAAAGATGTGACAAGCCAATCACAATGCTACAAAAGTAGAGTGTTTATTGAAATGCTGAATCATGTGATGAATCATGAATGCTTCTTTCCAATATTTTTATCTTTATAATGAGACTTTTGTTATAAAAAATTTTGAACAAATGTTGGGGAAGATGGTTTCCTGGAAGTAAACATATATGTTGGTTTGTTGCTTATTTATTTCACTTATTCCAGGATATTGCAGAAATAATGCGCCTTAATGTTCCAATGGCAATGAAATTAGCATTTGAGGGTCTAAATAATTCAGAATATAAAACAAGAGATGTTCTAATAACTGATGTTGGCTGTTTTGAGAGCGTGGAGCTGTCAGTACTCCTTTGCAATGATGAGTTCATTCGAAAACTTAATAAAGACTGGAGAGGTGAAGATCATGCTACAGATGTCCTCTCGATGTCTCAACATATCCCTGAACTCAAGCTTCCAATTGTAAGTAACTCATTCAGTCATCCATTTATGTGTAAATATGTTTTTCTGACAAACCTTATAAGTATCACTCTCTTGTAGCTAATGTTGGGTGACATTGTAATTTCGGTTGAGACAGCTGCACGCCAGGCAGAGGAGAGAGGTCACACTCTTATTGATGAAATTCGCATCCTTGTGGTTGGTCCAACAACACCTTTTTTTTTATGATGAATTTAGCTACTTAATAAAGAGAGATTAAAGAGGAAATGACCTTAGGGCTAAACGTGCATTAGCTTTTATCTTGATCTTCTAGCTTCCCTAATTCTCTTTCATCCAGTAACTTTAATTTTTCATTATTAACTATTAAGTATATACTGCTTTTGAAATTGTGCGAGTTTGGTTGATAAACAAGTTGCGACCTGTGGTTTATGCTTTTCTTTTACATATAGAATGTAGATGGTATCTTAACAAGTCTGCTCAGCTGTCTGGCACTCAATGGGTACTCACGAAGCATCAGATGATATCTTTCTACCTTTTTTGGTGCATGAATCCATATCTTTTTATTCTTCTTTTGGGCTGGATCTTGCACCATGATATACATTAATTCACACATGCACATTAAACAGCTTCTTGTAATATTATTCCTTGATCATTTGTTAAAATTGTTCACTCATTCATTTATGTTGAGCAAGACTGCATAAAATTGGGTGAGAGCTGAATAGAATTGATTTATGAAATGAAAAATGTAGATGGTTTTAGGAAATAAAGAATCAGTGATATTAGTCAGATTCGTGTAATGTGTCGTAGGATGTTTTTGAATTGCATGATCATAAATTGTTTCTGTAAGATTTATTGGATTGAAAAATGTCCATTTGTTAAAAATCATAATTATAGTGGCTTTTAATTATAGGTTCATGGGTTGCTACATCTTTTGGGATTTGATCATGAGTTGAGTGATGAAGCAGAAAAGGAAATGGAGACTGAGGAGGAACTTCTACTGAAGGGTCTTGGTTGGAAGGGCAAAGGACTAATCCACAGTGCATATAATTCTGAATCTAATGGGAGTCCGCAAATTGATCACTCAGATGGTAATACACTGAATGAATTCTCAAATATTGGGTTCCTTTAGTGCACAACTAACTTAGTAGATACTCATTCCATCCATTTATAGCTCTACTTTTATTTCTGATATCCCAGAGAAATCACATTTCTGAATTGTCAAAAGACAGGAAGAGAGAAGGCAGTCTCCGATTTTACAAACCAAAATTTGGCTACATCTTCTGCGACATGGATGGTATGATATTAAAAGGAGTGATTGTTTTAATACTTCTTTATTCTTTCTCTTCTTATTTTTACCTAAACAAGTATGTTGTGTTAGTTTTCTAAATCATAATGTCTCATTATGCATTTTCAATTTTGTTACTGTAAGGAACCCTGCTCAACAGCAAAAGTCAAATTTCTTTATCAACTGCCCAAGCTTTAAAAGAAGCCTCCTCAAGGGGTGTAAAAGTAGTCATAGCCACTGGAAAAGTAAGAAGAACTTTGTCTGTGCTCCTGACTGGACATCTATTCCCTTGTTTAGGTTACTTTCTTGCTTGATGATTTCATTATTCTCGTTGTTCAATCTGTGCTGCAGACTCGTCCAGCTGTGATGAATATTATGGAGATGGTAAATTTGGCTGGCAAAGATGGCATTATTTCTGAATTCAGTCCTGGAGTTTTTGTACAGGTTTAACATGTCTAATTCATTTTGTCTGCACCAGACTCTGATTGTTTTAGGAATAATTTATTTTCCCAATTAACATGACTACAAGATCCCATCTGTTTTATGAAGTTTGCCATTGTGCATATTCGATAAAAGAACTGCTGATTTAAGATGTCAACTTCTTTCCCTGAATAATTGATTTACTGATCAATGTTTCCCTTTTCTATTAGACGTCCATTCTTTGGAGCTATTGGTTGGTATAGTAGTTTTTGCAACAAAACATCTCAAAAGTTACTGTAAAGTCCTGTTTCGCTTTACCTGAGGGAGTGAATTTCTTCCATTTTATCTCTTTCTGGTTCTAGGAATTTGTCGCCTCTGATGTGTTGTGACAGGACACATCAGGAACTTCTTAATTCACGAGTCTAAAGTGGAAGTTGTTCCTCCTCTATTCTTTTGGCTGGAAGACGGATAACTGCCAGCACCTTTTTTTTTTAACTTAAAAAAGAAATATAGATTGGAATGACAAGACAGGACAAAGAGTTGTAGACAGGGGTGATCAATACAGTGATGTATGTATTAAGTTTATTTAGGTAGGAATCAGAACTCAGAAGTATGATGATAATTACTGCTGTAATGGATTAAAAAATCAAATGCTTCATTACCTTTTTTTTATTTCTAATTTTTCTCATATATACTTAATTATGGAGTACGATTTCCAGGGATTGCTTGTCTATGGCAGACAAGGGCGAGAAATATTTAGAAGGAATTTGGATCCTAGTGTCTGCAGAGAGGTGGGTACTTTAAAGTCTAAACTAGCTTTGGCAATATCTGAATCTTTTATCTGAACCTGTACATCTTTTCGGGTCATTAGAAAGAGTAACCTGTCCTTTTCTTTTTAAATGTCACCTGTTTGTTAAATGTTCTGCTTCAGATTTTCGTACAGTCACTTAATACACTTGATTATATTACCTGCATATTGAAAGTCATCAATTTATGACTAATTCTACCAAGTGGATTGAGTGTTTACGTGATTCTTTATTACAGGCACTTCTCTACTCTCTTGAGCATAAAGTTCCTATTATTGCCTTTACAGAGGATCGATGCTTAACATTGTTCGAACACCCTCTTGTTGATTCACTTCATACCGTGTACCATGAGCCAAAGGTGTCATACTTGCTGGTTTCGTTTCTAGGCTGTTTATGTTAGTGGCTCACTTATGGTTTCTTGAATATGGGCCTGAAATTTAATCTATGGACAGGCAGAGATTATACCATCAGTCGAGCAGCTCCTGGCAGGTGTAGAAATACAGGTTTGTTACTATGGCTCCTGTAGTATCATATGAGAGTAACATTTTATGATTTCTACCAACTGATGCTGGTTAAGGTAGTATCTAATCTTCTTTAAAAGAGAGGAGGTCCGGGTATGAATTCTTTCCTTCCCCTACCTCTCATCGATAAAAGGGTTTAAATTGTTTTAAATAAAAAGAAAACACTTATGACTTCCTCTTACAAATATATGTTATTTATTCTCATTATTTGTTAAGTATATTCTTTTCACACGGTGACATTATGATTGCAGAAGCTGATCTTCTTAGACACTTCAGATGGAGTTGCTGGTACTCTGCGGCCATACTGGGCCGAAGCAACAGCAGATCGTGCATCCGTAGTACAAGCAGTTCCAGATATGCTTGAAATTGTTCCACTTGGGACCTCCAAAGGAAGTGGAGTAAGAATACTTCTTGATCATCTCGGTGCTACTCCAGACGAGGTACGTCAGCTATTCTATCATCTAGATCACTAAAATGAGTCATTGTAATTGTCGACCCCTCAAGTTTCACATGCATTTGCCATCTCCTTCACGCTGCTCACTATGTTTCATTCAATACTTTCATGAACGAGGTTTTATTCACATTCACCGTTTTCATTGTTGGCTGTTAGGTCATGGCTATTGGGGATGGAGAAAACGACGTGGAGATGCTGGAGTTGGCATCTTTAGGTGTAGCTCTTAGTAATGGATCGGAGAAGGCGAAAGCTGTAGCGAATGTTATTGGTATCAGCAACGATGAAGATGGAGCCGCTGATGCTATATATCGGTATGCATTCTGAGGTTATGATTGTTTTCAGTGCAAATCATATTTCACTGACATTGTTTTCTGAATCAAAATAACTAAAAAGAGTTTACTATATACTCAGGACATTCTCTTTGAATGTCTTAGATTATTTTTTCTTATAATTTTTTTCTGGATATGAAGACTTCATAAAACGGTTCCATCAGTTCAATTAAAGAAAATGTATTTGTTATCAATATGTAAGGAGAGCAACGCCCATGTATTTCTTCTATTAGGATTAAAAGTTATTTTTACTCATCATTTTTGCCGTTTCGCCCGAAAAAAATAGTTTTTTTTTTTACTCATTATGTTTTCGGGCCGATGATTTTATCCTCAATCTTTTGAAATCAGCCCAAACGGTAAAATTGGTCTTAATTTGCATGTAATTAGCACATGACGTCCTATAAGAATAAACAACTTGTAATATTAACGGACAAAATTGTTAGATAAGTTTCTAGGCAAAAAGATAGACCGTAAACCAAGGTGCATGTACATATTTAGCTTGATTCAGCCATTCGGGCTAAATGTTAGTTAGATTTCCAAATTTTTAGAAGATGAAGTCGTCAACCCGAAAAGATAACGAGTAAAAGTGTTGCATTTCTCCTTGCACACTTCAAGATTGTTTTATATTTTATCTGCCGTGATGAAATATCCAGCTATCGATGCACATCATCATCCATCATATACGAGAACACAAATTACACAGTTTCAATATTTATTAATACTCCCAAAATTTCTATCAAAACTCTTACTCACAAATAAACATTTCCCATTTAATATAGATAAAAAAGCACTAGAATATTTATTAGCTGTTGAGTGAAGTGAAGAAAAATTTAACAGACGAGGATGTGAAAGTTGAAGAAATACAAAGAAGAAAATGATTGTAGATGAATATTGAAATCAAACAAACTAGAGACCCTGCTCCATGAGATAATCGCCGATCCTCTCGACCACTATATTGCACTGCCCCGGGGTCATCGGCTCGTTGTATATCCCGACCAACAATGCCTGGTTCGTCTTCTTCACCGTAATTCCTCCAGCACCCTAGCAAACAATTTCGAGTAATCATTTAAATCTACATTTAGTTTAACACTCACACTTCGTACAAGTGAGAAATCTGAAATCTACATTTGACAAACTTCAAGAAATGAAATCGAGCAAGGATGAATGTGAAAATGTAAGGAAGAATTTTTTGGGTAGATGATGTGAAGAATCAAGATTTGAAATCTACCCAAATTCAAATGATTTCAAAACCATTCAAACTTCTCAAAATTAATTAAAAACTCAGAGTGATTTGTTTTAAATCCACATTGATCCAAACAATTGTCGATGAATCCCAAATACACTCGGGACTCATTTGGATAAATGGATTTGAGGAGAGGTTTGAAGTCAATAGTAGTAAATCCATCAATAGTGTTTGGATGCATATGAATTTAAAATCCATGATTTTCATTTTAAACTGATTTGGGAGGATCTTCATTTTGAATTTGAACTAATTTTGAAGTGGTTTTAGTGGGTTTGAAATGCAAACTGAAGAGAATTTAAAATTCATTCATTTCAAATTATGAATTTCAAATCATTTTATCAAATCCTGAATTTCAAACAAATCACCAATCAAAAGAGTAAACAAAATAAATTAATTAATCAAGTTTGTGCTACACTGGGTGTGACAGCCACCTTCCCAAAATGTGAAAATGTAAATGTATGTAAAGAAGATATTTAGTGATGTATCTAGAAAATTGATGAATTATTATAATACTTAAAAATAAAAGAGTAAGTCCTCACTCCGATGGATCATTTCACGTGGATAGATCAATCTGTCTATACTTCACAGGATGAATCGGTGGGTGAAAAGAATCCATTCTAAGAAAATTATCCATAACGTCATTTCGAACAAGTTTTTGTGAAAATCAAATACCTTCTTTCCTCTAATAACAGCTCCAGGCTCCCCCTGAATTACCATGTACTTTGTGCCACCAAGATGTAACCCTGTCGGAGCAAGTTTTCCCGGTTCATCAAAATCCTCCATAATCCCTCTTATTTCTTCTGCTTTTAACTGCAATCAATTCAAATCAAATCAAATCATCACTGAATTTCAAATAATCTATTTCTTTCTAAGCATCAATTTCTCCGTGATTTCAACAGTTCAATCATTCTTCCACCAGCAACAGATGAAAAACGCTCAAAACAACATAAAAAGGCGAAAACTTTTATAGAAAAGGGAAAATGAAGAGACCTGAGGGAAATCGGCGCTTTGAGCCCAAACGACGCCGTCGTGGACCGAGGATTGCAGCGGCGTTGAGATGATTGCCGTCGATCTCACACATCAAGTGATCGTCCACATAACTTTGCCACGACATCTTTCTCTCTCTAAAAATGGTTCTTCGTTCTTCTTCTTTGTGTTAGAGATGAAATATAAATACAATTTATATGGAGAAAGAGGAAAGTGGCGTGGGATTGAAGCCAAAATTGTGGCGCCATAGTTGTCGATGGCTGCTTTACACCACTGCCTCCATTAATGCCCTCTCAGTAATTCATATCAATGCCACGTGATGTCATCATTCTGATTATATTCCTCCAGTATTCTCTTTATTTTATATTTTCTTTTATTTTCCTAGAACTATAATTATACCCGTGCGATGCGCGGTTTGTAATTTAATTTAGAGTTTATTACTTTTTATGCCCGTAAAGTAGGGAGTCTGGCAATCTCGGACATTATTATATCGGGCTGGCCAATTCGGACATTATTGTTTAAAAATTAGCAAAAGCTTCGGTTTATAGACTATGGTTTTCTTCTTTGAATCATTGTATCTGTGGAGAGGGTGTAGAGTTGAGAAGGTGTTGATTTTTCCCCTCAATAATGGTGGTCGTGGTGGGATTCCAGCGGCGACGGGGTATGGATGAAGAGGAAGATGATGATTTTTTTAATCTCACTTTAATTTTATTTTTTCTTTTAATACATTTTAATGTTTATTTTATGTTTTATTTCCACATCACCATTTTATATCCAAGTGGCATTCATGTGTACAATTAAATAACATATAAATATAAGATGGTTGCCACATCAGCTAAATTGGCCCGAAAAGCCCGAAATTAGGGCCACACGTGCATTGCACGTGCGATTTCAGCCCAAATAAGCCATTCGGGCCGAAATTGGGCATAAATTGCTAATTTTTACACAATAATGTCCAAATTGATCAGCCCGATATAATAATGTCCGAAATTGCCAGACCCCCTACTTTACGGGGCATAAAAAGTAATAAACTCTTTAATTTATTAATTTTAAATTTTTTAATAATATAATGTGATAGTATTATCGTAACCTAAATTATATATCAATAAGAATTTAAACATTTTATCTCTATTGTTTCTTATTTTAAATATTATTATGTTTTTAAAATGCAAACAATAATATATAAATTTATATTTTTTGTTGAACAATGAATTATAAAATCTATATTTAAAATATGAAGTTGTTAAAAATGACACCAATTTTATATACTAATCAATTTTGTAAAAAAAAAAATTTAATTTAGTAATGAGAAACATTTATTGTGTTATGGATGTTAAACAATAATTGATATTAAAAAATATTTTAACTCCTAAAGATATGTTATGCATGTTGCAGTTTATAATATAGACATAAGTGTCATGATAAATATATTATTGTATTTTTTGATACATGCTTAATAAGTGATTAATTTTATTGATAAAACTGCATATTCCCTAATGTTCACAATTTAAAATTTCTTTGAAATTTTCGGTCAAACCAATAACATAATTATTTATAGTTAATTAAAGAAAATATATAAATACCTAAATATATTGATATATATATATATATATATATTCAAATAACGTAGATAACTGAATATTGAACCCACTTAAATTGACAAATAAATCAAACAATTATATAAAAATATTTTTCATTATAATTAATTTCTCCAAAAGTCTAAAACTTTGTATTTAATTTTTTTTATTTCCTAATCTTTGTTTAATTTAGTCATTTGTTTTTATATTTCTAATTGTGTTAAATATAATTATGCACAAAAATTTAAACATCAAATTTATACATTGTTATTTTTTACGATGCAATGTAAATTAACAAATTATAATTTATAAAAAATGATAAATCTGATATATCATGCATCAACAACAAATTTTAGATGAAAAAACTATTTAATTTGAAATTATGATTTGTTAAAAAACCTACATCCCTAAAATTGTCTCATGGTCTCATTAAAATTAAAATAAAAAATTTAAATTTACAATAAACAAATTATAATAAAAATGATAAAACTGATCAATCATATATTAAACATAAATTCTAAATGAATAAATCATTTAATTTGAAATAATGATTTTTTTATTTAATATGCATTAAGTATATACTCATTCACTTATACCCTTATCAAAATTGTGAATACAAAATAAAAGAAACAATTAAATTCTAGATACAAAAATGATAAACTTAATATATCATAAATTATAACAAAAAATTAAAAAAAAATTATTTAATTTAAAGATTGTAATTTATATAAAATATAAAAAAAAAGACAAAAATAATATATATAACCTACCAATAGACTATAGTCCAACCTAGTGGACCCTACAATCCTTAAAAGTATAAATCTTTTTATTTTTTGATTTTTTTTAATTCTTGTAACTAACTTCTTTCCAATTATAGTATGTAAATTTAGGAGGGAAAATTAGTTATGCTATTTTTATTGAAGATCTTCTTTTTATATATACATAGATAAAATTTGATTTGTCTTTTTTTTTTTTTTAATATTGCTTTACATCTTAATCTATTGTTTAGCAGTATTCGTTTATATCGTAAAAAAAGACATGAATTTATGATTAAATTCAATTGCAACGTCAACTTTTAACTGTAATATTAAAAACATTGGGGCATATTTGTGTTTTTCAAACAACACAACAATTGTTGATATAGAATTCAAACTATATAACTTAAATATTGATGTATATATAAATATATATGTACATGATGACTATATTTAAAATTATATATTAACAAGTTAACTTATACAATCTAGGTTGCACCTCAATGGTTAGAGACTAAAAAATCAAAACATGAGTCAAAAGTGAAACAAATGTTAAATTTAATGTTTTATGAAAAGTCAAAAGTACGTATTATAGTTATGATTAAACCCCAATTTAGGGCCCGTTCACTTTGGTGGTCGGGATTGTTTAGTGTGGTTTAAAAAAGTGGGATTGCACTGTTCGATTAGGATTAAAAAAAGTTAATTTTAGTGTTTGGTATGCAGGTTATGTTATGGGTTTATTGTAATTTTTTGTTTGGTATGAATGTTTGTAAGTTTGGTAAAGTTGGTTTGTTTTAAAATTTGTTGTTTGGTATATAGGTTATAATGTTAAAAAATGTGAAAATACCTATATGCCCTCACTCTATATTTAATTGCAAATATAATAATATAATATAATAAAATAATTTACAAATGAAAAGAATGCAATTGAAAGGAGATGGAAATAAATCTGAAGATCCCCAATTTGAAGTTCCCCATTTCTGCTTCGTCCACTTCGCCGAGGTAAGTGATTACCATTCAAATGACTCTATATATGTTATTATGTGGATCATAGATTAGAACCACATCAAATCCTTCAATGGATGTGAAATTTATCGTTGAACGAAATCATCCAATGCAAACAATTATAACAGTTTTGCTATCGTGGATTTTAAATCAAAGCTTTTGAAATCTTCAAATCTAAGTTTGGTGAAGGTGATGAATTTCGAATCTAGTTCATATGTGTGTGTCACTGGAAACATCCAAACCATCACTTTCATTCATATCAAATCCTTCATTTCAAATGCAACCGTTGATATCTATCAAATACTTCAATTCAATGCGTACACATTAATTCATTCTTAAGAATATATGTATCTAATCAATCCTATATCCTCCATGCCTGTTTCATAGGCATATTGTTTGTTTTGAGTTATAAACATGGGAAAAAACGAGGAAACAAGCTGGGTAAATGTGCGATTGAGGTTTTCAAACCCCAAACATTGCACTCACCAGATTGAATCCAGTTTATCCAGGGTATGTGCACAAACATGATTTAACCAAAAATATGAATCGAAGGTATTTCAAAAGTTTGAGATTCGAGCGAAAATCGGAGTTCCAATTTTCAGGATTGTTTGCAGAAAAGCGGAACTTCGAATCGGACATCAACTTCCCCAAATTTACACAAATTGAAACAGGATTCATGTAAAAGCATCGTGTTTTGGAAACATTTTACAGTACTTACCGGAAATGGACCGAGAATAGGGTCGGGCGATGGAGGCGCCACCGTCGACGCTCCTCAGTCGTCGTTGCCGCCGCAGTTGTGCAAGGTGGATGAAAGGCTTGTCGGTGGAGAGGGAAGGGTTTGGGGGAATTCAAGTATATATGTAATGGCTAAGATGTAATTATTTCGGGGTATAAGGGCATAAAGGTACAATTAATATGAATAGTAAGGGGGTTTTTGACATTTCATCCTAGTTACTGTAGTGTTATGACTAAGCCCACAGAATTTGGTGGGTTTAGTATCCCACTTTTAAGAGAGGCGTATCACCCAATTAGTCCGGCCCAAGCCCGTGTGATAAATTATAACCCGGGCCGTAAACAGTCAAAGTAAACGTGGGTTTAGGCTGGATTTTAATCCCTATCCAGCCTAAACCTATAAAGTAAACATGGCCTAAGTTGGTGTTGTTTTAGATAATTAACCCTTATATTTTTTAGTATTATAATTTTACAAAAATATGTATTTTATCTGATTATCTACAATAACCATATAATCTGATACTTTTTACTAATTACTTAACATATAGCATTATTCAAACAAATTTTCAAATTAAAATAATAAGTTACTATATTCTTTTATCACTTCCAATATAACAGAAGGTCTCGGAAATAATCTTATCCTATAAAATCTTCGAGATCTATAACTGCAAAATCATAAAGCCTAACTTCTTTCTACAGTCAAACCCATCGAAATATCATACGAGATTTTCTATCCCACAATATCGTGTTCGCTTTTCTTTTATAATGACCACCAGTGTCTACAATTACGATGCTATAATGAACATGCTGCGGTGAAACGAAACACCAAATTAGTTACAAAACGAATAAACCAATGCTGGCAATGGCAAGAATGAATACTACCTTCTATTTTATGCTGCCAAAAATGAAGAAAAAAATGTCCTTTTACGACGAAGTGCTCAAAGCAAACACAAGATCATGTTACTTCACTTTGTGTTAAAGAGCTCTAACCTTATGAATCAAACTGGAGTAAATGGGGAAAGATGAATGAGACGAGCCTTCTCGATAGAGAACTTGAGGTTAATGAACTGAAGCCACAGAGGAACGCAGAAGAAGTTGAATGGCCTAGAGAATATTGGGAAGCTGAGAGTCCACTCTCTGCTGCAACTCTTTAATCTTCATTGAGAGCTCCGATTTCTGCTCTCTGTAGCTTTCGAGCAGGTAGTCTTTTCCCTTGATCATTTCCTTTAATTCATTAATTTCACTCTTCAACATTTCAATCTTATCTCCATCTCTTCTTTTCTCTGAAGACTCTAAATTGCTTTCAGTTTCAGTATACCCATTTGAATGACTGTTCCTCACATCGGCTAGCCAAGCAGGAACAGCAGTGGGCTTCGAGTTAGAATGTGCAACACAATGATCTGCGATTGTCTTTCTCAATCTCTGAATTTCCATTTCGGAATCAATCAAATCCCTATTTGCAGCGTTCAGCATAGATTGCAAATGGGAAGAATGTGGAAGCTGACTGCTAATGGAATTCTGAAGCTCCACAATTCGATCCTGCATTTCCAGTATCGTATCATCCCTCCTCTTCAAGTGTTGTCTCAATTTTTGGATGACCTCCCGTTTGTTGAAAATGTCTGAACCAGATTCTGAAAGACTCGGTGACTCAGAGCTGTTTGAATGGTGGAAAGGCTTATGGGGCAGCTCAACACGGTCAGGAGTAGATGACCATATCATGGCATTGTCTTTGTTGAACTCAGGAGTGGAAACAGTCACAAGAGAAAGAGCCATTTTGGGCTCAGTCACCATTTGACCATTGCATTCCTGTTTCAGTTCTACCACATTCCCAGATCCTGTTTGATCAGCATAGGAGTTAGAAATGAAGTGTAATAGAGATCAAAACAATTTGAATATCAATCTGCACACATGTAAAAACCAACTTATTTTCACTGATTAAAGTAAAGTATGATTTCACTATATCGTATTTATCCGGTAAAGTGCGATAGGTGCACCATTTTTCTCTTTTATTTGGAACCGCTTTATCATGCTTAGCAAAGTGGTAAAGTGGATGTCCTCAAATGCATGATTATACTCTAAAAACTGAAAATGAACTCAATTTATAAGTTTGCTTCAGCTTCACACACAGGGAGGAAAAGATATTATGAACTTGTTGAAGATCTGATAGAGAGAGAATATACTCAAAAATATTTCCAAGTTATAATCATATTACCCACATTGTAAAGAATAAATATGTGAACACAAACTTATATCAGAAACATATTCAGGAGTTTGTTCTGGTAGGGCCTAATTGTGCACACCTGTGACTGTTTCTTAGAACATGGTGTAGGAAACAGAATGAAGTGAATAAGAGAAGTGTTTGTTTGTTGAGTGTGTGTGTCTGCTTAATGAAAACTCAATCCAGAAAACAATTTTGAACCTAATATATGGATAGTCCTTCCCAAACACAGCAAAGAGCAAATATAAAACACAAAGTCATCCACGAGGATCAGTGAAATGATTTCAACTGCATTTTACATTATTATGCATAAGCTGCCACTCTCTTCCTATTAAATCTTCCACTTGAAGAGAGTGTATAACATTCATAGTAGAAGCCAGAAAAGGTATCAAATTTATTTTCCTCAAAATCTGTTGTGAATACATGTGATGTATCTATTTATATGATGAGCTAACTACAACTCACTAAATGTATCTATTATAACCAAAAAACTATCTGAAAGGTATATAAGTTGTCTGTATTTACCATTGTAATTATTATAATAACCATTTTCTTCTTGCATAAAACAAAAGGCATTTGAATGACAAAAGCAGCTCTTTGATTTCTTCCAATCATCAGATTTCCCATCTGCACTACCATAAACAAAAAAAAAAAAACAGCATGAATAAACTATCAGAGACAATCATATCAATTTGCAATACATACCCTTTGAACTTTGCCCACTATTATCTGCTCGTTTAGTATCAATGATCTGCTTAAGCTTATAACCCAAGCGAGCTGATAACATACTCAGCACAGCCCCCCCTGCAATAACGATCCAGTTTACACCCCCCTCCTGAAAATCCCTTGACCTCCTAGGCACCTCAACGTTTCTTGGCTTCATCGTAAAGTTTATCAAAATTTGAAATGACAGACAAACAGGTCCTAATCATCCAGCAAAGGCCTACATTTGATGTAGATGGATATATCATTAATGCAAGCATAGTTTTTGTATAAAACTGTGCCCTACTTGAAAGATACTGCTGAATGCATAACAAAAATCTAAAAATGACTGAAAAATGATCATTTACTAATACACAAACAATTTTCATGAAGAGAACAAAGAAATAACTTAAACTATCAAACTGATATACAATCAATTGCTTAATCTCTTCGAATCATGGCTTCGTTTCAAAGTTAAATCTATACACCAAAATCTTCAACTTCTAACAGATTGGCCAATTTTGCGGATTCAATAGAATTTTCCCCAAATACAGTTAAAAAGTGTCAAATAATCTTAAATAAACTCCATATTTGAGATTAATTCATAATACGTAAAAGAAAGTAGGTACCAAGGGTTTAAGAAAGAGACTGAGGACTGCCATTTCCGTATGCTGGATAATGTCAATAACGGATAGCAGATGAAAATGACAGGCGGTGGAGGTCCTATGGCGGCTCTGCGGCCATAGACGGCGGCGCTGGAGCATCGATGAATTACCGATGGGAAGGGACCAAATCAAAGATTTTCCTAATTTGGTAAAAGCATCTTCCGGATTTGTAGTGTCCTTTCTACGTAGTATTTGTATGAAATATTTGATCAATTATACATTCGCACTTTCCATTTTTAAAATAATCATTCAATATTTTAGTTACACATTAAAAAATAAAAGAGTAGACTGTTTCACAAATATTATTGTGTAATACCGTCTCATGAACTCTACTATGTTGGACGGCTTAATTATAATCCAAACTTAACAACTCAGGTAGAAATTTATGAAAATAAGTTTAAGTCATGAGTTATAAGTTTCATCTTATGTAATTTATCTATAAATTTGTCTTATTGGAAATAAAAAAATTGAATAACCCATAGTTTGAAATCTGGTTATCCCAACCAGTTCACTTGTGTCATAGACTCATAAGTATAATGTATTTAAGTCTGGATATGTTGTATTATTTGATATGAAAACGATAAAATTTTCATCGTGCCTTAATAAGTCCATCATATAATGATCTCGATTACATTGGAAAATAAATCAATATATATCTATATATATTGGACGATATATCAGTGATGGATACATATTTAGCAGCGTATGTCACATGTTAAAAAATGTTATATCTTTGTTGTCAATTGATGAAGGAACAAGTATTGAAGAAATAAAGCCATTTTCTAAGTATAAAATAATTTAACATGAAGGATCCTACATCCCAAAATAGTTACAATAGTTCAATTTTCATCGAATTTATATGCACTATTATGTTTTAAGTTTTATATTAAAATGATAGAATTTTATGTGTGGATCAAAGAAATTAACTGTGAAACATGAAGTTTATACATACATGAACATGACTTTTACAGGAAAAGCTTTATAGCAAGGCAAAAAAAAAAAAAGAAGAGGCCCATGTAATATCATATTAATTAATTAGGTTATTATACTATTTGCAAACAAACTAGCATTATACCCACGCGATGCGTGGCTTATTATTATTATAATAAATACGATTATTAATAATATAATAAATTTATTATATTAAAATATTACTTATGAGATCTTATTATTTTGAGATTTGTAAAAAATCCGTATTTTTTTAATGATGATGATGACGACAATGACAACAACAACGACGACAATAACAAAAACAACAACAATAATAATAGTTTTGTGTTTTGTGTGCTTTAATTATAAGTGATTAATTATATTTGTTCATTTATATATTCTATTCATATTTTTGTTCCTTTATATCTTAAAATTATATTTAATAATTTGTAAATAATTTTCTACATTTTTTTAGATGGATTTATTTTACAAACATTGTATTTATTCAAAAACTTAGTTTATGTTTAAAAAGTTTAGGTTTCAAATTCATTTTACAATTAAAACAATATTTTTTTTAGAATTTTGATACCATTTTAAAATATTTTTTCTTATAGTTATATCTATTGCATATATGTTTGAATTTATTTTTAAATGTTATTTGTGGATTTTTTTTAGATTAACCTCACAACATTATTAGATTATTATTAGTTTTACTTTCAAATTTAATTATTATTTTTAATAATTTTATAATAGTTTTTAAACTTTTAAACATTTTACAGCCCTTCGTAAAATGAAATTTAGCTTTTAGACCTATTTTTCACATTTATATATTAAAATTACAGAATTTTCAAATTTTTAAATCTTTGACAATGTTTAAATTTCATTATTTTCAGATTTTTTAATTATATCATTAAGACATAATCATATAATAATACCATCCAAAATAATTTCCTCTAATTCATTTTACCCCTATATTAAATTAAAAGACTACTTATTATATTTAAAATATATATGAAGCTTGTTCTATAAGATTCTCAAAGTTTTTTAGTTTTTTTTTCCACAATTTTTCTATTGGTCAATGACAAATCAGTAATTATCTCAAATTTTACAATTGAGTGGCAAATGTGTTTGCCAACTTCTTTCTTTTTATATATAGTATAGATGAATGTGTAAAATTTAAAACAACGTACATGTTGGTTTTCTATTACAAACAAACAAGATTGTTCATGTATTGAGCAAACAAATCTTGCTACAACTTATTTGTTTGTTAGGGTTGTTGTTCTTTTTTTTTTTTTTGAGTAGATCTTATGTGAGACCGTCTCACGGATCTTCTTGTGTGAGACGGGTCAACCCATAACTCACCCTTAACAATTCATATTGAAATGAGTTAGTCTCCTGTGCACCAGTTGCAGGGATCTGTGATCCGTGCAACTGGGCCGCGCGCGGGCTAGGCTGGCCCGCCCAACCCGTGCTTCTTTACTTATTTCGCGTGTTTTGGTCGTTACTCTCACGTTATGTTAGGGTTACTTTCGTGTTATGTTAGGGTTACCTTCGCGTTATGTTAATGTGACCCCATATCCAGATTTCATACCCTTAGTTTAAAACCACTAAACTAAAATCTTAATCATACCCTCATGTTATGTTAGAGTCACCCTCATGTTATGTTAGAGTTACCTTCATGTTATGTTAGTGTTACCCTCTGGCCGTGCTGTCGAGGCACGCCAAATTAATTAAACCTCTTTACCTTCACTAATTTGTAGAAATGGCAAATAAGGGTCGATCCCACAGAGAACGGGAAAATCAATTAAGTCCAACGGTGTTAACAAGATAAAAAGGGGGGATGGTTGATAATTATGCAGACGAACCAAGAAATTAACAAGCTAGATAATCAGAAAACAATTAAACAAAGGATAATCAAACAATAAACGAGCACTAGTTCTCAGTTCAGTTTCACCTTCTATTCATGATCTTATGAACCAATTAGCAACACTTCTCTCAATCTATCTCTCAACCCTTGCCCCTAGATTAGCAATAAGCTCTGCCAACCCGAATCGCCCCTTACGTTTAGTCTATTAAAACAAGCTCTTTAACAGACCCTATTCAATCAGACAACCCAGTAGGTACGACCTCCAGATTTAATGTGACGAATGCATTGATCTCTAAGACGATAGGACAAGCTAGACCCCAAATTCATAAGCTCGATTCAAGTAATCTAGAAATGTGTTGCCCCTAACGATTCCAACGTTTCTTGCTACTGAGAATATAAATTCGCAACAATTACGGATTACGGTTTATATTCTAGCAATAGATATTACAATAATCCGATCTAACGGGCCCTATTAAATCATATCATGCAATATCATAAACAATTAATCAAGCAACACAAATCAATCAAGAGATAGAAATAAAGAAAGTGCTACTAATCATCCAAAGTAAATCAAGAATATCGGATCAACATCCCTTCGAACTAGCGTAAGAAAATTAGCCAAACATCTTAGGATTCACAAACATGTTTCTCTCCATGGAATTTTGTATGAAAGACTAAGAAATTGTTTCTGGAATTTTATCTCTCTCTGAACCTCTCTCCGAACCTCTCTTTGAACCTCTCTGCCTTCTCGGTTCCCAGCTCTTATTTTTCTGCTTTGATCCCAGTTGACTTTCTTCAATTATCCTCCTCCAATCCTCCAGCTTGACGTGCACTTCCCTTTTCTGCTTCCAATCCAATGTGCGTTTTCCTTTTTCTCTCCTCCTAATCAGCAGTTTTCTAAATTAGAAGAGTATCATTGTCCTGGGCTCATTCTTCTCGGCATTTGGATTGGGCTTTTGTTGGGCTTAATTCTCACACATTGGATCACCCAATGTGGAAATATTGTACCCAATGTCTGCCTCTTGCAACTCCGGTCTTCATTCCTTGTTTCCATTTTTGCTTCTAAATTGCTGCATAAATTAAGAGAATTGGAGATTGGGGTTCTTTGACAGAATAATCAAAATGTGTAGAAAAATAACATGTGCCAACACACAAAATGCAATTAAAACAATGGAATAATGAGTCCAATAATTCATATTTTTCTACACATCAAAATCCCCCCAGCTTGAACCTTTGCTTGTCCCTAAGCAAACATTATTATATGCACAAAAGACTTTTGGAATGAGGGAAATATTTTTGCTCAGGCATGTTCAACTATGGGACTCTTCATAATAGGACATAAAATTTGCATGAAATCCTTTCTTTTCAATCTACAAGCAGTGGACTAAATTTGGCTAACTACTTTGCAAGCATGAAAGATACCACAACCAAATTTCCCATGAATGGTCGTCAATCACCCTCAACTACTCATACTCTAGCTTGCAATTCTAGTCTCTTTGTCATTTCAATTCCCATGGGTTGAGCTAATTAGAATGGGCAACTCACCCTCATTTTGTTCTCTATTTTTCTTTCTCTTTTTTTTTTTTTATCATATCTATCTCTTTTTCTTTTCTTTTCTGATTTTTTTTTTTGGGTGGAATCAGCTGCCCGTTCTTAGGGGTCCCGAGAAATAAAAATTGGGATTAACTTGCTCAGACCTCTCACATTTCATATAAGATATTCTCATTGAAGCGTAGGGAGTACAAGACGTTCTCAAGATCTTACATATCTCGGACTGAATAAAACTTGTTACTCAAAATCACTTTCGTGAAAGTGCACCTTAGCCTACAGTTCACAACAAAAGCTCATCAACCCACCAAGTATGCTCAAAATTGAAAATCAATCAGATTTTTGTACTATGACCACCTCTTTTTTTTTCTTCTCACTTTTCTTATTTTTTCAACTATCACTTGTTCTTTTCATTTTTGTTTTTTTTTTTTTTGATAAAGTCGCAGCTCCACACCACTATTGAGTTAGTCCGAATGTAACTTCACATGGACCCCCAATAGTAGGCAGCTGATTCAACCCTTCATTCATTTTTGGATAAGGACGGCAGCTACACACCACCATTAGGTTAGTCCAATTTTGGACTCCTAAAGGTAGACAGCTGATTCAACCTTTCACTTTTTTTTTCTCGTTTTTTTTTTTTCGACTAAACTCCAAAACTCCAAACAATTCATCATCTATCAAACACAACGGTGGCCATAAGTACTTAATCCAACAAAATGAAGTTACGAAAATGGTTCATAAGTAAGCATACTCGGCAAATCAAATCACAGTCATGGTTTACTATAAAATTCAGCACTATCCTTCACTCAGTAATTTTAAGAACAATTAAATTCAGCAATTTTAACCAAAATTTGTAAGTTCTATCAAACATCTCGCTACTCCACCAACACATACACAACAAGAATCCAATAAAAATAACAAACTCTCACGTCATCACAGCAAGTTCCCAACACTTCTCATTCCTTCTTTTTTCAATTTTTTTTTAAAACAAAAACGTGCTAAAGCAATAAACATGCATCTCAACTAAAAATGCAATCCTACGAATGCAAACTATATGATCATGCAAGAATGCAATGCAAACACATAACAATTATGATCACCACCCCAAACCTAAAATTTTGCTTGTCCTCAAGCAATTCAAACCAAGTCAAACATGTGAAGAAAACAAGCAGAATCAGATTCAAAAGTGGAATAATAAGAGTTAAGCTTATAATACACCTATTATCAACCATCAGTAGGTGGCGGCTCAGGAGGCGCGTGGGGTGGGTCGACCCGGGTGCATGGATCCACCAGTTGCATAAAATATTTTGCATATTGAAATTTGTGAAAATGGATTCAACACATGGGTAATAAGGATCCGTCTCACTGAAATTATCCGTGAGACTGTCTCACATGAGTTTTTGTGTTCTTTTTTTTATTTATTTAATTATTCGTATCAAACTCTTTAATTAAAAAATAAATTTTCTGTAAAAAAAAAAACACCCATTATCAATAATATCCACAATCTTGAAAGATCATGTTGGTAAAAATTAAAGTCATTACAGAAAATCATGTCTGATTGTAACTCAATTTCTGATAGGCAATTCTATACACACCCCAACAATATTAAACACACCCCATCTATACACATGAAAATAATAAAAAAAGAAGTATATGTATAGATGAGGTGTGTTTAGTATTGTTTGGGGTGTGTATAAAATTGTCAATTTCTGATAGTTTAATGTAATAAATTTCTTTTTCTCGAAAAAAAAAAAAGCAAATAAAGTCATTAATTCCTGGCGTGCAAAAGTGACAAATTTCAGAACTTATATTATAGGGTAATTCTGTAGTACACCTGGTGTATTAATACACCAAAGTTTTTTATCGCAGTAACTTTTTTTAAGGTAACTTTTTGAATTTTGGACTATAGGAGTTGTGGGCTTTGTAATATGTATGGGCTGTGTAACCTTTGGACAATGGGCTGCAATGTCTTGATTTGTGTATTGTGGGCTATGAAATACATTGTGTGCTTTACATTTAATTTGAGTTTATTTTGGGCTATCATATATATTGTGTGTTTTACATTTAATTTTGGGTCATACGAATTGTACGCTTTAGAATGCTCATTTATATAAAATATAAATCTTTGTTACAAACTTATTTCATTTGCATAAATCATACCTAATTGAACAGATGATAAAACATTAATTAACAACTATTGTGATGAAATTGAAATTAAATATTTAATATATTTGAGATATACTAATATGATCATGGAGTTTTAATAAATTTCATAATAAAATTAATTTTATTATGTGTTGTTTTAACGATGGTAACAATTTTAACAATTTGATGTAAGTGCAACCATTATAACCTTGTATGCTTTTTTTAAATAGGGACATTGGTTACATGCCATTTTAACAATTTCATACCAGTGCAACCATTTTAACCATGTTATATAGTGCAAGCATTGTATGTGTAAAACATTGTATTTCAACCATACACTATTGTATATTTTGACCCCATTTCCTTCAACCATTAGATTGAAATATTTAATATATTTCAAATATATTAATATGTTTATTGCCCCACAATTTTAATTTTTATTCACGAATGTTTTAATTGTATATTAATTTATATATTTACATATTACCCCACAATTTTGGATGTCATTAACCATTGTATGATATCATGCAACCAATGTTATGAATTGTCTATTGCCCAACGATTTTTATTTGAATTCATCAATATATACATTTGAATGTCAATAACCATTGCATGATGTCATTGATAAGATACAAACTAGTTTGTATATATTGCATATTACCCTCACAATCTTGGGATGTCATTAAATCTGCCACGATTGAACCTGCCACCTCTCATATTGGAAGAAAAACCTCTACCATACACAACATTAGCATGAGGCAAAGATGATACACTACTAAGAGTAGCCACATTAGCAGTTGAAACTAACTGATTTTGAGCCAAAAACCTCATCTCATGTGTTTGAAGAGCAAATTTAACTTCAGCTAAAGAAAGAGTTTCAGATTTAGAAGTAAGATTGACAATCACAGATTCAAATTCAGTGCCAAGTCCTCCCAAAATATACAGAATAAGTTCTTCATCAGTCACACTTGTACCAATAGAAATCAAATCATCCGCTATTGAAGTCATCTTTAGGAAATAATCATCAATAGACAAATCACCTTTCTTGAGTGATTGAAGCTGGAATCTAAGCTGAAGAGAGCGTGCTTTAGACTGAGTATGAAAGAGAGATTCAAGAGTTTTCCATACCGCATGTGAAGTAGTACATCTACTGAGATGACCAAGCATAGATTCATGAATAGAGGAAAGAATCCAGCTAAGTAAAAACTGATCACGCCTCATCCAAGTCACATAATCTGGATTAACCATAATTGTGGAAGAGGAAGAAGAAGATATCACCTCTGAAACAATTGGAGCAACTTCTGAACCAAGAAGAATTCCTTCAAAGCCATGTGCCTTGACTGCAGACAGAATTTGAAGTCTCCAAAACGCATAATTCGTTCTATCCAAACGAATTGAAAGTGGTACAAAGTGCGGCGGGACAAAAGTAGCTGCCATCTAGATCGGCCGGAGAAGATAACCGTTGCCGAAGAAGATAAAATGAAACCAGGACCGGTGGTAACCTTCGCCTGAAAATGCACAAACAATAGTTGACTGCAAATCAACAAAAAACTGAGCTGCCGGACCGGTGGTAACCGTCGCCGGAGAAAGAAAATGAGCTGCCGGACCGGTGGTAACCGTCGCCGGAGAAGAAGGCTCTAGATACCATGATATAATATGATAATCTTCATTATATCCAAAACTGAGAATAGAAGTACAAAGTATACGTATATATACATGCATTCAATGCATGTGAACTAAAGGCTATAATCCTGTGTGGTTAAGCTTACTATGCACACCCTCTCTAACTACTTTAACTACCTCTCATTATATACACAACACTTGATATAATATGATAATCTTCATTATATCCAAAACTGAGAATAGAAGTACAAAGTATACGTATATATACATGCATTCAATGCATGTGAACTAAAGGCTATAATCCTGTGTGGTTAAGCTTACTATGCACACCCTCTCTAACTACTTTAACTACCTCTCATTATATACACAACACTCAATGCACAACACTATAATACTCAATACACAACACTACAATATTCCCCCTTCAAACCAAACTAGGTTGAGTTGTCTTGAGTGCCTCACTTCAATACTCCCCGTTCAATCTGGAGCTGGGAATCTTGCTGGAGCTTGGAATCTTGCAAAGGAAGCTTCAAGCAAAGATGATGAAATCGCGTAAGAGCTAATGGTTTAGTAAACAAATCAGCAACCTGTTCTTCAGTAGGAATAAAACGCACTTCCACCTGTTTTGCTAGCACCTTTTCTCTTATAAAATGAACATCTAATTCGATATGCTTCGTTCGAGCATGGAAGACCGGATTTGCAGCAAGGGCAGCTGCACTCATATTGTCGCACCACAGAAGAGGAGGATTCTCAATACTTATGCCAAGTTCAGAAAGTAAGGATTTCATCCAAATAATATCAGTAGTAGCATCAGCAAGAGCTCGATATTCTGATTCAGCACTTGATCTAGACACCACCGATTGCTTCTTTGAACTCCAGTTCAGTAAGTTACCACCAAGCATGAGACAATAACCCCCAGTTGATCTTCGATCATCAATATTGCTGGCCCAATCAGCATCTGAGAAGGCTTCAAGAGACAATCTTGTTGCTGTAGTGAAATGAAGACCAAGAGTAGAAGTTCCTTTCAAGAATCTGAGCAGGTGTTTACAAGCCATCCAATGCTTCTGAGTAGGTGAATGCAAAAATTGACTCAACTTGTTGACTGCATAGGAGATATCTGGTTTTGTCAAAGTGATGTATTGCAAAGCTCCTACTGTGCTTCTATAAAGAGAAGCATGATCAAATAATGCACTATCCTGCAAGTGCAATTTCTGAGAAGAAATCATAGGAGTGGCAACTGGTTTGCAAGCTTGCATGTTTGTCTTAAGCAATAAATCAGTAATGTATTTAGTTTGAGTGAGAGTAATACCCTGAGTGTTTCTCCTTGCTTCCAAACCAAGAAAATAGTCCACTTCACCCAACGTTTTTAGAGCAAATTTTTCTCCCAACAAACTGATAACTTGATGAATTGCTATAGGATCATCACCAGTTACTAGAATGTCATCCACATACACAAGAAGCATGAGGAGCTTGCCATTATCTCTTTTGTAGAATAAAGAATGATCTGAAGCTGACACTTTGAACTTTAAAGATAGAAGAAAGGCTTTGAGTTTGTTAAACCAAGCTCTAGGAGCTTGCTTTAAACCATAAAGAGACTTTTGAAGCTTGCAAACAAAATCAGGATGCTCATTATCACGAAAACCATCGGGCTGATGCATATAAACCACTTCATTAAGATCTCCATTCAGAAACGCATTATTAACATCTATCTGTTGAATTGACCATGAATATGTAGTTGCCAAAGTCATCATTAATCTGATAGTGCATGCCTTTACTACTGGACTGAAGGTCTCAAAAAAATCTACCCCTGCATGTTGCTCAAAACCCCTTGCCACAAGTCTAGCTTTGTATTTGTCTAGAGAGCCATCAGCCTTGAACTTGGTCTTAAAAATCCACTTATTTGTGATCACATTCATGCCATCTATATAAGTATATGAATGAGTCATAGGATTATGATTTTTATTTTAATTCACCAATGTTATCTATTTGTATATTATAGTTTGTATATATTACGTATTATACTAACAATTAGTGATTTGCAATGCATATTCCAAGTAATATAATGCAATGCAATTCATATCATGCCATTGATATAATGCAATGCATCGTTATTGCAATGTAATGCAATTCATAACATTAGTTGCATGGTATCATGCATTGATCATACTTAAGAATTTTTTGGATGACTTGCAGCAATGCGTTGATGCATTGCAATTGAATGGAATGTCTTGCACTATAAATGAATATTTTCCCACATAATTTACATTTCACTTAGAGATAAAGTTAGACATACTCATGTATAAAGTTGTTAAGATTTTTTTGTATCTCATTATATCTTTTTAAATCTTGAAGTGTATTATATATATATATATATATATATATATATTAGACTTTAAGATCTAATATATATTATGATAATTAAGTGTATATGTGTGTATATATAAGTAATTTAGGATCATATTTTAATTAATTAAGTAAAAGACTAAAGTAGTAATATTACATGTAAAATAATGTTTTAATTTGTTGTTGGGTGTGTAAAATAGTAAAATTAAATCCTCATTTCAAATTATTCAATCAAATAATTATTCAAATTATTTAGTTAATGATTTAATTAGGTGTTTTTCAAATTATTCATGTTAAAATTACAAATTTTTATTTTCTTATTTTTTTATTTTTTTAAAAACGGGCGGGGCGGGCCACGGGGCGCAAGCTTCTGCCCCGCCCGCCCGACGGGTAGTAGTTGCGGGGAAGGCTGGGTACCCGCCCCGACATGCCCCATTGCCATCCATAATGTAACCATTGTCATCCATAATGTAATCATCGTAAATTACAATAAAATATATCGAATATGGATGTCAAATGAATCGTCGTCGAACGATGCATAATACTAGAATACGTGAATTTGGTTTTATGGATGATAATGACTGATAAATGAAATTTTAGAAGAAGAATGATTTAGACTCATTATCTAAGACATTATACCATTTTGGGGAATCATAAGAATTACCATAGTAAATATTGAAGAAAGGTAAAAAAAGGTAAATGAGAAATGAATGGTCAGGATTTAAAGTACTCAGATCTAATGGATAAAAATGACTGACAACCTGATGTATTAATACACGAGTAAGTCTCTTGTGCATCAGGTGTATGGATCTTAGATCCATGCACCCGGGTCGGATCCGGGTAATCCGACCCGCTTTTTTTTTTTTTTTCACGCTAGCTTTTTTTTCAATTTTAGTCATGACTTTTAGTTATGTTAAGAATACCTTTATGTAATGTGTAAGAATACGTTTAGGTTATGTTAAGGATACCTTTATGCCCAGATTTCATATATGTACGTTAAGTTAGACATACCTTTAGGTTATGTTAAGAATACCTTTAGGTAATGTATAGAGATACCTTTAGGTTATGTTAAGGATACCTTTATGCCCAAATTTCATACATTTAATTTACGTCAGACATACCTTTAGGTTATGTTAAAGATACTTTTATGTTATGCTAGAGATACCTTATCCATAAGGTAGTTGTGTTACACATTTTGTACACAAAGGTATCTCTAACATAACATAAAAGTATTCTTAACATAATCTAAAGGTATCCTTAATATAATGTAAATGTATGTGACCTGGAGCGAATTCTAAGGGTATCAAATCAGGATTTCAAAGGAACCTAAAATCACGATTTCAAAGGTATCTTTAACATCATCTAAAGGTATCTTAACATAACCTAAAAGTATGCTTAATATAATCAAAAGGTATTCTTAAAATAAGAAAAGGTATCCTTAACATAATCTAAAGGTATGCTTAACATAACTAAAAGGTATTCTTAACATAACATGGTATGTAACCTGGAATCACGATTTCAAAGGTATCCTTAACATCACCTAAAGGTATTCTTAACATAACCTAAAGGTATGCTTAATATAACTAAAAGGTATTCTTAACATAACTAAAGGTATCCTTAACATAACCTAAATGTATGCTTAACATAACTAAAATGTATTCTTAACATAACGTGGCATGTAACCTGGAATCAGGATTTCAAAGGTATTCTTAACATAACTGAAAGGTATCCTTACCATAACTTAAATGTATCCTTAACATAACTGAAATGTATCCTTAACCAGCGAATTTGAGCGCATCCGCCCAGGCACGTGGGAGGGCGTGAGGGCGCGTCAGATGCGCGTGGAAGCGCGTACACGCGCGGGTCAGGTCGGGTGCATGGATCCTAGATCCATGCACCTGATGCATAAAAGTTTTTATCTTAATACATCAGATATACTACAGAAGGACCATATATTATAATATTATATATACACCAACAAAATTGGATTGTATGGGGTAGACCAATCTTTATACATCAATTTGGGCTTTAACTTTGGGCTTAGTAAAAGAAAAGAGGCCCATGAAACATAATATTAATTAAACTAGTGGTATACTCATGCGATGCACGATTTGTAATATATGATTGATTAGTTAATTTACTATAATGTAATAGTATTATTATAACCTAAATTATATATTAATAAGAATTTATTTATTTATCTTCAATGTGTCACATCTTAATTAATATTATAATTTTAAAATGTAAATAATAATATATAAATGTGTGTATATATATATATATCTATGTTTATGTTTAACAATGAATTTTAAATTCCATATTTGAATATAAGGTTGTTAAATAAACGTTAATTTTGTACACGTATCCATTAATATTGTTAAAATAAATTAAATCAAATTTAATATTGAGAAACATTTATTGTAAACGATAATTGATATCTAAAACATATGTTACTTCATAAAGATATGTTGTGTATATTACAAATTAATATATATAAGTATCAAGATTAATATATTATTATATTTTTTGATTCATACTTATTAACAAATGTCATTTGCATTCACAATTATAGATATCTTTAAAGAATAGATATAAATCCCATCAAATAACTAAAAGATCTTGATATGTATTTAAATAAGGTAGCTAGTTCAATATTCAACCCACTTGTATTGACAAATATATCAAACAATTATACCAAAATGTTTTTCATTGTTATTAATTTCTCAAAAAATCTAAGACTTTTTATTTTAATTTTTTTTAAATTTCCTAATCTATATTTAATTTAGTCATCTATCTTTGTATTTGTAATCTTGTTAAATACAATTTTACACCAAAATGTAAATATAAAATTTATATTTTTCATAAACCAAAACAAAATTCAAAATAAAAAATAAAGATTATAGTTTATATGAAATATAGAAAAAAGATAAAATATACTTTATAACCAACCTATCTATAGGTATAGCCTAACTAACCTAATGAACCCCACAACTCTTAAAAGTATAAATCTTTTTATTTTTTATTTATTTAATTTCTTGTAACTACTTTATTTCCATTTATAGTATGTTAATTTATGAGGGAAAATTAGTTATTATTATTTTTATTTAAGGTCTTCTTTTTATATGTATATAGATGAGGCTAAAATGCAAATTTTATGAGCTATTACGATTGAAAGAACTTTATGCCAAGCCTATGGCAATAAATTTATCTTTAATTCTTATTCTTAATATATAATAAAATAACAATCATAAAGACACTTGTTAATTTAATAATTTTTTCATATTTATTTCTTTATAGATTAAATATATTTGTAGTCAATTATTAATAGGAGTATTTAACGGTATTAATATTAAAATTGATAAAATACATTAGTAAATAATATATAAATTTTAACTAAATTTATTAAAGTAACATATACCAGGTAAATAATATATAAATTTGACTTTTTTTATTAAAAAAATTTAGGAATTATAAATTTATCAATAATGATAAAAATGTGGATTAAAAATAAATAATGCAAACCTTAGCCATTAATTAATAAACCTGCTTTGAATATTTTTTTGCTAATACATGCTGTAAACTAAAATGTGAAATTTATTTAAGAAAAATTGACTTTCATTTTTTAGCTTTTTATTGAAAATAAAAATTTGTGAGTTTGAATAGTATAATAGATATAACATATAAATTCTTTGAATAATAAAGAAATTTTTTATCACGTTCTTTTATTAATGCAACATATAATTCAACAACTAAATAACATATTAATCAGATTGTGTTATTTTAATGTTAAATTAAGCATTGTGTGTCATATAAAACAATAATATATTTAATATATAAATAAGAATTACTTTTTTTCTAAATATATTAAGTTTAACTTAAATTTTGTAATCGTATTTATTATACGGTTCCTACACTAATAAATGGATAAAAGAAAAACGGATGTGCTTTAATTTGATTGTTAGTTCATTCCAAATCATGTTCACAATACATATTATAATAAAATATTGATCACTCCATGTATAGTGTTTGGTATCTACCAATTACACCGCTGCAATATGATGAATTCATGACTCACATAAGATATTACATAGCTTCATTCGACATAAAGTCTTACATGAAACTATCTTACACGAGTATTTACCAAAAAAAAAAGTAAAAATCACAACTACCAAATTTATTTGAAAATTTCATTTATAATGTCAAAAATAAAATTTAATAATTTAATGTTATTAAATAATTATTATCAAACCAAAATATGAAGGTACAAGTCAAAATATTAGAAAAATTGGTAGTGTAACGTTTATAAATAAGGCAAAAACTTTTATCACCGGTTGCACGGATCTGGAATTCGTGCAACCGGGTCGACCCGTTCACGCACCCAAAACGCACTTCCACGCGCTTCCCACGTGCCTGCACGCGCTGAACATTTGTTCTGAAGCTCATCCAAAATTCGCTCCAATATACCAACATTTGTATATAGTTAAACCAACATTTGTGTATAGTTAGACCAACCATGTGTAGGTAGATCTAACTATACACAAAAGTATGTCTAACATATATAAAGGTATGCTTAACTATATGCAAAAGTATGTCTAACATATACAAATGTATGTCTAACACAACGTAAATGTATGTCTAACATAACATAGTGGTATGTGCCAAAATTAAAAAAACTAGTATTCGTACCCGCGCGATGCGTGGTCTGTGATATTATATTGGTAAATATTAATTATTTGACAATATAATGTAAGTAATTTTAGCATATAGAAGATGTAAAATATTTAAAAACTAAGAAATCTAAATTTGCCTAAGTTAATTCAATTCACAACAATTTATCGACATTGTACACACCCAATTCACTAATCAATGATTAATACTGAAAACAAAAGTATTCATCAAGATCTTCAAATCAAAATTGGAAATTTTAAATACCTGCAAAGTTTATAAGTTTTGGAAAACTTTTCTATACACAATATTTCTAGTTGAGACATTTTTTTTATATGTCTAGTATATAATATGTGGTAAATATCTACTATTTGATAATACAGTTTAATTAATTATAAGCATTTTACAGATATAAAATATTTAACAATTAAGAAAATTTGAATTTATGTGACTATATATACATTAAATATATAATTATCTATTTCATGCTATGTTATTTAACAATTGAGTCATGAATTGAATGCCGATATAATTTCAAATAGCTACACGTACTTTGTCATATTTATTTAAATATATATTATATCAACTAATTCATTAATTTATTAATCACAAAATCAGAATTTTCAATATATATTATTGGAAGAATAAAGTAGTTGTATAATAATATGCCTCATACATATCATCTAATCAGTTCCCACACTCTTCGGTAACAACTATATTTTTACATTTTAAATTAATACATGTTATTTTATAAATACATTTATTTAAAAAAAAAAAAACTATGAATTAATCACATCCACTCAATCACCACACTTTTTGGTAATCATGCCTTCATTGCTTAATATACATATATGTTATTAGACATGATTTTTGGTAAGAAATTTCTGTACGTTCATTATCTATGTGAAATGGATTTGTTTTAAATGAGTAGACATTAAATAAGTTTTTTGACATTTTCGTTCATATCTAATATGAGACTTTTGGACATAAAAACTATTACATATTTTTTAATATTATTTTTTCTTTTATATATATATATATATATCTATTACCTATATAAAGTATGGATATTTCTTACAAAATATGGATTGTCTAATGTATCCTTATTAAAGATTTTATTTAAGGTTATAATAGTATTTATAATTTTCATATTTAAATAATTTTACATTGAAATCTAAACCAAAATCACATAAAATTTTAATATGAGTAAAACTTTAATTTACTATAAAAATTATCTATCCTTATAAAAAATTATCATTTAAGATTTATAATAATATAATTTTTTTATTTAAAAAATTCATCCTCCACGTGCGACGCATGTGTTGATACTCGTGTATATATAAAAAAAGAAATAATGTAAGAGAAAAGAAGGAACAATGTTTATATAAAAAAAATTGCAACATGAAAATCAATCAACTACATTGCTTAATTTATATATGTATGGAGAAGAATTAATTCAACTAATTGCATTGTCTTTGATATCTTGACAAAAATGAAAAAAAAAAAAAAAAGATGATTCATTTCCTAAAATCTAAGAAAAAATTAAAATCCACCTCATAGAGCTAATTCTTCAATCTTCAGAAGTTTTACAACTTTATTTTGTTCGAAAGTTGACAATTCTTACTCAAATTTCTTCATTGAATTCCTATATTGCAAAACAAAAATAATTAGAGTGGAACAAAAATAAAACTACATTGCAGTAAAAATTATTTATATTTGACAAAGTTTATTGATTATATATATATATATAATATCAAAATTATTTGGATATGGTATTTAGTTTATTATTGCATATATATGCAATTATCCAACCCGATGGAATCCTTAAAATATTTATGTGGTATATTATTACCAAATCTTTTAGTTTTTATATTTAAAATGATCTAATTGTTGACTTTATGTGTATATGTATATGTTTTCCTCGTAATTATTGGAATCTAGCTATCAAGAATTTGACTTATCAAAATTATCATTTTAAACATGGAAATATTGAATAAAAATAAAAGTAATTAGCTCATCTTCTAATTAAGACATATCACGTTCATGTAAACTAAATAGTTGTCATAGTGTTAAGTATTTGCCAAAATAATATTATTCGTTGATATATATATGGTCATTCAATGTAAACTATATATACAATATATATTACATTGTTTACAAAAAAAAATCAAATAACATTATCATATATAAATATATATATTATCATCGAATGAAATAATTGTTTTATTATTTATATAATATTATATGATGTTAATCATTTATATACATACATATATATAAACATATTGTTTAAATGATATCTTAAATATATGAATTGAAACTAATAAGTAAAGTTGACTTACCATATTGACAATTATGTTAAAAGGTTATATATCATAACTTCCTTAAATATATATATCATCATACCTAATTTATTATTTATCATTTATTTTAATAAAAAATTATTTATAGTTTTGGCATGGTGTTTTTGGCGGAAAAATTGTTATCTTACTATTTTCGGAAATGTTTGTATTTTTATATATATAAAGATTAAGCCAAAAAAAGACAAGACATGAAATTTGGGCAGAACTGGTATGTTTAACATAGCTTAAAGATATGTCTAATTAAACGTAAAGATATGTATAACATAAACTATTGATATGTGATTTTTTTCAAAAATCATGTGCGAAAAAAAAAATACGATCCCACAAACACAGATCCAACCCGGGTGCATGAATCTGGATCTAAGATCCATGCACTGAATCACTAAGACACCTACTCTATAAATAAAGGCTCACGAGCAGCTTCAATCTTTTGCATTCTTTAGCATCAATCAACTACATTAATTGATGAAGTGAGAGATTATTGTTTCCACAAAAATCGAGAACAGGTTCCAGTAGATTCGCGAGCGAATATGGCGACGCAGAGCAATTTCCAGATGAAGGTGGTTGAAGGAGACTTCGGTTTCGTTCTCCAAGATGTGCCTCATCTCACCGATTACATCCCCAATCTTCCTGTATGTTTTTTTTTCCCCGCTCAATCTCGTTTTCCGCGCTTGAATGTCGTTTGCTGTGTTTGAGTGTTCGTTCAGTGATCATATCTGCTGCAAATGTCGTGATTTCATGGCGTGCATTGCCGTTGTGGCTGTGTTTTGTTGGATTTCTGTTTGGCGATTTGGTTTTCTGCGATTATTGAAATTTGTGCCTGGGATGATGAGGAAATGGTGAGGTTTTGAGTTTGCAACGCACTATGATGTGTCTTCTCTTGTTTTTGAGCGAACTGAAAATGGCAGGTTTGCTTCGTTTAGAATATGTTGTCTGTGTGGGAGCAGTTTATGATTTTGTGTTTGTGAACTCCGTAGTTCTGAAAAAGATGCAATCCGTTCACTTCATGGAGCGAATTCGATGGATGTTATGATCTCTGGTTACGAGTTAATGATTACATTAATTATGGAGATCCGACCAGAAGAGGAGGGAACCTTTTCCCCCTTCATTCCATGTCTCACTACACGATAGGAAAATCTGGATTATTGGATTTGTCAAGCAAAGTACCTATCTGTGTTTGAGTTCATACTCAAATTCTGATTGAAGTGAACGAAAAATCAATTCGGAAGGAAATATGTTTGTTGTTTTTTCCACCTTTTATTCTTCCTTTTATTGAAGAAGGAAAAAACTAGTTTCTGTAGCTAGAAACAATGAAGAATTTGACATGAGATTCTTTGATTATAATTTCCAAAAACTGAAGAAGTGATATTTGGCATTGGTGCTTTTCTTTTGCAGACTTATCCAAATCCATTACGCTCCAATCCTGCATATTCAGTTGTTAAGTGAGTTAAATTTACTTTTCTTAATCTTCAGTATGTTTCTCGTGGCTTATCTTACTATTTTGTTATTTGTTCAAAATAAAATTTGTTTACATTTTTAATAATTTTAGGCAGTACTTCGTTGACATGGATGACAGTGTTCCTCAAAAGGTGGGTTTGCTATGCAATTGTTTTTTCCTTTTTTGGTTAATTTATGTTTTGTAAAAGGTCTTAGTTATTTTATCTAGGCCTCTCTACCTGTCAAAAAGTTTTTTTTTTTTACTTTCTAGACCACTTACGTTGTGTTTAATGATATCTTCATAGATCGTTGTTCACAAGGACACTCCAAGAGGGGTACATTTTCGGAGAGCTGGACCCCGTGAAAAGGTGAGTGATAGTGATAAGCCTTCTCTTTTCTTGTACTCAAGTTTTATGGCAACTCAAGCGTTTGATGCATCCATGCTACACAGGTCTATTTTGCTTCAGAAGAAGTGAATGCTTGTATTGTGACTTGTGGAGGTCTCTGTCCTGGCCTAAACACGGTGATCCGGGAGATTGTACATAGCCTTGATTATATGTATGGTGCTAACAAAGTCCTCGGAATTGATGTAAGTTGTATGTTTATTGCTAGTTGTGTTATAGAGGTGTAATTGAAACTTCAAACGTGTCATCAACTGCTTCACAGCCTGCCGGTTCAGCTTCGTTAAACAGGGTTTGATCAAAAATGCTATGAGACCACTGTTGACGCTAATAAATGTGATACCTTGCTTGTCCATGATGCACATTAAATCTGTAATTCTTGTATGCCTCTGTGTTTTGGTTGAAGAACATTTAATTTTCTTCAAATGTCACTGCTTTGTCAAGGTTAGTACTGTAACTGTCTTACTGTTATTGCCACCTAATGCAAATTCTCTTCTTTTAGGGAGGCTATCGAGGTTTTTATTCAAAGAATACCATTACTTTGACACCAAAGGATGTAGATGACATACATAAGCGTGGTGGGACCATCCTGGGAACTTCTCGAGGTGGTCATGACACTATGAAGATCGTTGACAGCATTCAGGACCGTGATATTAATCAGGCAAGTGTGGATCATACTTTGTATAGTAAGACCAACTGTACCTATGGTATGTTCCAACTTTCTGCTTAGCAGTGCACTATGCTTTCTGTCTGTAATGAACCCAAATTGGCACTGATGAACATTATCATTGGCTCAGGTTTACATTATTGGAGGAGATGGCACTCAGAAAGGAGCAGCTGTAATATATGAGGTAATTTTATTTGAGAAAATTACCCCCTGATGACTAAAATATGGGATTCAATTAAAAAATAATTCTACATAGCACCAGAATGGCTTGATAGATCATATAGGTTTTGTGGCAATTAGCTGAAATTCAATATAAAATTATCTCAATTCATTTGGGAAACAGTTAGCAAAATTTCTTTCTTGTCCTTGATTTCGCTTAATCTCATAATAGATTTGTAATGAGTCTTCATATGATGCTGATATAATTCTCAAACATCCACTTGTTATTATGCTTCCTTGACATGGTTGTTGCAAATATTTCATGTAGTTCTGCAGTCATTCATAATTTTGTTGTTGTCATGCTTTCAAGATATCTGGGTTCAGATTCAGTTCAGTTGCATATATCCAACATAAATATTAATGTAAATTACAAAAACCATCCTAAGGGTTCCTATTTTAAAAATAAAATCTATTATGTTTTGAAATTACAAATATCTCCCCTCCCCCCTCCCAACGTACCACCCTCAACAGATGCAATTTGTAAAATATAAATAATGTGTTTTCTTGGAAATAGGTTAGACCTCAACGTGACTTTTGTAATTATCCATAAAATTTAAAATTTGATGTTCTGGCCTACAGTTAGAATGTTAGATGCTCAAGTTTTCAAGAGCTATCTTCATTATCTATTTTCAATTTCAGGAGATTCGTAAGCGGGGTCTAAAGGTTGCAGTTGCTGGGATTCCCAAGACAATAGACAATGACATATCGGTACCTATCATTCTCCATTTGTCTAGGGTTGACTTTTCTTTGGGCTGATCCCTTACTAGATTATGTGGTTAACTTGAAGGAAGAGTTGGTAAAGTTTAACAAATATAAAATTGCAATGATTTTCTTTCACCCAATATATGAGTAGCTGTCTGTGGTGGGCATGCATACCGTGTTTTTATTTTTTATTTTATTTTTTGAGGAAGCTAGAACTTGTGTTTAAAGACCAAATATTAGGTTATATCTGCAAAATCAACCTGTGTTCCAAAATTTCTGGTTATTGCAAGACATTCTCCTTACATATGAGCCACGTGAACATAAACCTTGATTTCATCTTCTAAGATGTTATGTGTCAAAATGTAGTTTAAGTTTATGGACTGATAGAACTTTTTACGTAAGAATTCTTCCTTTTCGTTCTGACAAGCTTCACTTTTCAACTGGCCGCTGTGATCAGGTTATTGACAAGTCGTTTGGTTTTGATACTGCTGTAGAGGAAGCTCAACGCGCCATTAATGCTGCACATGTTGAAGCTGAGAGTGCAGAGAATGGAATTGGTGTAGTGAAATTAATGGGCCGGTATAGTGGTAAGATGAATTTAAGTGATGCATCTTTTATGTGGAGAACTAAGTCTTTTAGTTTTTATGCTGCATGTCTCCCTAAATTCCTACTATGATTAATATCAAATGCTAAAATTTCTCTCCATTTTCAAAAAATCATGTAAAATAATAATATGCATAGCATATGAATAAGAAAGCCATTCAAATAGCAGAAACATGTGGATACTTCAGAAATAATGAATTGCCTCCTTTTTGAAGCTCTAAATTACCTTTTCAATGAAGCGTGCCTCAGTCTGGCTTTTTAATGCTCTAACCTTATTGAATTATTTATATAGGGTTTATTGCAATGTATGCTACGCTGGCTAGCCGAGATGTTGACTGTTGTTTGATACCGGAATCACCATTTTACCTAGAAGGGCAAGGTGGACTTTTCGAATATATTGAGAAAAGGCTTAAAGAAAATGGACACATGGTTATCGTTATAGCTGAAGGAGCAGGACAAGATCTTCTTGATGGTAAAGATGAAAAAGATGCTTCAGGGAACAAGCTACTTCAAGATGTCGGGTTGTGGATTTCTCAAAAAATAAAGGTGTAGGTCATTGTCGATCGTCTCAGGAGATTTTACCTATTCTCTGATAAAAACATGCTAAAATATGGAAGAAAACCAATACAGAAAACATAGGTTCCATCAACTTATGTGCCATGATAACAATTTAAGGTCACATTAGTCCTGTGACTGAGATAACAGCATCAATATTATTAAATATCTACGTTTTCCATTTTATATCCCTGATTAAAATTACAAAATTGAGTTTACTGAAAGCAATATTATGTTGATTGCTAGCAACATAAACCATTTCTCTCTTTTTACAGGAACACTTTTCAAATAAAGGAAAACTTCTCATCACTCTAAAATACATAGGTCAGTACACTCGATGGAATTATATATATGTTATGCATTGCCAACATATATACTAACTTGGTTTTTCCATAGATCCAACTTACATGATCCGTGCAATTCCCAGCAATGCATCTGATAATGTGTACTGCACGCTACTTGCTCAAAGTGCTGTTCATGGAGCAATGTCTGGTTTCACAGGCTTCACATGTGGGCTTGTCAATGGCCGGCATACATACATTCCTTTCAATGTAAGCTCAATTTATGAGATAGTCTCGCATGGTTAGTATGATGTAACTAACATAACATAGATGTTTGTTTCATGTCTCACATTAAGCAGATCAAATAAATGTACTCCCTATAATAAGACGTTAGCATATTAATTATTACTTCTTAGTAATTTGACAGAAGGATATCGGGTAGAGATGATGCTCTGGCGTAGTTTTTGGAATCTAGATGCTAGGGGAAATCGGGATGTCACTGATTACTGCCACAACTTATTTCGATTTCCATGCACCCCCAACACCTTATTTAAGATTTATTCTCTCTTTGGACTAAAACTGTTTGTCCAAGAAAATGAAGATCTTTGAATCCCTTTATATTAGGTGTTTTGGATCAGTGTAGCACTATGCAACAATGTTATCTTTTCTGCAACAGTGTAGCACTTAACCTTTGGGTTTTTCTGCTGTGGTCATGAAATTATATGAACGACGGAAAATGTTTGCTTTGTGCAGCGTATTACTGAACAACAAAACAAGGTGGTCATAACAGACAGGATGTGGGCGAGGCTTCTCTCGTCAACTAATCAACCAAGCTTCCTCAGCTCTAAACAAATGGATGAGGCTGAAAATGACGAACAGCCTCAATCCCAATTGCTCGATGATGCAACAAATTGTGGAGATGGAAAAACAGGTAAAAAAAAAACACACCAGCAAAAAATGAAATAAAAGAACAGCTCTGAAACCGATCCATTAATAGTTTAGTCATCTTCTAATGTGCAAGATTTGTACCATAATATTAAAGTTATGGGGTTGTGTAGGAACACATTTCAAGTTTTTCTGATCTGTTAGAATATTCCAGAGTAGTTGTTTTGCATTGTATCACATGTGGATTTGTGACTCATAATGTATTATTCACTTGATTTGCTGCTAGTAAGGCTGGATTAAATTTCATTGAAAAAATACATCAGGGATTGTCTTTATTTGATTTCATTTAAAAAACTGAAATTGGAAATAAAATATCAAGGTCAGAGAAATTGAAAGATTAGAGAGTTTATAGCAATTTTAAATAAAGTGATGTAAATTAGCAAGACTTTTGATGTAGATTTTGTGAAAGATATTAAATCGGAACTCTTATGATTACTATAAAAGAATATGTTGGCATCAAACTGCAAATGTTACACAGCAATTATGCTATGCCAATTACATAGTGGACACAACATGAGCTGATAATTGTACAAATTAGTGAATTGACACTTAGTTATTGATGATCACAAAGCAATTTAAGCATCAATCAACACTTGTAAATGCCAGATGGATCAGCATATTGAATGATCCATGGATGCTCTAATACTTTGTGTAGTGGTAGACGCTTCGAAGAATCCTTGACGAGCATCTGCCGTTGAGTAGAAGTATGAAAATATGCACAGTTAAAGCCGAGGTTACAAATGGAAAAACCTTGCTTTGAGAGTTAAATGTTTTTGTAAATATTATATCACCTGACTAATTAGATCTTTCGCAGCCGATGAGATGATCGGTTTTGGAGGGAATTTTAAATCTACCTGGATAATCCTGTCCAGACAACACAGCGAAAGCAAATGAGTAAAAGAAAGGCAAGATTCAACTTTAGCAGTCATCATTGGGAATTTGGAGATTGGGCTGATCTTCTGTTTCTTTCCTCTTGATGGGTTTTTCTTTAACATTATTATTATTCACCAAGATAACAAAGTTTAATAAATTGTATTTTCCACAAGATTTTGTTTGCATCTACAATGGCAGAAAATTTATTGTAGATATGAGCTCACCTTCTATACGTCTCCGAATGCTCTTTTGCTTCAAAAGGCGGAACCCCGTAGAGAAACTCATAGCACAAGATACCAAGACTCCATATATCCACATTGGCATCATGCTCCACACTCTCCACTGTATAATTCCACAAGAACGACGGTATAAATCATTGAAACTACCACAAGTGTAAAATATATGATATGCACTCATGCCAAATCACAATCAATTGCATGAGTAAAATATAAGCATACCCATCTCAGGTGGAAGATAATCTAGAGTGCCACACATTGTCCGCCTGCGATTGAATGTGTGCACAGACCAACCAAAATCGGCAATTTTGAGTTCACCCTGACAATTCGAAAACACTAGTACATTGAGAAAAAGGCTGCAGCAGCACATATCTTTCCAACAGATTAATCTTTTAAAAGAACAAAAATCAATACCTTTGCCCCAACCAAAAGATTCTCGGGCTTAATATCTCTGTGTATAACGTGCTTTCCATGACAATATAAGAGTGCTCGAGCTAATGATGCAATGTACTGTTTCAAGTTCCATAAATACGCACAGAAAATAATCTCACGTTAGAAATGAAATGGAAAGAAAATGAAAAGGCCGGGTACAGCGATGATAAGATAGGACTCACAGTAGCTGCGCGTCTTTCACTGAAGTACTTGCGCTTCGTCAACTCTTTGTAGAGTTCTCCCTTGGCAGCAAATTCCAGAATCAAATACACTCGTTTCTGTGGTTAGTATGATATTGTTACATGAGTTAATGAGTCTATTATAAAGTATCAACAGCCAGCAAAATCAAGAAAGCTTTCATGCCTGATCATAGAAGTATCCATAAAGTCGCAAAATATTAGGGTGTCGTAGATGGCTCTGTATCTCAACTTCACGGCGAAGCTGATGCTCAACCTGAGACTGTTTCAGCTGGGTTTTACACAACACCTTTAATGCAACAATGTGATTGCTCTGCCCAAAAGAGGACAAAATATTTTAGCCTCATTCCTATAAACAAGTAAACCTCATTGGCACTCTTTTAAACCTCAAAGATCTCCACATTTAAAGAATTAATTTTTTTGGAGATATACATCATAAAAGATAACTATTTATAGATAAGAAAATGTTCATAGACCATAGAAGTTCAAAATAACATTGTCACTCTATTTTACAAACATACAACATTGATGATGCTCAATAGATTTGAAATCACTGATCAATCTGAAGATCACTTACCTTCTTTTCCTTGGCGACAAATACATGTCCAAATTTCCCTCTACCAAGAGGCTTTCCTATATCGAAGTCGCTGAGAGTCCACCGCCTTTTCGTTTCTGCGGTGCTCTCCGAATGAACCTGTGAAAACGAGGCCATGGTTATATATTGAAGCAAATCCATTATAGAACACTATGATCATACAATCAAACTATATAAACACTTTATATAGTTTGACTGTATGCTTTCACAAGAGCCCCAATTATACTTGGTGTTGCTTAAAATTAATGGCAGATTTCACAAGAATTCCAAAATAGATATAATTGTGTGATGCAATCAATACTCATCAACCCTAGACATGTCTTGATCACCACAGTTTAATTTTTTTGAAAATTAAAGACCCAATGAGTGTATACTGGAAACCACGACAGAAGAAGAAGAAGAAGAAGAAGAAGAAGAAGAAGAAGAAGAAGAAGAAGAATCAAATAAAAGACTAGGAGATTAAATCATGAAACCCTGGAAAATGGGTAAACGCAAGTAAAAGAACATCAAAATCAGAAAATCACAAAAAATCTTCAAATTTCCAGGAAAAAAAAAAAAAACCATTTTTTTTCTACAAGCACAAAGCATTAATTACTCCTCAAATTTCCGTACCTTGTTCTCGTCTTGAGGTTCCGCCGCGATCCCCATATCAGAAAATAAACGCTCTCCCGCACTCTGTGTGTGTGAGAGAGAGAGAGAGAGTGAGAGAGAGAGAGAGACGATAGATTTGCAGGAAAGAATGAAATTTCTTTTTAAAATTGAAGATTCGAAATAGGGTTACTCCAACGGTCATATTTGAACATGTACATGTGGCAGTACAGCTGGATTTATTTTTGCAATTTTTTTAAAATTAAGAGTTTTTTTTTCCAGAAGTGTTATCACAGTTTTGATATTAATTTAGTTATTTAATTTGCGATTATAAATATTATTGTAAACTAGCAGTATACCCGTGCGATGTGAGGTTTATTATTTATTATGACAAATACGATTATTAATAATATAATAAATTTATTATATTAAAATATTACTCATGAGATCTTATTATTTTGAAATTTGTAAAAAATCCATATTTTTTAATGATGATGATGACGACGACAATGACAACAACAACGACTGACAATAACAAAAAAAATAATAATAATAGTTTGTGTTTGTGTGCTTTAATTATATTTGTTAATTTATCTGTTCTATTCATATTTTTGTTCCTTTATATCTTAGAATTATATTTAATAATTTGTGGATAATTTTCTACATTTTTTTAGATGGATTTATTTTACAAACACTGTATTTATTAAAAAAATAGTTTATATTTAAAAAATTTAGGTTTCAAATTCATTTTACAATTAAAACAATATTTTTTTTAGAATTTTGAAACCATTTAAAAATATTTTTTCTTATAGTTATATCTATTGCATATATGTTTGAATTTATTTTTAAATGTTATTTGTGAATTTTTTTAGATTAACCTCACAACATTATTAGATTATTATTAGTTTTACTTTCAAATTTAATTATTATTTTTAATAATTTTATAATAGTTTTTAAACTTTTAAACATTTTACAGCCCTTCGTAAAATGAAATTTAGCTTTTAGATCTATTTTTCACATTTATATATAAAATTACAGAATTTTCAAATTTTTAAATTTTTGACAATGTTTAAATTTCATTATTTTCAAAATTTTTAATTATATCATTAAGACATAATCATATAATAATATCATCCAAAATAATTTCCTCTAATTCATTTTACCCCTATATTAAATTAAAAAACTACTTATTATATTTAAAATATATATGAAGCTTGTTTTATAAGATTCTCAAAGTTTTTAGTTTTTTTTTTCAAATTTTTTCTATTGGTCAATGGCAAATCAGTAATTATCTCCAATTTTGCAATTGAGTGGCAAATCAATAAATATCATCAATTTCTCCTGTTTTATATATAGTATATATTTAGAATCGAATATTTAATTGGAAATTATTCAAAATTTCGAACTTCATCGAATTTTTATTCAAAATATCCAAAATAAAAAGAGTGACACTTGTGTGCCCCAAGGGCACGGTGCCCCAAATTAATTATCATATGGTGTTAAATATATACTCTACAATTATCATAGGGTGTTAAATATATACTCTACAGATATCATGTATATATTTTTCAGGTATCACATGTATATATCTTATATACATATGATACCCTAAGAATATTTATAACATCAAGAAACATAATACCTATAGAGTATATATATGACACCTGAAGAGAATGTATATATCATCTATATACTTATGATACCCTAAGAATATATTTATAACATCAAGAAACATAACACCTATAGAGTATATATATAACACTTGAAGACCATGTATATATCATCTAGATCCATGTCCTTATCTGCCCAGGGATATATAATTTTTTTCCGGATAAAAAGTATGTATTGACCATCTAAATTTCGTTGAACTAAATTACATTTTCTTGGGAAGGTTTTGATTTTCGTCCATATTGAGAACCACACCTACTCCAACAAACTGTCCCAAATTAAAATATCAAAGTAATAATTTTTAAATAATTCTTTCACATGTTTAAACACCAATTATTTTTCATTTCATTTATATTTTTGCATTAAATAAATTACATTAATAATTAAATTCGACTGCATTCATTTCAATTATTATTTTTTTTATCTTTCCTCACATTCAAATCAAACTATTTCAAGTTTAACCCACAACCACATTTCACATTTCACATTTCAAATGAGTTTGATTAATGGTAAAAAAACATTTTTCTCCCATAAGTTTTTGTGTTAATAATTTGATCGCACTCGAACTTAGGTCTAGATTCAATTTGGTTTGGTTGTAGTAAAGATTTCATGAGTCTAATGTGATATCAAAGTGACTAGCAATTTCAAAATGGACTCAAATCTCATGTTAATATTTGCACAAAAAACTTATATGAACATTGTAAAGGTTCACAAGAAACTTGGAAACACCAACAGCAAACATAAAAAAGGAAGGCATTCTAGAATATTTAAACATACTTTCATAAATCAAAGCTATCTTGTCAAGCTATAAATTCCAAAGCTCAATCAAATCTGTGAAAACACTTGAAGAGTCTAAGAATACTTGGTAAGAGACTGGTGAGATAGTGATTGTTTGTCATTTCTTGGAAGCAAGAAGAGGGGAAGAAAGGATGGGACCAGAAACGCGACCCCCAAACAAACGACTACCAAAACTACAACGCACCAAGCCTTGTGGGGAATGCCCAGCAGCAATTCATCGCAAACTGCCATCGAGATTCAGAAAGGTCAAGAAACAACCATAACTCAGTGTGCGCAAGATCAGTGCAATGAAATGATGAAAATATAGCATGATAAAAGAGAAGTGTGCCTCCAAAAATCTAGGAGCTCTTATCTGAAGCAAAAAAACAGAACGATGATTCTTTAACGTTTTTCTAATAAGAATGATGCGCGTATAGATAGCTTTGGAAGAAAATAGAAGTTTGTATTGTACCTATATTAAACGTCACGTATTCCCTTTCCTGCTTCCCGGGTATTGCAACAACCCCTTCAGGCTCCACGCTCACCAGAACAGAAATTCCACCCTGAGACAAAAGTCGAACAGTGAACATGTAATGAAGACACTCGTTTATGGATGAAAAGACATTAATCTACCTGTTCAATCGCTGCATCTGTTTTGAAAATTAACTTTTCAGTATTTAGTAATTTTCTTGCTTTATTCTGCCCCAAGTCCAAGGGATCTCTATTTAGTTGCAAAGAGAAACTGGCAGGTATCTGTTATTTGCTCGATCTTATTAGACAATGTTGTCAATAAATATTTAAACGATAATAGAGAAACCATGACACACATACAGAAGCCGGATATGATATCTTCACTTCATACCACGTCTGGGGTTTCAATCCTTGTAAGCTATAGAGGCAAGCACCATTTTGTAATGGCAGTGTGTCTTTCAACAGCTCCTCACCAACATTCAAAACTTTCTCAATGATCCTGCCAAGTTCCATGTTATTCAACTCGTCATTTACTAACGAGATGGTCGACAAATCTCATAATGTTTGATTTTACATGTTATATAGAAAACAGAGGAAAAAAAAAGGGAGAACCGAAAACTGTTTGGTACATTTAAAAAAAAAAAACGACATTTGTCAAGTTATCCTACTTAACTAAAATGGAAGTTCGAACCAGTGGACACAATGACAAAAACTGAAAACAAATGATGCTGAATGAATTGTGTTTTCTCATCAATATCCATCAATATCTTATCTTTTACATCAAGGTTACAACCAAGATTCTAATTTAAAAAAATACAATAATAGTCCCACCTCTGTTTTCTATATAACAAAGTTTGTGTATCATTGAACATACGATGATCTTAAGCAAGCATAATAGACAAATTAAGGGATGACCATGAAAGAATGCAGTCCCACTTTTCAGTCACTTACACACTTCCATCACCGTATAATGGACCACTGAGTAGAGTGATCAGAGAGTATAAGCACAGCCACTCAAAGCGTTTCATGTTTCGAGTCGATCAAAGTATCTTGCTTGGACTTAATTTCTACCTAAAGAACAATTAAACTGGATTTCAAATGCTAGCATCAAAAGCTATTGAATGCAATCGACATAGTCATTCTTTAACTTCACAGCAGCATTTTATCAAACAGTAAGCTGACATTTAAAGCAAACTGGGAGAAAGAATAACAATTTTGTGCTTATATTTAAGCACAAGGAAAAAAAAAAAAAACTAACACATAAACCCGGAGAAAATAGAGTAATTGGAGCACTCTTGGGGTAGGATCCTGACCTTTTTCCATATTCACAACCTTTAATTGCATCTACTAAAAAACTTATCTTGTTTCTTTGTTCTGGCTAACATGTTTCTAGCATAAGACCCATCAAAAATCTCAGTGCAAATCTCAAGTTTCCTCAAGAAAACCCAAATCCCAGTTCTTGAATTTCTTATAGAACAGCATAGGCACCTTTGTAATTCACCAAATAAAATCAACAATGGTATTCAAACTGATACTCTGTTCTTGAATCATATAAACAGAGAGAGGGTAAATGAATGCATCCCAAACTAGAAGAAATTGTTAATTGAAGGATTTCCCAACTGAAAAGTGCCAAGAAACTGGATTTCTTGAAATCTATGGCTTACTTTGGTGGATTTCTTGCCTGCCCAAATCACGCCTTGCGTAGCGTTTGATTGTTTGTGATTAGGAAAATAAACACTGCTACGAGAGAGTAATCAAAAACCCAATCAATGAAAACGGAAAACAAAATCCCAGAAATTAAAGTTGCAGAACAGAGAAATTGGAGTTTTGAAAGCGTAGACTGTGGAGTGAAGAAGAACTCGTTGAGGGAATTATATGGAAAAAAGAAAAAAAAATTGCTTTTTATATTTATTTAGGGCCCGTTTACTTTGATAGGTGGGACTGTTTGGATTGATAAAAAATGTGGGATTGCACTGTTTCTCAAGGATTAAAAAGTGTTAATTTGATGTTTGGTATGTAAGTTATATTGTGGGTTAAGTATAATTTTTTGTTTGGTACGAATGTTTGTAGGTTTGGTAAGTTGGTTTGTTTAGAAAATCTTGTTTAGTTTATTGGTTAGTATGGATAAAAAATGTAAAATGACCATTTTGCCCTCAAAAGTTTGAAATTGAATATATTTAAGTTTTTTTTCTAAAAATCGAAGCAAATTTTAACCAAAGTAAAGGCAAATTCATTTTGGATCTTCTTCCCCAAATCACCTCCATGGCAGATTCAACAAACCCTTCTTCTACAATGTTTCGAGTATAAATTCATGGCCATCTTCCCCAAGTGAGCACCAGCCGAGAAGGTTAGCTCGACCCTTTTTTGGATTTGATCGAAACAGAAAAGAAGAACAGAGCCTGAGGTTCATTCTTCTTCATAAAGGTGTGCATTCTTCTTCTCCTTCTACTTCATATCCTCCGTTTTTCCTTTCACATGGCCACACATCGGGTATTATAGCTCGAGTCTTCAATGTTTTGTTAGAAGAAATTGCATCGAAGACTATCACAAAATCGAAGCACCGAATTATTTTGAAAATATCTCCTACCAAATACATAATAGAGTTCATCCTTTCTGTACTCTGTGTAGGGCAAAAATCAGTAGTTAAAAGTTAACATCCGTAAGCGTGCCAGGGTCGACGCCCTCGTTTTGGTGCAGTGGAGGAACTTCAGCCGTTCCCAAAACCGTTATGTCGACGAGGTAAGTAACTCCTGCTATTCAAATACGAGAGCAATGTTTGAAAGAAAATAGAGACTGCCATTTCGGTTTGTTGCATGTTCTTGGTTGCGATTGATCGATTTTGCTCTATACATGTAGTTATGAACGTTTGATCATATAATGTGGTTAGTTTTTAAGTTTTGAAATAATTAGAACACTGTCATGGTGTATGCAAGTTCAACAATGACATGGTTATCAACGAATTAAAACATGTGTTAGAACTGAAGGTTTAAACATTTGGGAAGAAGGATGTGTATGCTGCTCCTTCGTTTGTATGTCATTTACAATTGCTCAAATGTTTGGCAAACTATGATATGTTTTTTATGTGGTCTAGTTCTAATAGATATCCGACTGCGACATCTAGTGGGATTGCACACGGAACTTATGCTCCTATGCATTGTCGGCATATGATTCCGATGCAAGTGCAGACATCATGCACAAAAAAGAATCCCATGCGACGCTTTATGACGTGTCCTTTTAGAGGGGTAATATTTATTCACGCTAACCCTCACAGTTTGCAAAACATTTACCTCATCATGATTTTGCTTGCTGTAGTTAATTTCTGTATTCGAATGCAATTCTAGGCAGAAGCTTGTGGAATCTTCTTTTTGTTGGAGCCGCAGCTTGAAGGACGTGCTCGAGATGTTGCCATTGAGTGCCTTGAAAAAATTGCACGATTGAAATTGGATTTACAAAGTACCGAGGCTCGTTACAATAAATTGAAGACTTGTTTCGTCACACTAGTCTTCCTATGTTGCTTGATGGTCATCCTGTTAATCCTTATGTGGAGTTCGACTAAGCAAGGTGAGTCTCATGGTGTTTGCAAGTTGTAGAACTTCTAGTTGAGAGTCCAATTGTAAGCCCAACTTATAACTACATGTAGTCTGCCTTTTGTTTAATTTACCATGTATGCAATGTAAGGAAATTTCGATCATGACTATTGGACTACTTTCATCCTTCTGCAAATTGTAACATCATGCAATCCATCATTATTTATATCATTTCAATTATCCTTGTAAATGGGACTAAACTTGGTTGTTTTTAGCAATGCACCATGTTTCATAAGTGAAATGGCATGATTTAAACGTGTTTCTAGTAGTACAACAATTGAACATAAATTTGAATGGCCGAGAACTCAGGTCATAGAAGTTAGTTTATATACATTATACATGAATTGATTTGGAAGTTCACTACACACATTGCCCAAAATTGCTAGCATATGAGCTCACACCCAGCTAGCATATGAGTGAACTTGTATCATCCCAAATCAACATAAACAACAACTTGCCGTCTTTTTCACATAGTCTTATATCCTAACATGTTTTAAAAGTGTCAAGTAGTTAAATCAAAAGCATGTAGTACGACATTCATGGCAATGTTTAAATGCCAAAGTTTGTGGAAGTGACAGCTTGCCGTACACAAGTTCGAAACACAAAAGTACGAGTGAGGTAAACTAAGAACTTCATAGGGAGCTGAGCTTCGAAGGCATGATAGACTTGCTCGGCGGAGTCCTGGGGAACTGTACATCTATCAAGTCTGTCACCTCGAGATCGAACGGCTCATCTCTCACTACTATAGGGGACCGTGGTGATGAGCCAACGGGATCCATGATGACCTCAGTAGGCTTGTGGTACGAAAGTATTACGCTCCAACTTTCGTAGAAGAGATATCCACATTCGCGAAATAGTGCTTGGTGCTCGTCCTCCTAAACCACAAATAATTCCATTTCAAGTGTGACACATTTAAAGTATAATAAATTGCCATGTTTGACAGAAACTTTAAAACGCAATACACTTCATGAGGCGATAGATTAACTTCGTACCTTCTTAACGACCTGCCAGTACTCAACCACCACATAAACTCTATTTTTCGCCTTGTTATACTTCAAACCAACCGTGTTGTTGATGTAGTTGACAAACAATGGGAATAGCCTGACATTGTTAGCCAAGAACTTCTTCACACTCTCCTCACTCCATCGAGGATCACCCGTCGTGCCGTGGAACTCCGATGCGATCGTCGCACATACATTGCTTAGGATAGTCGTATCCTTCATGTTGCGTCTATATCCCGCTTGGTTGATGCAATACACCAACTCCTCGTATGTGAAGACGTGAAAAAAGTTATCCAACTTCTTGTTCCTCTTCAGCATCGGTGCTGCTGCACATACAACGATAAAAATTACAAACACAATGTCAACAATATAACATCTTGCATGATTTAATATCGCATTGAATTTTTCTTAATGTAGTTGCAATTTTTAGTTGTCATGGTTTTTTAATGGCACATTGTGTGAGTCTTCAAGAATAAGGTGTTGCACGTCGGGGGCATTTTTAATTTCTGCTACATGAAACATATGAACCCTACGTAATGGACCAAGCATCAGTTATAATCATGTGTGTTCATGTAAGAACTAGTTTGCAGCACACAACAAAGTACATAAAATTTGCAAGTCATGAATATTTATGTCTACGGCAAGAGGGAAGTAGATATGGTAGAAATTTGCAATTACATCCAAAAGTGAGAAGGTAGACAAAGTTTATAAATGCACAAACTTTTTCCTATTTCAGTCAACCAATTCCTGCCACAATTTCTTGTTCTTTCACCATCACTCACATAGTGCTGAAGAAATTGTCACTATTTAAGTCAACAAACATGGCAGTTGCTATATGAATAGACTGACAAGTAATGATACAAAACATCCAAATGTTATTATTGTTTGTCTTATATACCACATACAATTATATATTATTTATACACTTGAAGGAAAGCAAGAGTGAAGCATCCAAACCATCGTCTTTTGCCGAATTGTATTTTTTTGGGTAATGGCAAGAAATCCTTCGGGTCTAGACAAGAGGACTACATTTACGGGCTAGAATGGGACGTCAACGTCGTCACATTATTTACGGAAGTCCTTGCCGATCAAGCCCGAGTGGGTCATTTCCTTCCCTATGCCTATAATCGACATGCCATTCAAACGGCTCAATACATGCTTTCGAAGTTTTTCAACAAAAATTTCGAGTTCAAAGATTGCGTGAAACAGGTTCGCTTGCTCTGAAAGAGGCACGCCACTTTCTCGCGGCTGATGTTGCGTGATGATGTCGCTTGTGCTGTAGAGAACAATGAAATGACGTACAATGACGACACGTGGAAGGAGATTGTAGTCGTATTTATTATGAAACCTAACCATTATTATGATTTTATATGAATTTTAGTCCGTACGAATATGCCTTTTATTATGTAGTGATCTTGCGTACTAATACTATGGTTTTTCTCTTATGTCGATAGGTCGATCCATTTGCATGGGCGTACGTGGAGTACGGTGATCCCCATTGGGAGGACTTGCAAACAATGTTTGGTCCTCCGTCGAATGTCCTCGACGTGGAAAAGGATTCAAACACCGTGGCTCGTGACGTCGTAGTCGTTGAAGATGACATGAAGGCCCCAAAAATCCCTACGTACACACCTCTGGATGAGATGATTGAAATTTCAAGTGATGTCTCGGGAAGCTTGTCCTCAAGTTTCCAAAGAGAGCTGGGTTTACTTGTCGATGATTCTGATGACGAAGGGTCTTACCGTTCTCCGTCATTGAAGACAGAGCTCAAACGATCGTCCTACAAAGGCCCGCGGCAAGTCCAAGTTGTTCGGGGATAACGTATGCATGAGCTTGTACGGTGTGTCTTACGTGTCGTCCTCCACAACTGCGTCTCCTAATAGCAAGAAGTGAGCAAGGGCTTCTCCCACTAGAACGTAGTTTGTTTGTTGTGTGCTTCTTAATTTCCATGAATTTTGCTACTACGTAGCAAACTATGAAGTATGTATTTCCTTTGTCTGGATGTTTAATGTTGGTTTCAATTAATTTTCAATTTGTTGTTGCTTGAATGTACTCTCTACTGTTATGTCACTAATTGGGAGCATAACTCCCCATTTTCCCATTCTCTGGCAGCACTTCTACTAATAGCATACTCTCATTCATGTTGTCTTATACTGCCAGTGCTTTTTGTATTCTCGTTAATTCTTGCATTTGACATTGTGCACACAAAATATTACATCCCCATAGCTAAGATTCATAATTAATTTGGCAGCTTACATAATGCAATGAAAGAGTCTTCTTCGTGAAATTTAAATTAAGGGAGTCTCTACATCTCCATAGAAAGAGGTCCAATGCACGACAGATGCATTTTCACGACCAGTAGTACATTCCTAGGGTAGCTCCTAAATACAAAAGCATGTACACACGTCAACAACTACATTGCACTCTTCTACTAATGTCTACTACATTTGCTCCATGATGTCCTTCACCAACACATGTCTTGCTTCGTCGGGGACACTGAGAAAGTAGTCCAGCTCATTCTCGTTTGTCGCTAAGTATCGCCCTACGTGCACTCTTGCCTCGAAGCACGGGAAGTCATACCTACCAAGTATGTCGAACACCTCTGACCGTTTTACAGTTGGGGATTTTTTGGAAGCTTTTTTATTAGCAACTGTTTTGATGTCCGTCTTGATCTCGACCATAGTTTGATCATTCCTCTCGCAACACTTGGTCAACGTCTCCAAGTACGGATCACGAGAATCTACTTCAATGCGTCTAGCCTTTGCTTTCCCAGTTCGGGCCGAGGTGTTAGAAGATTCGGTGCCGTTTTTGGACATGAAAGCGGTGGATGTCTCTTCATGCGTGAAACATGGATCTTTGGTCTCGTTTTTGTTGGGGGAAGTATTGCCGGTGTTCAAGAAATCCTGCAGCACATCTACGAACCCTTGAGATTGCTCTCCTGTAGCACGGTCCCGCCCAAAAATTTCGATCCAGTCATTGAAGAAGGGCCAAGTTTTGTACCTCATGGTTCTCACGTTGTTGTCCTTCTGCAACGGGAAACAAACAATGTGTTTGCAACATAAGCTAAGAAGTCTTAAACATAAGGCACTACAATCATTTACATTCCGTACCTTGACATAGGCATCCCACACATCGTCTTGCACTTCGATCATGTGGTTTGGCCCAAGTCCAAAACCACTAGTGGCCAGCATTTGTGATAGATTGTTATAGCTTTTCTTCCAAGCATGAATTTTACTAGCGATGTGTGGTTCGGCTTTCAAGTCTGAGCCTGGAAATTGCTGCGATAAGGCTTGTTCCAACAAGTTTAGGTAACCAGTCCGAAATCCGTTATCGGACTTGTAGCCTTTAGCAATTAAATCCTTCAAGGCATGAATGAGTTGTTGCTCTTCATAAAGGCTCCAAGTCCTTCTTGTGTTAGTGCCAGCCTTTGGTTTTTGAAGACATGCCTTAGTGTTGCTCATTTTCTACAAATATTAATCATGTGTGTTGGCAAGAGTGTCATTTTATTAGAAAATTGGCAGAACCTTCATAAAAGGAGAAGGGCCACAAGTACGTCATTCATTCAAAGGAAATTGGCAGCAATTTAATAAAAGGAGAAGGGCCACAAGTATGTCATTCATTTAAAGGAAATTGGCAGCAATGAGATAAAAGGAGAAGGGACACAAGTATGTCATTCATTTAAAGGAAAAACATTAATCCGGGAAGTTTAATCTCCATCACATAGTCTTCACACAATACAGCCTAGGATTCAAACATGATCACATCTTAAAAATTTGGAAGGTGCAATAAAAGTACAAAGTAGTAAAGGAAACCACAGCCTAAGTTGCACTATGCCTATTGGTCCACATTGCTTGCACTATGCTCTCTCTCTCTCTCTCTCATCACTCCACTCTTGGGAGGACTCAACATGCTCAACATATTGTTGCTGCATGGGCGGTTCGAAGTCCGGGTCTGGGAAAAGGTCAGGCACCTCATTCTCCAAGGGATCAATAGTTGCATGTGTACGAATGAAGTTGTGAAGAAGACAACAAGCCAAGATTATGTGATTTTGCGTCTTGATAGGGTAGAACAAGTTGCTTCTAAGAATTCCCCATCGAGCCTTCAATATTCCAAAAGACCGCTCGATCACATTACGGGCCCTAGCATGCAACAAGTTAAAATACTCATGCGGAGTTTCAGGTTGTCTGGAGGCGTGATGCCATTCTTGAAGATGATATCTAACACCCCGATAAGGTGCTAGAAATCCAGGCCCATTTGTATACCCCCCGTCAACCAAGTAGTATTGCCCTGTCACGTAATATCGCTCTTAGTTAAGTGAAACTAATTTTGTGCATGTAAAATCTGCACAATTGAGTATGTTTACCTATGGACAGGACCTACGAAAGTAAATCTATGAGAAAAGATTATTGTTACCTAATGGGACACGTAATCCATGTGGACGGGAAATGGCATCACATAGAACTCGACCATCAGCCGCTGAGCCTTCCCAGCCAGTCAACACGTAGACGTAGCTCATGTTCCTATCGCACACAGCTAACAAATTGACCGACACAAAACCCTTGCGGTTCCTATATCTTGGTTTTTCACCTATAGGAACTTTCACAGGGATGTAAGTGTCGTCTAGGGCACCAAGATAACCCTACAAAGCACGTTACAATGATTTTCTAAAGCAATGTTCAATTTTTGTGGAAATTTTGCGTAAGAACGAAGATTGCAAAATTGAGGAACAAACATGAATTGTCACGGTACCTTGAAATATTTCTACTGGTCGGTCTGCTTATCTTCACTTATGGGTGTGGGTTGGACAAGGAGTATGGTGTGTAGTGACAGCAAACTTTTTAGGACACAGTTGAAATGCTTACTTATCGTGTGGCCACTTCGAAAGAAATTATCCTTAACAACTCGGTTTTTCTTATGGTGGGAAATGATAGATAGAAAAATTGCGACTTGCTCTGTAATGGTTACATGCCTTGTGGACTCAAGACCCCCTACGTGTTCTAGTAAGTAACAAAGGCGACTAAAGGTGTCACGTGACATACGGAGATGATTGATGCAAGTTTCATCGGATAAAAGGGTAAGGTCACGAATGTGTTCTAGTTGTCGGGTTACTTTGAATTTGACATTGTATTTTTTAAAAATTCACTTTCGAAGTTGAGTGTGTGCATTTTACTGCCGTCGGTGGATACATGCAAATGTGATGAGCGTACACAAAAACTTGAATGAAACATTACTTGCTTGAACAGCACGAAACATGAGATCGAGGGTTGACATTTCATCCATGTTTGAACTCTAAAAAAACCCAGAATAACAGATTCAATATGTCAATAGTTGGCATGTTTGGAAAATAATTGTTTGTCCGATGAAAAAAACATTGCAAACGCTAGCACGGAGTACTCACAAATGTTATATAAACAAAGAAGACCATTTAATTTAGGCCAAATGCAAGCATGCCACAAATTTCCATGAATTACAATGACGTGAAAGATATATACATTAAAACCACAGCCTTTCAATGAAAACATAACAGCGCCAACATATGCAAACGCACGTGATATTGTAAATGAATATTTTTGGTCATCCAGTGAGGATCTCCTAAGATCTAGTATAGTCTTACAAATGTAGGGTGCGTCAAGTATTCATATTATGTGGCAATACATCACGTAGGCCTAAAACTACAGCACGCAATCCCCAAACCTAATCAACTAATCTAAAACAAGATACCTCGTATTGCAATGAATCATGACTAGGAGTAACTAGGAGGGAGGGTCAAGCAAATCACCTGAATCCTTCAAAGCAAGTACTAGAGTATGTTGACGAAATGTGCGCTCCCACGCCGCACCAAAGACTGCAATTAAATACAATCTGAAAAGCAAGAAATCAGGACGGGTACATAACAAGTAATATGTAGTCTGATTGAAATGTTCATTTTAAGCACTTAAATTCCCTTCCATCTTAGTCACACCATTACAGTAAGTTTTTAAAGAAGCATGCACATATAGAGAAAACAGTATTGTAGAAAACATATATTTATTGAAACCCGTTAATGCGACATTAATGGGCAGCAACAACATTACAACGGTTCAATCAAAGCATGCAAGTTTATTCCACAAAGTTTAGGCATCGAAGACTGATTGGGCTTAAGTAGTAGACAGTTTGTTTTCTACAATTTCACTCTACATTAAACGAGACCTAGATATGCTTTTCTTTAAACTGTCGTACCATTGTAAAGGCAAAAGTGTACACAATGTTTTGAAATGGCCAATTTTGTAATCCGCAAAACATCAATATATTGAAAACCACATGAATACATGACCACTTTTGTAGACTTCATTTGCCTTTACAAGAAACTAATTACCATGTATTAACTCAGGTACTTGTAATTGAGCTATGAGGAGGGCCTTTTGGCAATTTCCCTAAAACTTTTTAAATTTCAGTTATGGCTTTTCAAGAAAGCATACTAATATTCATATTCTTAAAAATTATTTGGTTTCTGCTGTTGCAAAGTTGTTGATTTGAAAGCAAATAGTCATCTTCTCCCACCAAACACGCACACACTTCATTCAAACGAAGCACCCAAAAGACTCCTCAAAATTCAAAATTATACACACTTCAAATACTGAAATTAACGATCTTTACAACTTCATCACAGAAAAACGACAAGAAACGTGACATCTTTGAGTAATTAACCGAATTCAATCACATTCAAAACAAGGCGCGAATTCACAGCCACAAAACCAAAAGGAAAACAGAACAATCAAACAAACAAAACACCATTCATAACTGATAATCAGCTAAAACCACCATGAAACAAATCAAAACCCTCCCAATTAAAACCCTAACCACACAGAACCGAAATTAAAAAATTAAGAAAACGAAATGAAAAACATAAAAGTTCAGCAACAGGGGAAAAAAATTACAAACACAGCTCCCTTTCTTCCTCTTTAGCTCTACACCAAATTCAGTTCACAGCATTTGAAAAAAAAGCTCCAGATTTGATATATATGGACGATTGTTGGTAAAGGAGATGGGATTACGTATTTTTCTGCGATTTAATGCACTTTAGAGAGAGAAAGGCCAGTGCTTTACAGACAAAAAGGTGGGAAGAAGAATGAATCGAGATGTTTTTCATTTTTTTGATTGTGTGAGGGTAATAAACTCGAAGCTATGCGATTGGGCTTGACTCCGTCCACGTACGCGCAGCCGGCCGCCGTCCTTCAAGGGGCTCCGCCGCTGCAAGTGGTCGCGAGATGAAGGGGGCTCCACCACTGCAAGTGGTTGCGAGACGAAGGGGGCTCCGCCGCTGTAAGTGGTCGCGAGACGAAGGGGTAATAAGAATGTACAAAATATGTGGTTAAATCAAGTCCGAAAATGACGCCTCGTAGGAAGTGTGCCTTACCTGCAAATGGTGTGACTGCCATCTATCGCTGTACGTGCTTCCGGCCGCCGGCCGTTCAGGTGCTCCGCCGCTGCAGGTTGTCGAGAGAGGGGGGGCTTTGCGAGGAGAAGGGTTTGTCGGTGCCTTTGTCATTATATCCGATGGCACTTTGGTGAATTAAACAAAAATAAGTGCAAAACTGTAATATCAATATGAATAGTAAGGGTAGTATAGTAAATTCAAGTTATTACTGTTGGGCTTGATTTAAACCCACCAAATAAGGTGGGTTTAAAAAAGGCCCGATAAGAGAGGTTAATCAAGGTTTTAATCCGGCCCAATCCTTGTGATAAATAAAAATTTCCAGTCAAAGTAAACATGGGTCTGGCTTTGTTTATAAACCCTAACTAACCCAAAACTACAAAGTAAACGGGCCCTTAGTTAAGTTTTTTGTCCCCTAACTTTTTTCCTATTATTTTTGGGTTGAATGCGTCCAAATCCCTCGTGATTTAGAAAATCGACGTCGTTCCCTCTCTATTTTCAAAATTGCAGGGATCACACTTGGGATATCAAGAATTCGACATCACCCTATTTTTTTGAATTGGAACTAACATTATTATATTTTAATTTGAATTTCCCATTATACCCTTCATATTAATTGAATAAATTATAATGATGTGGCTTTTAATATTTATTTCTACTTTTTTAATTAAAAATTTTTTTAAAGAAAAAGAAACCCAAAAACATTTTCTCTCTCCTTATCACTGTCATTCTGCAGCTTCTCATCTCCACCTTACCACCATCTACACCTCTCATTTGAGCACATCTATTTTAGCCCTTAACCACACCAGCCAGGCCGACATGCCCGATAAGAGGGTGGTGGAGACTTCGGTAATGAGTGGGGAAGAGAAGCGGAGTAGATCTGATTTTATCGATGATTATACGGAGGAGGAAAAGGACGACGATGACGATGAGGATTACGGCGGCGGCGGTAACAGACGTGGAGGAGGACAACTTCGGATATCTTTGATGAGGAGACGACTGTTGACAGCGACCAGGGGAGGACGACAAAGATGGTTAGAGTTTCTTTCCTTTCTCTAAATTTCAGTTGTTCAGAATTTCTTTTGGTTTGTGAAGTGGTTAATTGTGAGGTTTGCAATTGGAAGGTGAGAGCATACTTAGGAAAGCTAGGGTTTTATGTTCTTTATCTTTGTTGATTTTTCTTGCCATATTAGTTTTTCTTTTTCCTGTTGGTGCGTGTTGTTGGAGGAGGATTGAACTATATTTTTCCGGTGGATCTAATGTTTGTCTGATTGATTGTATTTTCTGGTGGATCTAATGTTTGCTTTTCTTATGCCTGATTGGATTGGTGTTTAAGATCCTTGGAAATATTCATAGTTACAGATTTGAGATGGGATTTGGTGGTGGAGCACATCCCGTGGATTTAGTGGCGGAGCAGATCTCAGAGCAGATCTCGCCGGAGGAAGCAAATCCGCAGGAGGAAGCAACGGCTGCGACACTAAGATTCAGTTATTTTTTTCTTCTTCTTAATGTGATGAGATTGAAAATAATTGAATATATATTTTTAAAATCATTATAATTTTTTTGTATCTGTCTTTTCTCAATTATATTATCTTATTTTCCTTCTCAATTATTAAAATTAAAATAAATAATTATAACTACAAATTATAAATAACACTTGGATGATTAAAATTTCATTATTAAATTTAAATAGTTTCAAATTTAGTAAAATTGTATAGTTTCATTAATATGTGTATATGTATATATTTTAAGCATTTTAAAATCGTGAAAATAAATTTTTAAAATTTGACAAAAAAAAAAGAAGAGAAAAAAGAGTAAATGAAATAATATTATATTACAAACTTAATTATTGATAGTGATGTTTGCTCAATAATTCATAAACAATGTTAGGGATAAAATAGTCAATTTATAAAATTAAAAAAAGTGGCAAAAAACCACCAAATTTCTCCCGTGAAGTTTACCGATTTTTGGTGTTTCACGTCAACTTTCTGAAATCACACGTATCTGTCATGCAATTTCGATATCATAGGGGGATTTGGTGTGAATTTCGTTAACACAAGGGGGTCTCGGGGATTTTACCCTATTATTTTTAGTTATATGTGTTTATGTTTATTCTTACTAGAACTTTACCATCTATGTCAACTTTTGAATTTTAATCTTTTGCATTTATTTCATTAGATTTTTAGTACTTCAATTTTCAACTTTTGAATTTTGGTCCTTCGAGTTTATAAAATATCATTTTTTAGTCTTCTTTTATATCTATACTAGCATATTACGTTTTATTTAAGTTACAATTTAATTTTTTCTAACAAAAAACAAAAGTTTTTCTTCATTTAACGAGAGTAAATTATTATTAAAAATTAAAAGTTCTATTTTTCATCTTATTTCAAGTGATTTAGAGTTTACTGAATATGAGAAATAAAAAAAATAGTATAAGTAATAATTTATTTTACATAAATTACATACATTTTGTGTCGATAATAGATAATATCAAACTAGAAAATGATATTAATCATATTTTACTAGTTTTAAAATTATATTAAATGATATTTTTAAAACATGGGGATTAATATTCAAAAGCTGAAAAACAGATGACTAAAAATCTAATGAAATAAATATAAAGGACCGAGAAACAAAAGTTGAAAGATACATGACTAAAAATCTATTAAGGGTAAAAAGGCAAAATATTTTGTGCAACTCCCGGGTCGACCCGTCCCACGCGCATCTGACGTGCGTTTTCACGCACCCCAACGCGCTCTCACCCGCCCCCACGTGCCTGGTGGGTGCGCTCAAACCCATCAAGATTCGCCCCAGACAGTCATACTCTCATCTTATGTTAGGGTTACCTTCACGTTATGTTAGTGTTACCCTCATAAGATGTTAGTGTTACCCTCATAAGGGTAACACTAACATAATATGAAGGTAACTCTAACATAACGTAAGGGTCACTCTAATATAACATGAATGTATGATTAACATTGTTTTTTACTTTCATGTTATGTTAATGTTACTTTCATGTTATGTTAGTGTTACCTTTATGTTATGTTAGTATTACCTTTGTGTTATTTTAGTTAAGTGGTTTTAAACTAAAGGTATGAAATCTGGAGATGGGGTCACATTAACATAACGCGAAGGTAACCCTAACATAACATGAAGGTAACACTAACATAACGTGAAGGTAACGACCAAAACATGCGAAAAAAGTAAAGAGGAGCGGGCTGGGCGGGCTAGCCCAGCCCGCGCGCGGCCCGCACTTGGCCCAGTTGCACGAATCTCAAATCCGTGCAACTGGTGCACAGAAGAGTAACTCGGGTAAAAATAGAGGACTATTTGGTCTTTGACTTATTACATTTTTTGTCATTTATCTTTCATTTTTAATTTTTAGTTTTCTATATTTAAAAGTTGTCATCTTATAGTTCTCCGACCTGCTAATATAGTAAGTAAATTACAGTTTTTTTAATTGATAATAAATTTAAACACTAAAAGAAGTATTTTTTTAAAAATGAGAATACACTAGATTTTTGTAACCAAATTTTATTTATTTTCTAACTTGTTTAAAATGATAATAATAACTGAAATATTCTTTTTATCTCAATTCAGAATGTTTATATTATTGATATTAATAATTAATAAAAAATTCAATAGTCCATGTATCAAGATTTTTTTAATTATAATATTAATTTAGACATGTTAAATGAAAAAATATAAAATTTTAACAAAAAATTTGAATGTCTTTCAATTAAAAAATGATGTCAAAAATAAAAAATCAATTTAAAAGAGTATTGTTCTTGTGCACCAGTTGCATGGATCTTGATCCATGCAATTGGACGCCCGTTGGTCGGGTCGGGTCGAATCTGACCCGAATCTGCACCCTGTTATTTATTTATTTTTTAATTTATGCGGTAACCTTTTTGTTATACGAGTATAACATTTATGTTATATGACTATAACCTTTTTGTACAAATATCATAACCTTTAAGTTAATATACTTACTTTTTTCAATATAAAATGTAAGATAATATAGTTGAAAACCTTTATGTTATATTAATTTAACCTTTATGTTATGTTGATGTAACTTTTATATATAAATATCATAACATTTATGTACTTAAAGAATAATATAAAAGGTTATGTTAATATAACATAAATGTTAATATTATTATGTGTAAATGTTACATTATTACAACTTAAAGGTTTAAAAGGTATTAAAACCTTCAAATTATATGCTTAAAATTATTTCAATCATGTAATATAACTACAAACTTCTATATTGTTATAACTTAACATTTATATTATATTGATATAACCTTTATGTACAACTATCGTAACCTTTAGAAAATATAACCTTTAAAAAATATAAAAGTTATATTATTATAATATAAAAATTAAATTATTATAACGTAAAAGTTAAATTATTATAATATAAAGGTTTAAAAGGTAATATATATTTATCTTACTCTGTAAAATATTAAACTACCATCATAGAAAGGTTATGTGAACCTACCATAAAGGTTATATGAACATAACGAAAAGGTTAGACGAGCATAACTAAAAGGTTAGGCGAAATAACTAAAAGGTCATAGAGCGAAATTAGGGTTTGAGCGCGATTTGGGCGCACGTGCCAGCGCGTTTTGGGCATGAAAATCACCTTCCTGGTCATATGATCAGGAGGACCCATGCACTTGGTGTATAAAAATAATTGTATAAAACAAAATATTATCCATTATAGTATGTAAATTGACATAGGACCAAAATCAAAAGGTTAAAGATAAATAAAAAAAAACTACAAGAAGGTAAATTTGAAATATATGTCTAAAGACCAATATCCACGTTAGACATGTGCATCCGGTTCGGCGGTTCCGGTTCCGGTTCGGAACCGTCGGTTCCGGTTTCAAAAATGTCAGAACCGGAACCGAACCGGGGGGGAGGGAAAACCGGTTCCGGTTCCGGAACCGCCGGTTCGGCCGGTTTTTTTTTTTTTAATCACTAATTTTGATTTTTAATACTTGTTTTCGACTAAATTGATTTTTTAGAATACAAAATATGAAATCTAACAAATAATGATTAATTGAACAAACTTTTGATAAAAAATTGGAAAATTACAACTTGAATTTACATAAAAAAATGTATTTGATTTATAAGATTCTATCTATTACAAATTTACATAAAAAAATTCTATCTATTACAAGTTTACAAGTTTTCAATTCTATCTATAAATTTGTAAATAAAAGATTGGGAAGGGGGAAAAAAAATTGAAAGAGCTTGAGTTTCATTATAATTTTGGAATTGAAATTCATTTCCAAATTTATAATGAAATTGCCTACGTATCCTTAATTTATAAAATTAAGGAATCAAAGCTCACGTAGTTCAATTACCTCAACTTACCCGCCGGTCCAAAAGTTATAATCTTCGAAGTTGGTTGGTGTGCCGCCGCCGGAGGATGATGTGTTCGAGTCGTAGCCAAACAAATCAGGACCACCATCTTCGAATGTTGTTTCGTTGAACAAATGTTGTGAACGTCTTTTGGCTTTGCACCAATCTTCAAGGAGCATAAGGTTTTGCACATTCTCAATTGCCAAGTTTGCACGTCTTGGAGCCAATGCGTGGCCCGCAATACTAAATGCATGTTCAACCGAAACCGTCGAGGCGGGACTTGCAAAAAGTTCCTTAGCAATAATGGTTAAAATAGGATACATGGTGGCCCTTCGTGACCACCACTTCAATAAATCTATTGGGTCGTCAAAAGCAATTGATTCAAAAGTGGCACTTAAATAATTATCTAATTCTTGTGAAGGGTTACTTCTAGCTCTTTTTTGTGTTCTAATGTCGTAAAAGTTATAGAATTGACTAAGGGCCGGTCCAAAGTGAGATGAAGAAGAAGAAGAACCACTAGATCCTACATTTTCACTAGCACTTATATTTTCACTAGATTCACCACTATGTATTGTTTTGTATTCTCTAAATAAATCAAACAAATATCCTTTAGCTCTAGCAACTACTTCCCTAGGATTAGGCACATATTCTACTTCATCATAATCATTTAGAAGTCCATTTGGAAACAAGGCATTGTAATACATAGTTAATAATTCTTCTAGCCCATCTTCTCTAATCCTAGGATCTAATAATTTAGCACACAAAAATAGGGGGGGTATTTCATGAAAATATTTTAACCATTTTGATCTCATCAAAATAAGTACATGGCTCAAAGAATCATACTCAACAAAGGCATGAAAAATTAAAGCAATTTTAACACATTGATCTAATGCTATAGGAGAAGTAGGATAATAACATCCACTAATGTCCTTAGTTGATTGTTCAAAAACCTTTAACAATTCTAACAAATGTGTGCAAGAATCCCAATAATCAGTATGTAACATAACATCACGAGCATTTTGTTCCAACAAAAAAGCACATAAAACTTCTCTATAATCATAAGTATCTTGAAGCATATAATATGTTGAGTTCCACCTTGTCTCGACATCTCTAGCAAATTTTCTAACTTCCATACCATTATCCTTACAAAACCTAGCCCATTGTTTACGTCTAGCAACGGAAGAAGTTATATAATTAATTGCTTTCCTAATCGAGACTAATTCTTTCTCTACAACTTTTAAACCATCTTGAACACATAAGTTAAAAACGTGAGCCATGCAACGGGTATGAAAAAATATACCTTGGATTGGAGGTTTACAAAATTCAACAAGGGTTGGTATGCTAGCGGTATTACTTGCCGCATTATCAAAGGCAATGGAAAATATTTTAGTTAAAATCTTATAATCATTAAAAACTTTGATAAGTACTTGAGCAATATGAAATCCGGTTGCGGTTTCTTGAAATGATACAAAATCAATTAAACGTTTTTGATGATTCCATGCATTATCAATCCAATGACAAGTAACACCCATATAATTATTTAATTTGAAAGGATCCTTCCAAGAATCAGCACAAATAGTTAATTTTGTTTTAAGTTGAGCTAATTCCTGTATTACTTCAAATTTAAATTCCATAACTCTTTTAGCCATATCACGTGTTTGAGTGCTCCTAGATATAACTTTAGCAGGTGGTTGCAAATATTGATTTATATGTTCTTCATATATGTCATCGCATGGATATCCTAGTGGAAGATGTTTCATAGCAATCAAATCACAGTTTCCTTTCCTCCATTCTAATTGACTAAATTTAAAAGTTAAAGAATCCATACCTAGTGACGAGCCGGTCGATCCTCGTAGTTGCGTTTGAGACCGGTCCAATCCCATCTTGTCCGGATGCTTCTTCAAGATATGGTTGGTGAATGTTCCATATCCCCCTCCATGCTTGAACTTGTATTTGTTCGAACAATGGTTGCAAGACACAATGTAGTCGATGTTTGAATTAGGAACCGACTCCTTGTTGAAGTGGACGGAGAAAATGTCACTTCGAAGTGATGATGCGGCTCTAGTTGAAGTGGTTTGACTAGGGGCACCACCTCCTTCTTGTGCACTTTCTTGTGTTGTTGGAGGAGGCGGCATCTCATCTTCACTCCCCTCCAAGGCCGCATGGAAATCGGCCCCCAAATCAACATCCGCGCCCAAAAGCTCGTCGATGTAAGTATCATCATCTCGTGGCAATTGAGGAGGAGACATGGGACTTTTACCCTTCCCACGAGATGAAGATCCCCTTCGAGGCATGATGAAGTAGAAATGTAGAAGTAGAAATGTAGAAGTAGAAACGTAAACTCGTAAAGTAGAAATGTAGAAGTAGAAATGCTTCTTCGAAATGGTAGAAGTGTAGTAGAGCAAGAGTGAGAGGTGTGGAAAATGGTGATCACACACCCTCTATTTATAGAGTTCGAAAATTCGAAAAAAAAAAAAAAATTTGGGACGCTCCGGTTCGAACCGGCTGTTCCGGTTCGGTTCGAACCGCCGGTTCGATCCGGTTTTGCATCTGGGCCGTTGATCTCCAACGGCTCTACGATCTGAGCCGTCAAATTCGAAAAAATTTAAAACCGCCGGTTCGGTTCCGGTTCCGGTACGGCGGTTCCAACGGCTACTTTTTCCGAGCCGTCGATCTACCAGATTCAACCAGAGCCGTCCACGTGACAGATCGCAAAAAAAAAAAAAAAAATACAAAACCGGCGGTTTCGGTTTTTCGATTTTTTTTTTCGCAATCCGGAACCTAACCGTTTGCATCCGGTTTCCGGTTACGGTTCGGAACCGGAACCGGTCAACGGTTCGGAAAACCGTTGACCGCCGGTTCGAACCGTCCCGGTTCGCCGGTTTCCGAACCGTTTGGGCGTGTCTAATCCACGTGCTCGCAATAATGACTTCAAATTGCAATGTTGTTAATATAAAGTGTGATTTTTTTGCTAAATTAAAAAGGGATTATTATATTATAATATTTAAAAGCATGATAATTTTTTTTATTAATCTGTTTTTTAATGCGTTTATTTGATAGTTTTATAACGATCGTTAAATTTAACCAACCAGATAACCATTTATTGTTAATTATCATCTTTCTTATTTTTTAATGTTGTTTTTCATAATATCATAAGAAATAAAATGTTAATATAATAACAAACATTTTACAATTAGATGTATGTGATTATATCCAAATCATATGAACAAAATGTAAAGAGTAGATCTCCTATGAATCAGGTGCATGGATCTGGGTCGGATCCGGGTCAGGGGTGTTTTTTTTTTTTTTTTTCGTGTATGGTTTTTGAAAATTTGCACCTACCAATAGGTTATGTTAGACCTACCTTGACGTTATGTTAGACATACATTTACGCTATGTTAAACCTACCTATCTGCCCAGATTTCATACTTTTTTTTTTTTTTTTTGCGTTTGGTTTTTGAATTTTGACACCTACCACTATGTTATGTTGACATACATTTACGTTATGCTAGACCTACCTTTATGTTATGTTAAACATACCTTTCTGCTCAAATTTCATACTTTAATTTTTTTTTTTTAAAAAAACCTAGATTGCCCACATGTACCAATACGTTGTAATCTACATATTTTTATGTATAGTTAGACCTAACTTTGTGTTATGTTAGACTTACCTACTGTAGGTAGGTCTAACATAACAGAAATGTAGATCTAACTATACATAAAGGTATGTCTATTTGAGCGAACTTGGATGAGCTTCAGCGTGAGTTCTAGGCACGTGAACGCTCGTGGGGGCGCGTATACCCGTGGGTTGGGTCAGGTCTAGATCCATGCACCTGATGCATACAAGTTTTTGCCAAATGTAAAAGTGACTAAAACTCGACTAGTTCTCTTCAAACAAGTGAAGTATATTCAACCAGCAATCGTGGAACATATTATTGTATGTGTTCGGTGTCTTGTGTCAAGCCAAATGAAAGTAGTCGGGTTGATCGAGTTTTCACCTTTTTTTTTTTTTTGATTTATAATTTTCATACATTTAACTATTCTGTAAAATATTATTTATTGATATTTCATTAGAGAAAGAAGTCAAATAAACAAGAAAGAAAGTAGAGAGTAGAATATTTATTTATTTTAAATTTCCAAGAGTAAAATCAGTATTTCTTAAACTTTGAAAATTAAAATTTGTATGTGCTCTTAGACCTCAAATTCGAAAATCTCCTAAACGGGTGAAAAATAAAAAGAATAAAAAATGTAAATTGCAAATTAGAACACTGGAATTTTTGGCCAATTCTATACACACCCCATGATTTTCTAAACACACCCCATTTATTTAATGTAAAATGAAAAGAATTACAAAAAGACTTAAATACCCTTATTAATCATTAAAAAGAAAAGAAATTATAAAAACTAATTTTCTAAACACACCCCATCCATTATCTACTAAACACACCCCATTACATAAAAAAACACTCTTCTTCCTCACCATCCCATACACATTCATGCAACTCCATTAACGTACTCAAAGAAATCTCCAACAAATCAGACACTTGTTAAAGTTACAGAAAACGAAGAAGAACTCGTCATTATGGATAATGTAAGTTGTAAACTTCGTTTCTACCGATTTATTTTACTCTAAAAGTAGGTAATGGTTCATGAAAATTTTGAAATTCGCGACTTCGCAACGGAAAGAACAGGCTGAAATTTTTAAGGCAGATTCGGCCAGTACTGGTCGAATGATATAAAAAGATTTCGGCCAGTACAGGTCGAAGCTTAACCCAACATATCGGCCTGTAGTGGCCGAAGGCTATAAGAAGATTTCGGCCAGAATCAGCCGAAATCTGTATTTTCAGTGTGTTTTAGCCGAATCGATCCAATTTTTGCTTTTCCACCTTCTTACGACGCACATCCTCTCCCATTGAATTGACATATTGAGCAAAGTATACTTATCTTGTTGTTATTTTGCATATGGATAGGAAAACGAATCAAATGGGGCGGAAAGGAGAATTATTAACCAACCTCAAGAATCGAATGATGATCCGATGTATCAATTTATTGATTTCTCGGAGGAGTTCATGACGACTGAAATTTTTGAGAGTCGTGAGGAAATGGTTAGTTGGGCTACCAAGGTTGGAATACGTCTCAAAATGGTTGTCCTTATTAGACGGAGTGACAGTGGCGAAGGTGGCCGGCGAGCTAGAGTGTTTTTGGGATGTGAGCGAGGTGGTAAGTATCGGCCACCAAAGAAGAGAATGGGGTCAAACAAGCAGGACTCCGTTGAGCAGCTGCCGGTATCTTCACGTAACACCGGCACCAAAAAGTGTGACTGCCCTTTCATGCTAAAAGGAGTGCAGCTGAATGAGCTCGGACATTGGAGCTTAGAGGTGTTGTGCGGTTTGCATAATCACCCAATGGGTAGGCATTTGGTCGGACATTCATTTGCAGGTCGACTAACACCTGCTGAGGATCAACTTGTTCGTGACCTTTTACTGAACTGAGCAAAGCCCAAAGATGTTTTGAGCACCTTGAAGCAAACTTTTAAGGAAAATGAGTCTACATTGAAGACACTATATAATGCTCGTCAAAAGCATAAAGTTGTGGAGCATGGAGGACGAACTCAGATGCAGTACTTGTTGGGGAAATTGAAGGAGGAGGGGTACTACCACTTGAATAGGAGATGCGAAGGTACTGATAGGGTCACCGATCTCTTCTACGCTCATCCTATAGCTATAGAGTTGTTGCGTGCATTTCCGAGCGTGCTCTTAATGGATTGTACCTACAAGACTAATAGGTACAAAATGCCCCTCCTAGAGATCGTTGGTGTTACCTCCACAAACATCACGTATTCTGTGGCCTGTGTGTATTTGGAGAAGGAGCGTGAGGAGAACTATCGGTGGGCACTCACTACACTCAAGGGACTAATGATCGATGATGTAGTACCAAAGGTGATAGTAACTGATCGGGAGATTGCCCTCATGAATGCCCTTGCCGTGACTTTCCCCACTTCTACACATTTGCTTTGTAGATGGCACATTAATAAAAATGTCCTGGCCAAATGTCGACCACTCCTTGGTAGGGCCGACAAGTGGGAGTGTTTCATGCACGCATGGAATATTCTGATATCTGCTGAGGATATACCCCGATTCACTGAGCTGCTGAGGAGGTTCCACGATGACTATGCAGATGTGCCCCGTGCCGTGACGTATTGCATGAAGACTTGGATTGAGCCATATAAGGAGAGGTTTGTGCTATGTTGGACAAACAACGTGATGCATTATCAAAATACAACAAGCAACAGGTACGTCATGTGTTATTTAACTCAACTGATTGTTGATATTTTGACCTTACTTAATATCTTGTGTTATGTATTCATAGGGCTGAGAGTGCACATGCAAAACTCAAAAGACAATTGGGCACAAGTCAATCAAACTTTGAGACTTCTTGGGAGAGAATACATAACTTGTTTATCACATCTCACACGCAAATCAAGGCCTCGTTCGAGCAGAGCCTTAATGTGGCGCCACATCGGTATTGCTTACCTATTTTCAAGAACATTCGAGGACTTGTGTCTCATCACGCCCTTGCCTTGATGTTTGAAGAGATGAAAGGGGTTGACAGTTGTGGTGTCGACCCTCTAATGTGTGGTTGTGTGTTGAGGAAGACTTGTGGTTTGCCTTGTGCACATGAGCTTGCGGAGTTGAAACGAGATCACCAAGTCGTCCAACTTGAGATATGCGACCCTTATTGGACCAAGTTGGATTGTGAGCCATCAAGGACTGAGGAGACTATAGACGAACATGCAACTAATCGTTTTGGTGAAAGTGTTGACAACTTATTGGAGATGTACAAATCAGCCTCCAAAGCAGAAAAATCCTTATTGTTCAACAGACTTCGTGAGATCCACATGCCCACCATGAGCACATTACAAGAGCCAGTCGAGGTCGCTCGTCCCCGTGGTAGGCCGAGCAAATCGAAAAGCAAATCATCCTCCTCGACGAAGCGCAACCCAAGTCTGTTTGAGATAATTCCATCATGTCATGATAGCAACTCCGTTTCTGAAGAGCAGAATGTCTACTTAGAGGATATGGCCCCGGGAAAACCGAGCTTCACCATGATGAATTTAAAGAAAGAGCCCGTGAGACGTCGATCAGTCCGTAAGCTCGGGGACGACGTACTCATTGCCCAAATTCCGTCCATGTTCCACAAGCATGTAGAGAGTATAAAAAACCCCGTGGGAGATGGTCATTGTGGTTTCAGATGTCTCACCCATGCTATTGGCTTGGGCGAGAATTCCTGGCCCCAAGTACGAAGTGAACTCATTCGAGAGTTAAAAGATTACGAAGAATTGTATCAATGCATTAATGGGGTGCGAGATCGGACTTCGAAAATCCTCAACAACTTGCATTGCTTCGAACCATCCACATATGATGTGAATCATTGGTGGGCATTCCCGGAGATGACATATCTTGCGGCCAATGCTTACAACGTCCCCATTGTCCACTTGTCTCCGCAACTGTGTGTGACGGTTTTACCAATGAGATCGCAGGTGCCATTGAATCCGAACCTAATATGCATGGCCCTCGTTGGGAACAACCACTGGATTGTGGTAATTTTCAACACTTTACTGTTTTTACACTAATGATGTTACAGTCCTAAACTTGGTTAATGTCATTGTTAGGTGAATTTGGATGGGGAGGCACCGTTACCTCCCATCATTGAAGGGTGGTTTGGGCAACGACGTGATTGTGCATCCGGTTGGTCCGAAATTTACAAGCACCGAATCATGAAGTATGCATCGGACATTCGGAGTGGTAGCTCTTCGGCCGGGGTTAAGATCGTTAAGTTGGATTGACGAATTGTAGATGCTTGGGGAGTTGTAAACCTCCAAATTCCGTGAGGCTCCCAATTTTGTCGACTAACTTAACTACACTTCAGATATTTTGTAAATTAATGTAAAACTTGTCGAAACATAGTGGCTTTGCATTTTTATTATTAGTACACTTGAGCAGGTGGGTTTGGTGGACATTTCATGATTTTCGTTTTTCAATTTGCACTTGGATTGCTACTGTTCGAACAGATGTGGTCGATTTTCATTGGACAGATTCGGCCAAAACTGGTCGAGACCTCTTCACACGGTTCGACCAGTACTGGCCGAAGTGCATGAAGTAACAACGACCCTTATCGATCGAGTGGTTGTTTAGAATTTCGGCCAGTTCTGGTCGAAAATGTTCTAACCTTTTCAACCAGTACTGGTCGAACAGTGGAGTGTCGACCATTTTGCGTAACGATCCGTTAAGATCGTTAAGTATTACATAAATAATCGAACGAGATAAGTGGTTTCAGATGTTTAAACTTGAATGCAGAATAATATTCGTCAATGAAAAGTCACATTTCAAAGGTGAACTAGGAATTAAACGTCAAAATTTAAAGTCTAGTCTACTAAAGTTATCTGCGTCCTCGACGAGGTCTACGAGCTGATGCCCTTGCAGAGGACTCCGGGGCATCAGCCTGTATGTTCAACGCCTGATACGCCCCAACAAAAGCGGGCCACACCACAGACATGTCCAAGTCGTCCTCGTGACCATGGTATTGCTGATATACCGGAGTCATGATACCCATAGCATCCCGGATCATGTCCCACGGCTGGGGTCCTACATGCGTGGAGGTAGTCCCAATGGCAGTCGAAGAGTTAATCGGATTCTGGACAATAGGGTGGGAGAATTCATTGTACCAAGTCAAGTAGTCTGCCACCATCTGCCAAGGAAGATGTGCGAGGTTGCCCCTGGCCCTTTGATCTAGAACGTGGTTGCGCCATTGACGAAAGTAGTTGCCCAAGACGTCATACGTGACCTTGTACTTCTGCCCAGTGTTTCCTCTACGGACGACACTCGGCACGATGGGCCACTCAGGGATTGTCTGAACATATCCAAATTGACGGAGCACTCTGTCTGGATGATATGGCTCAACACAGTCGAAGGCACGAATACACCCTTGGTAGAAGGCGACGTCGTCACGAGGATATGCCCGCCGAACAGTGGAGTATGGCATCCAGTTAACCTAGTCGAAAAATGAAATATTAGATGATGAAAATAAACCACAGTACCCATAACAGTCATGTAAAATGAAAAAGACGAACCTCGTGCATGGACATGTTGTCCAACATCTCACGTAGGGCAGACACACGATCCATAGTGCCTCCAGAGCGTGATCTTTGGATCCACCTCACAGCAAATGGATCCCCCTCCTCGTATCGGACATTGTGAGTGGGACGTGTGAAGGGAAAGTACTCATAGATCCAGGCCTATATTGTAAATAAAAAGTCACAACTCAAAATCAGCATTTAACAAAGTAGGGCGAAATTGTGCTACAAAAAAAGTGGTATTATATCAAGCAAACAAACCTCCAATAACGTCAGATAACCACAAATCTGACGCACACCACTACGAGATGCGAGGCCGAGCTGCCGATATAGATATGCAAGCGCAGCTGCTCCCCAAGCATACTGGTGAATGCGATCGACCCGCTCCAAGAGGCGTAAAATCTTTGTGTCCACACGAGTGCCACTCTTGTCGGAGAAGATTGTGCATCCAAGCACAAACCACAAGTACGCCCGCACGCCACATTCCCGTATCTCCTCATCATCAGTATAGGCGGCCTGGCTGAATCGTGATCTCAACCACTCAAGTTTTACAGAAGACCCAGCTTGCCCGAAGATGGCCTCCTGTGCCTCAGTGTAGGGGATGCCCAATAACCTAGAGACCATACGGCTTGGTCTCTCAACTGGACCGCGACTTTCCTCGACGGCCACTGTCCTCCCACTGACTGGCAACCCCGTCAAACAAAGAACGTCGTCCAACGTAATCGTCATCTCTCCCCACGGCATGTGAAATGTGTTGGTCTCAGGTTGCCAACGCTCAACAAAAGCACAAATCAAATTTTTGTTTGGAGTTTTATATGAAATGTACCTCAAGTCGGCAATCTTCGTCGACTCAAGCACGCTCATAAACTGAGGAGTGGGCCGTGGGTCGAGGGACCAAGTGGCCATCTTCGCTGTATGACACCAGCATTTAAGGATCGGTCTTTCAATCCCGTCCCAAATCCCGTACGACACATGAGTCTTAAAACTCGGGATGAGACGGGGATCAACTGGACCACCGGGACAAGGCCCGGTCAACATATCATCATCTTCAGCTTCCTGATCGTCTTGTGGCTCTTCACCTTCCACCAGATCGTTTTGCGGGTCAACATCAGGCTGAAATTGAGGCTCAGGTTCAGCCTCAAATTCAGGCTCAGTTCCAGGCTCAAATTGAGGCTCATCGACGTACTCAGAATCACCTCCAACATTCCATTCAAGCGTCGGAACCATAAGCTCGGGAAGGTGAGTGGGCGCCTCCTCCTCCTGAAAAGCTCGACGCCTTCTATTAGAGGCGGTCGGTCTCACTCTCGTATAAGTTTGGTCTGCAATATTCATCATAAGAATAAAAATTAAGAATGTACGAACAGTTGTTGAATATCAAAAAACAGAATTGGACGCCAAGAAGCTTCGACCAGTAGTGGTCGTGCATCTTCAGGCTAATTCGACCATTTCTGGTCGAAGCTATCTCAGGGAATTCGACCAGTTCTGGTCGTTGGTATTGAACAAGCTTCGACCAATACTGGTCGATTATGCTTAATAGGGTTCGACCAGTTGTGGTCGAATGGCTTCAGCGATTTTCGAAAAACCAGGGTCGAAGCGAGATCGATTTCAAGGTCCATTTTCACGCAATTTTCAACACAAATCAGAATTTTTTGCAATGCTTTTATCCTAATCTATATGCAATTCAACTCATAAACTCATCTACACTTGAAGATAACAAGAACTTAAACTTATAAAACAAAAACTAAGAATCGAAAGAAACTCACGACAATCACCCGGAGCTCTATGTGTCCTATCCATACTTCGATTCAAAGTTGTTCTTCGAAGTTGAACGATGAGAATTGGTTGAAATTTGGTGAATTTCGGCCCTTCTTCTTCGAACTGCAATGGCAACCTCCGATCGAGAGTGAGAGAGAGTTAGAGAGAGAGAGAGATGGGTTTGGGTGGGGTGTGTATTTTATTGGGGTGTGTTTAGTATAATATATGTATTTGATATATTTTTTAGTTAAGGGGTAAAATGGTAAAGTAAAGGGGTGTGTTTAGAAATATTTTAAGTTGTGTGTATTTAATTGTGGGTGTGTTTAGTAATTGGGGTGTGTTTAGAAAATCATGGGGTGTGTATAGAATTGGCCGGAATTTTTTTGCATAAATAGCCACAAGCTCTCAAAACCCCGCCTAAATCTGAAAAACAAAGAGAGACAAAGTTATTGTATTTCTCCCTGATTCTGCTCGTCGCCGATATCGCACAGAATGGTAAGAGCACGCTATTTTTTCCCCATTATTTCACTTTAATCATATAAAAGTTATTTTTTCAGCTAATTTTTCGAATAATTTCTATTATCGAAGTAAAAATTTCTGTGGTTGCAGTTTTCAATTGCAGCTATCAATGATACGGATTCGAGAAATGATTGGCAGCCACTAGCTCCGTCGAAAGAAGCACAGGCAAGGTTTTCAGCTTTCTGTAAATTTATAGTCTGGCTGCAGCTATTGATTAATCTGCAAGTTAGTTTTCATGTTTGATAAATTGGGTACATTATTGAATTAAACTCACTGGTTTTCTCGAACCCTGAAATTGTAATTATGCATCGAACTTTGTTTTTTTGTGGCTGTCATGTGAAAAAATTACTATGATCATTATCCAAATGGGGGATATCCGTTTGATAGAGAAAGTATTTTTACTTCAACTTTGATTGCAATGAGAATGCACAACTCTAGTGGAGCAGTAATGATTTGGTTTAAGTTTTAAGGCATACATAGCCCAGATAATACTGGATACTGTTGTTTCCCTATTCAGGCTAGTTTTGTGCACAAAGCATTCAAGCAACATGCTGCTTATTGGATCGTATAACAGAATTTATGTGATATTAGTTACTATCGTGACATTGAAGAACAATATTAGAACATCAAATCATACTTGTTGGTTAGATGATTGCAGTGAACATATGTGTAGAACATATTTGTTGCCTTGGAACAAACTCTCTCAAAAGATTCCTAAAAACATCATGTTGGCCATATTTACTTGAGAAATTCTTAGTTCAACTTCGATGTGGGATTGGTATAACAGTGGATGTCAAAACCTGGACTCTTCGAAAAAGAAACTCATCACTTTTGTCGTCTTCAATTGGTTGATATTTTTGTTGAGCTGCACCAAACGGTTTCTACTAGCTTAAAGTGCTGTGGCTATCACTTCTTTCTCATTCATCAACAATTAATTGTAATAAAGTATCTATATCTTTTTAAGTTGGTGCCGTTCTTCCAGGAGTTTCACTTATCTCAGTTGTATCATGACGGACTTTTGAGATTACAAGCTAAGGACTATGAAAAAGCTCAGGAACTTCTAGAGTCAGTACTGAAAGATCCAATGGTATCAAATGCTCAGGTTGTGGTGTTATTTGAGTTTAAGTTGAATTTTTTTTCTTGGTTCTCTACATGAGTTACTTATTTTGATTTGTTTCAATTTGCAATTTTCATGGTGGTTTTTAGGTGGAAAATAGTGCAAGTGATGGCCATCTTTTACAGCTCAGGTTTTGATGAACACATACACATTTATTTTGCGTTAGCTATATTTTGTTATGGTTAAGTGCAAGTCTCCAGTCAATAATGAGTTCACTGGTGAATTACTTTATTTCTTTACTGTATTTTTTATTATCCTGTCTGCTTATCCTATAGTTACAACAATAAAGCTTCCATACTTCTATTTTTTCCTTGCAATTAGTCAAATTACCATCCTTAATGAATTCCTTTTGTTATTTTTGAATGATTTGCATCTCCAACTCTATACCATTGAACCTATCTTTATGGGAAGTTTCTCAAATGTGACGATTGAGTCAATAAATAAACTTTATCATCGGTACAATCCTTAATATCAGGTTTTTGGCATATTAAGTCCTGGCATGCCATTATTTTAGTATCCTATAATTTAGTTTGCAATATTTCAAATCAACTCTACTTTTTGCCTGGTTTGAAAGTTGATAAAACCTGCATGCGGTTATTTACAAACAGGATTTTTTACGAACAGGTTGAATTGTATTTTTTATATTTCCTCTGGATGAAGTTTTTTAGCTTCCTGCAGATTTTTGGCGTTGAAAAACCTTGCAGCAGTTTTTCTTCAACAAGGCCCTTCCTGTTATGAAAGTGCTTTGCATTGCTATCTTCAAGCTGTAGATATTGATAGCAAAGATTCTGTTATTTGGAACCAATTAGGGACACTGTCTTGCTCCATGGGATCATTAAGCATCTCCCGTTGGGCATTTGAGCAGGGGCTGATCTGCAGCCCTAGTAACTGTAAGCATTTTTTTAATGCTCTGTTCTAGTCCACTTTTCATAATCTCAAAAAACAGCGTTTTACTGTTTCACTATGTATTATTGTGACTAGTTGTTTGCTATGTGCACAACTTGGTTTTTTAGAACTTTGTCAGTGCAAAAACCAAACTGTTATGTCATTTTAAATACACAGGGAATTGCATGGAGAAACTCCTGGAAGTTCTAATTGCAATAGGTGATGAGGTGGCCTGTCTTTCTGTTGCAGAACTAATATTAAGGCATTGGCCATCTCATTCTCGAGCCTTGCATGTCAAGAATACTATCCAGGACTCTGAACCAATTCCATTTACTCCAAGAGGTATAGATAAACTGGAACCAAAACATATACGCCTGAAATTTCCAGAAAAGAGAAAAGCAACAGATGAGGACTTAGATAGGACCAAAGCAACTAAAAAGCTGAAGCAAAATATCGAAGTTCAACTTGCAGAAGTGTCCTGGATAGCTCTTGTTACTGGAGTACTGGAGATCTTACACCCACTGTCCACCTCTGGCTTTGAAGCTGAAACTGAGAGGTGCCTGCCAGGGGATGTCAGACTGACTATACACCTGCCTACATCTTCATCAAAATTAACAAGTTCCCTTGAAAATAAAGGACTTACATGCATGCCAACTGGTGTAGGCATGCCTATTGATAATTGTAATCCTGTAAGTGAGAAGGAAAGTGCCACGTCTGAAGAACAACCTCAAGAGAGAAGAAGCAGTCGCCTTAGGAGCCGTAAACCAGGGAAAGAAGAATCATATTTTTCGACCAATAAGGATCTTGCTAAAGTTGTGCAGCAATTCCTGATGCCTTATTTGGCAGATGGGACTGGCACTATAAATTGCAAGCACAATTCAATTCCTTCTTCTCATAGTTCTGGAGTAGTGGGTGGTTTTCAAAACTCAGAATCTACTGGTGTCATTGAATTTATCCAGAAGAATTCAAATAATTTTGGTGCTTACCACATGGGTCACTTGATTTTAGAGAAAATCGCGAATAAGAGCATCTTATATCAGGATAGTATTGTAAAAATTTTGGACTTGGAGAAGGTGACAAGGCACTGGGGTAAGGAAAGAACTCCTGAGTGTAGTCTTTTTCTTTCAGAACTTTATTATGACATGGGATTACGGTCCTTTGAAACATCAACAACGTGCACTTCCATGTTAGAGGTATCCTACCATCTTTGTAAGATTATAGAATCTGTGGCTCTCGAACATCCTTTCCATATTGATGGAACAAGAGGAAAAATTGATTTCCCAATGATAGATGATTCTGAAAATGAACAACTATTTCCAATAGACAACTCATTGTTGTTAAGAAGCAACCATTGCTTCTGGATACGCTTTTTCTGGTTAAGTGCACGCTTGTCTTTATTAGAAGGTGACAAAGAAAAAGCCCAAAAGGAGCTTTCCATTGTATTAGCTCTTTTGGTGGACGGAAATAAGACTAACAGCCCTCTTAGTTCTATTTGCTTGCCGCACTGCCAAGTGATTAATAAACTGACTATTGATAGGGTCCTACATGAAATGAATCTGATTGAGGTTGATTACTTGTTGAAAAACACAGTGAGTGTTATGCTTGAGAAAAGCATGCATACAGACATTATTAATATGCTTGCGCCGCTGTTATTATCAGCAAAGGATGTCCATTTCAATGAGTTATATAACTGGGATAATGAAGGTAAAGGAAACAATTCAGTTGAGCTATCTGCCTTAGATGTTTTGATTGAATCATGTGAACTGGCAGAACCACTGGATATTGATGTCTATTTGAATTGTCATAGAAGGAAACTCCAAATACTTTTAACTGGATTTGGTATGGAAGGAAATCCTCATGAGAATACTCCTTGTCTAAATTCATTTTTAATCTATGACAATCAGTCAAAAGAAAGCTTATGGAAGCACTGGACTCATTTAGTTGCTGAAGAGGTGAAGGTTATTTCTCATTCAGCGTCAAAAATCAAGAGCATCATCACCCAGAATGAGAATTACGTAAGTATTTTAGAAGCTTGATGTTGCCAGTATGTAAGATTATTAAAATCGCCTCTTTCTAGATCCTTATATTACCGAGTTCCATGTGTATTTAGCAACAGTAGAGTTTTAATGAGGATTAGAAAATTTCCTCAAAGAGGCAACTGATTTACATTGTTCATGAGTCATGACCTTTTTTTGTGTTCCTTACTTGTCTTCATTTCAAGTTTATCCTTTTCAATTTGAAAATATTGCTTGAACTGACATTGTTTCTTGGCATGCCCTTCCAAAACAACATTTTTAGTCATTTTATTTTTCAACTGATTGTCATACACAATCAATCTGATCTGGTGCTTAAGGTTGGTCAATGTTGGGTACTCTATGGCAATCTGAGATGCTTTCGACCAATTTATTTGTGTCATGTGTTTTCTGTTGCATTTGTTGCTTTAAAGTGTCAGATATGTCATCAGACATCTAATTCTCTTTTTAGAGCTCCTCTCCTTGAGAATAATATTGCATGTTTGCAGATTATCTCTAAACTTATTGATATGTTTAATAATTTTTTGACAATTTTCTTGCAGAAAAATGTTCCTGTCACAGTTATTGATGATATTCTATCTTTATTGTTAAAGTTTATGTGCAACATGGCTAATTCATGCTTCTCTAAAAAGTCATCTGGGCTTGATGTTCCGGAGCCAGTTGAGCAAAATGAACGTAACTATTTTGTTGATGCTGCTATTACATTCTTCAAACTACATCAGATGAACTTTAATGCTCCGATAAAATCTCAAGTAAGAATGTGCTCGATTACTATGAACATTTTTCATGTTTGATTATTAATTGCTGTGCCATTTTTGTTTCCCCTGGCATTTTGCATTCTAAACATTAATGATATTTCTATCAGGCTGAGTTGGTTGTGGCAATTCATGATATGCTAGCGGAGTTTGGGATCTGCTGTTCACAAGGGAATGGTGAAGAACAAGAAGGGACATTCTTGAAACTTGCAATTAAGCATCTTTTGGCCTTAGATATGAAGCTCAAATCTAGTAGTCTCTCTGTAAATAAGGGGCAAGAAATCGCATCTGATCACTTTAAAACTCCTGAACAGTTTTCTGATGGTATTCATCTTACGGGATCTTCAAGCGAGTCACCTTCCAATGTGCTTGATGTTGCAGTGAGCAAAACTGACCAGGATGAACTCAGTTCTTTACAAAAAGATGCTGTTGAAAATGTCAGTGCTGAAAACATTTCTGCTCATCCTAGAGAAAGAGAAACCAGGGGCAGAATGTGAAAGTAGTGTTGGTTATGAGCCTGACAGCACACACAGCAATGGAGAAATGGAAAACAATCAAATTATTGATTGTGGGAATGAGCTAACCGAAGATGAAAGGGAGGAACTTGAGTTAATCATTGATAATGCTTTGGATCAATGTTTCTACTGTTTATATGGCTTAAACATGAGATCAGATTCATCTTGCGACGAGGATTTAGTCAAGCACAAAAACACAAGCCAGGGGGATTATCAGACTAAGGAGCAGTGTGCTGATGTTTTCCAATATATACTTCCATATGCAAAAGCTTCATCTGTAAGTAGATTAGAATCTGTCCTCTCTCTCTTGCTTTCCAACCAATCCACCGGACCACCACATTTTCACCTAGTCTTCTCTATGTTATTTTTATTCTAGAAATGTGCAGGAGGCTTATTTCTGCACTAAATTTTTTGACAAACTGATGTATGCTTTTCCTTCCAGAGAACTGGATTGATTAAACTTCGGAAGGTTCTAAGAGCCATACGCAAGCATTTTCCTCAACCGCCTGATAATGTTTTGGCTGGAAATGCAATTGATAAATTCTTAGACAATCCAGAATTATGTGAGGATAAGCTTTCAGATGATGCTGGGTCTGAAGGCTTTCTGGATACCATGAAGACAATTATGTTTTCACAGAATGAACTCATCAAACAGCAGAACACAACATCAGGGGAAAGGTATGACAGGGTCACATGTTTTGTATTATCTGTTAGTAATTTGGTTATCTCCATGGACTTCTGTTAAATACGTAACTTGTATTCTTTGTTTGCAGTTCTGACCCATACCTGGAAGTTTATTGCAATTTATATTACCTTCTTGGACAGTCTGAGGAAATGAGTGCAACTGATAAATGGGCTGGTTTTGTTCTAACTAAAGAAGGGGAAGAATTTGTTGAGCAGAATGCAAAACTCTTCAAATATGATTTATTGTACAATCCTCTGCGCTTTGAAAGTTGGCAGAGGCTTGCAAATATATATGATGAAGTAAGATCTTGGCATTCTTCTGTTACTTTACAAGGCAAAAAGGCAACTGGGGTGGCCTTATACCTCAATAAATCTCAACATTGCTACAAAATTTTCTGTTTTACAGGAGGTGGACTTGCTACTTAATGATGGCAGTAAGCAAATCAATGTTTTTGGATGGAGGAAAAATGCTACTCTACCACAGAGAGTTGAGGCAAGTCGAAGAAGGAGCAGGCGGTGCTTATTGATGACTTTGGCTCTGGCAAAGACTGCAAGTCAACAGGTTTCATTCCTTTTCCAGCTGTTCTATCATGAAATGTAATTGATTTTGTTTGTTAATATGCATCCATGTACTCACGGAATTGAGAACTAGGTCTTGGAAACATCTGTTGAGTTTTATGGATAATTGGATATCTAGGTTTTTTATTCTAGAAGTCTAAGAAATGGATAAAAGAAAGACTTCTTTATCCGATAAATAAAGTATACTGACTGATACAACTACAACTCTTCCGCCTCTAAGTTGGGCTGTTCTTTTGGTGGAATATTCTGACCAAAACGCTTATAAACTGAGTTGATTTGTCAATTGTGCTTGCATAAACAATATTGCATTAGCTGTTATTCACTGTCGCCGACCTATTGGTTTCAGGGTGAGATACATGAGTTACTGGCCTTAGTGTACTATGATGGTCTTCAAAATGTTGTACCATTTTACGATCAAAGATCTGTCGCACCCCTAAAAGATGACGCATGGAAGATCTTCTGTCAGAACTCTATGAGCCATTTTAAGAAAGCCTTTAAACACAAGTAATTTCCCTTTTTTTCACTTTTTTTCCTTACAAACCTTCTCTCTGATGTTTCATGGACTTAAATATTTAAAATTTTTGATTGATAGGGAAGATTGGTCCCATGCATTTTATTTGGGGAAACTCTGTGAGAAACTTGGATACTCTAATGATGTATCATTCTCTTTCTACGCCAAGGCTATTGCCTTGAATCCATCAGCTGTAGATCCATTCTACAGATTGCATGCATCACGGCTGAAGTTACTCTGCAAATGCGGGAAGGAAAATGAAGAAACTTTAAAGGTTTTTATGATATGTATCAATTGTTTTTTCTTCTTTCAAGGCCAGTTCGTTTTTTAATTCTACCTTTTGTTATGGTAATGGCCAAAGCACACACATGATATTTATTAATAAATATATTGGTGATCAGCATAAACATAAAATCAATATCAACGACATATATCTCTGATCACTACCAACCGCTGTGACAATTTTTTCATTTCTTGGAACAGTAAATTAACCATTGATCAAAACTAGAATGCACAAAATCACCTAAGCATACTTAGGGTGCATACAGGTGAGGACCTTATAATGAGTAACTGTTCTGGATACAAAATAAACTTTGGGTATATACAAGTGAGAGCCTAATAATGATTAACTATTCTGGATACAAAATAACCTCTGAAAGTGTGCCTCTGCCAGAGAATGTATACATGTGACGACAAGACACTGGTTTTGATAGCTGTTGTGTGTTTTTCAGGTTGTTGCTGCCTATTCTTTTTCTCAATCAACCAAGGAAACTATAGCAAATGTTTTTGGCGGACTTAGCTGTGATGGAGAATCCAATAGCAGTACTGAGGCAGTAAAATTCCAGAAATCTGAACAGGTGTGGAATCTGCTATATGTCGATTGCCTTTCTGCCCTTGAAACTTGTGTGGAAGGAGACCTTAAGCATTTCCACAAAGCAAGATATATGCTTGCTCAAGGGTTGCATAGGAGAGGTGGGACTGGGGATCTAGAGAAAGCAAAGGAGGAACTTTCTTTCTGCTTTAAGTCATCTCGTTCGTCATTTTCAATAAACATGTGGGAGATTGACAGCATGGTCAAGAAAGGAAGGTACTAAGTCCTAGTGTACCTCCTATTTATTGTCAATGTTGAAGTGCCCGACCCCAAGTTTTATTCGGTATCTAGATAAGTTTTGAGCATAGCTATATCGTCACTGGAAATACTTTTTTTCCTAAATACAGTTGGGTTATATATCTTAGGATATAACAGTGCCAAGAAATATTTAAATGCAGCAAACATGTGTATAGCATTTCACTAGTGCCGTTAAGTTCCTTATTTCAACCTTAATGGAGTGTTCTGTTTTATTGTACAGATTTTAAGTTTCATTTTGCATCTTCTAGCATTAAACGATACATCAGAACAATTTATTCCTGTCTCTTCCTTGATTATCCAGACGCAGAACTCCAGGTCCATCTGGGAACAAGCGATATCTTGAAGTTAATTTAGCAGAAAGTTCCCGTAAATTCATAACTTGCATCAGGAAGTACATCTTGTTCTATCTGAAATTGTTGGAGGAGACAGGAGATGTATCTACCCTTGAACGAGCGTATATCTCTCTTCGAGCGGATAAAAGGGTATTAATACATTAAAGCCTACTGCTTATTTGAGTTTCTTGGATTCATTAAATTTGCAGAATGAGTATATCTTTTGTAAGGCAAGAGTGAGTTATGATAACAAATGTATGTTTCTTCTTATAGCACTGGTATTTATAGTCAAATGGCATATATTTTATGATTTTTATGATGCCAAAGATGCACGCAGCCCATCCATGCCTCAAAGATGTATTTTAGACAGCCATAAATAATTTGTAAAGTGAGGCAGCTATGAGAAATGTTCAGGTGGAGGCCACCATGAATTAAGAGCTGACATAAAAAGATTATGGCATAATGGATTTCCAAGCAGTAGACTTCCCTTTATTGTATATATAATGCATAAGTTCAATATTTGTATCTAGTCACTTCCTTGCGCTTTCATTTGAAGGAAAACAATCAGAGGAAATCTGTGGAACTTTGTTATTTGAGATGCTTCCTTTTAATATTTTATCCTCTGGAAAATGCAGATTATATTTTCTGTCCATAATTTATCTCTTCAGAAGCCAGTCTTTTGATATCCACATAAATTAGAAAGAAAGCACTTCTAGTACCAAAAAACTATTTTCTTATACATATTTTGTCTAGGAACTCTGATTTTTAATTGACTCATCAATGCAGTTCTCCTTGTGCCTTGAAGATCTTGTGCCAGTGGCTCTGGGAAGGTACATTAGGGCCCTCATCGTGTCTATATCTGAAGCTGGTACTGGCTCGTATACTGCTTCTGACAATGTTGAACTATTGCTCGAGAAAATATTCAATTTGTTCTTGGAGCAGGTCAACTTGTGGTCAGATATTTGCAGCCTCGCTGAGCTTAAGAGCCCAGAACTGACGGAAAGCAGCCTCTATGGGTAAGTCTGCAGAGAAAATTGTCAGGGACAAAGTACAACTACAAATATGTATATGTTTTGATACTATATATTTGTTCTTTTGTTAGGAATTCAAATACCTGTCATTGTGAGATTTTCTATGACAATATGTTTGTTCAAGCCATAAAGCAATGTACTTGTATGATCATGCCTTTTCGGTTTGTTGCAGATATGTCTATCAATATATACAGCTACTGGAGAAAAATTTCAAGGTAGAAACACTCGAAGGAATAAATGAGAAGATCCGGAAACGTTTGAAGAATCCAAAATTGTCTAATAGTAACATTGCTAAAGTGTATAGGCATGTTTCTGCTGCCTGGTGCAGATCTCTTGTGATTAGTATGGCTTTGATTACACCATTGCATTCGAGACCCTTGACTGAGAACTTATCAGGTGGACTAGATAGCGAACAGCTGCTATGTGTTGATCTGCAATCAGAGGAATTATGGAGCTCTGCCTTTGAGGATCTGGATCACCTTAAGATTCTTGAAACTAAATGGAACCCTTCATTGTCTAAGATAAAAAATGTTATAATCAAGAAAGTTTCAGATGAAGATTTGGAAACTGCAGCCACATTGCTTAGATCTTCATACAATTTCTACAAGGACACATCTTGTGCATTGCTTCCATCTGGTATAAACCTTTATATGGTGCCTGCTCAGCTGGCTACAGAAACTTATATCCAGCCAGGCATCGATGGAGTTGACATACTTGATATGAACACTTCACGGACGCTTCTTCTATGGGCTTACTCACTTTTGCATGGCCATTGCATAAACGTCTCACATGTTATCAAGTATTGTGAGGAGAACGCAAAGGTATATGTTAGCTCTCCCATAGATATACTTGGTTAACTACAGTGGTTCTTTCACCAACTATTTTAATAGATGAAACTGGCGAAGTATATTTTGCATATGTCCAGTTGCTGCCTGCATTTTGAAACTGAAATATAAACTGATTAGATTCACGCCTATAGCTTATGTTCTAGGACTATTAATTTTCTGAAGGCTGATGCTAGCGAATTTCATCTTTGCCCCCTTCAATTATATGTCCACTTCGTTGTGTAGTACCTGAATTCTCTTTCAACATCCGTTCTTCTCTGCTGTAGCAGTAGAAAGACATGGTGCTTTAGAAAGTACACATTTTCATTCAGATTTGGCACGTCTTTTTTCGTTATGGTTTCATTTACAAATTTCGATCTTGGTTGTGCATTGCAGTCAAGGATCAAAAAAGGAACAGGAGGTTCATCCACTGCCCCCACACCAGCTGCCAATGCTTCTCAAGCAGGTCCTTCTCAATCTTTCTTGTGGTTCTTAATCATGTATTTGATACAGCCACTTGTTCCCAGAAAAAACAAAATGAGCACTTTGGCATACGAAAAGACTAAGATGACCTTTTTTTACGATACAAAGTTTGTGTCTCTTGGCACATTATGAGACCTTCAGAATGCCACACATCCGGACAGAAACTCGAACAGTGAATTTCACAAGTTGGTCGTAGGATGTGTGGAGAGAAAACATGTAAAAAATTTAACTCTTCAAAAGGTATTTTTTCCAAATTTTCGGAATAGGTGGCCGTTTCCAACTATTTTGTAACCAGAAGGTTTAGAAACTGACTTCTAATGCTACATATATATATCAATACCATGATCTTCCAACTCAAAGATTTGGATTGCAGGTGGAAGTAAAGATGGAAATGGTAAAACCAGTGAAGCCGAAGTTCATTCATCATTGCCTGAAAACCATCATAAACTTGCTTCGTCCATTTCGCCTGAGAATGAGAAGACGCAGAATTTGACTAGAGATTCTTCGGGTGAAACAGGGGACAAATGCACGATGACAGCTGATCCTGATCCCGGACCAGGAAACACATCCACTGGCATATCTGCATCACTTCCTCATCCTGGAGAACCGGATTGCACGAATCCAGTGAAAAAAGATAAGATTTCATTATCTGCAACACCAAATTGATTCAACCTTGTTGTGAATGTTCATATCAGCGTTGATGCATTGGGTTTCAAAGTTCACCATGCTCATAAAATGTTGTAACATTATAAACCATTATATGATATATCAAAGTTACTAGTCACAACTCACAAGCGACAGAAAATGTATCATGCAACATGCAAGTAAAGCTTATACCAGGAGTTAATTGGACTATGGAGGAGTAATAGTGTGGGTCCTATTTAAGACCGTCTCACGGATCATGTTCGTTGAGATGGGTTAACCCACAATTTACGCTTCTCAAATTACATGTAAATTAATGGAAATAAGTTTGATTAATAGGCTAAATGAGTCTGTCTTAGACAAATTTTTTGTGCAAATAATGACACTATTAAATCTTATTATCATAGCTTTTCTTACCTGCAAATGCTGAAAGTGCATTATTAATCAAGTTGGAAGTAACAACAGCTAATACATGTATGATTAATTAATATGAAAATTATAGTAATGAAACATATAATTAACCCTAGGGTGATTTGCTTTCACAATATTGCTATCCTACCAATCATGGGATGAGATATCTAGTATATCAATTATCTCACTTTTCATATAATAAGATAATAAGATCATTATATATCCACGGTAGACATATTAAGAATTGTCTATCATGGACCTGACCTTTTCCTTTCATTGTCAAAAACAAATCGATTAATCACAAAGTGTTGAATTCTTAATGTAAATCTAATGGGGGCCCAGTAGAGGCCCAAATCCCAATAGAAGGAGTGTAGAAATGAAGATTAAGTACTATATTTCAGTGTATTTTTTATCTTTATATGGAGAAACATGATAAGAGAGAAATATAGAATACGGGCTGGGCTTTTCAATATGCAAATCTGAATGAGGCCCAAACAAGAATGAATTATGGATAAGAAACGGATAGAAACATAGAATATGGGCCGGGCGTTTGAATATGCAAATATGAATGAGGCCCAAACAGGAATGAATTATGGATAAGAATTTTATCAGAAAAACCATAGTAACAGAATGGCAAGCAAAACCGTCCAGCTTCTGCTTAGAGTGGCGCCACCGCCGTCGCCGCTCTTCGGCTGCCGGAAAACCTTTTTTCCTCCGGCCAACAAACGATTTTATGCGGCGAAATCCAGTCTTGAGCCACCAGATGTACCGCGATTGGCTGAAACTGCTCGAATTTCACTCACACCTCGAGAAGTGCGATTTACATTTTGGATTCCATTTATTATAACTCCTTTGTTTTCAATTATTTATCTTCAATGATTGTTTCGTTCCTGTTTCTGAACTTTTTCTAGGTTGAAGAATTTGCACCTAAAATCCGGCAAGTTATAGATTGGTAAGACTCTCTCTCTCTCTCTCTCTCTCTCTCTCTCTCTGCCTGTGATTGTGCCTGTCTTCGTGTGTGAATCAGCGCGTTGATTAATTATACGCAAATATACGCATTTTTGTCTGTACAATTAGGGATTGAATACTCTGTATGTAATATAATCGATTGCTAGGGTTATTGCTTGTGATAATGCTCTCTCTCTCTCTCTCTCTCTCTCTCTCTCTCTCTCTCTCTCTCGTCGTGTGTGAATGCACGACGACAATGAGGGATTGAATAATCTGAGTGTGTGAATCTATTTCCATGCATATCGTGATTTTACAATCATGTAATAAAATCGATTGCTAGAGTTCTTACTTGTGATAATTCTTTGCACGTTTCGTGATCTGGTAGAAAACACATCTAATTCATATTGGTGATGTACATGCGACACAGGTTTGGGCAACTTCAGGCAGTTGACCTCCACAGTGTTGAACCGGCCATCAGAGCAGGTTATTTGAACAATCAAACTTATTCAAATTATTCAAAAAATTATTATTTTTGCTCCTAACATTATTAGAATTGTAAATGATACAATTTGAACCGAACGAATAACTGTTCAAGTTTGTTTGAAATATGATCGAACTTTAATATTTATGTTTGAGCTTGTTTGATAATTAATCAAATCGAGCTTGAACAAGCTTTAGTAGTTTGATATTTTTATACTTATTCTATCTTCTTATAATAATCGATCTTGAGTTTGAGCCGAACTTTAGATTTTATCAAATGCAGGAGTATATTCAGGCTTGTTTGATATAATCTATCGAATCGAGCTCAAATGAAGCTTCTACCAAATGATCTCGAATCGATTATCGAATAGTTTGTTTGATTTTCAACCCTAAACATCATGCAGTAGCTTCCCAACAATGAGTTTGAACGTGTGGCATTGTATGTATCCACATGTTCTACTCTTTGATAATCCTATATTACTTTTATGTGGAAAAGCTGATAAATGCATGCTTACAATGATGCCTTGAACCTATAGACAATGTTAATCTCGTTGGAGTTTCGTCTAAATGGAATTTCTTTTTCGGGGTGTTCAGATACTGAAGGGGACATTTTGCGCAACGATGTGCCTGAGATATTTGATAACAGGTAGCAAGATAGTTTTATCTACACAAATCACCAGCGTGAATTAGTTGGAAGGCAGACAAACTAAACAATTTGTTATCGTATAGGGACTCTATAATAGCAGCTGTGCCTACCTATGAAGATTCTTATATCAAAGTTCCCAAGGTCTTGAACAAGGAGTGATAGTTGCTGCCTTCAGGTTCTTTTCCTCTTATGCTGATCTTATTGGATTCGATGGTGTCGATTTGTCCTGAACTTTTGTACATCATCGATTCAACTATTCTTGTTCGTTTTTTAGATGTGAGTGGTTTTTTCATTTTTGTAAGCCCTCTGTATCACCATATCATCATGATAGAATATCTCATTGTTTCAGAAAGTACTCTTTAGAATGAGATATGATCGTGAAGACTGCACTGCTATGATGGTGATCCATCCTCGTGTACGCACAACAATTCTAACTCGAGCCCCTTCAATTTAAATTTTGAGAAGAAGTTCAGCTTCTTTGAATAATAATGTCAAAACTTCGATTCACCTTCTTTAATGGAAAGAGTAACTGCAATGATAATGTTTTTATTGGCCTTGAAATACTATGAAACAAACTAAATTAAATTTATTAGTAATAACTTCAGAATAATAACTTCCAAGTGTAAGTAGTGCAAAGTTAAATAAGTGAAGAATGGGAGTATCCCATTCGATATTTACATGACAAAAAGGAATACTACTGCACAAACTCAAGGCTAGAAAATAAATGCCTCAGATCTATAATCTAGTTTTGTTGTTTTGACTTTTCTTTTTTTTTTTGGTTCAACCTTTTCTTTCTACTCCTGTGTCAACCACTATTTTCTCTAAAGGGCTACCACAAACAATAAACACATTAATAGAACCCACGAAAAAAATTGATGGGCGTTCCTGTAGAAATCTTTGCTCAATAAAACACTATGATTGCCAGAACAAGTCGAAGTCGTTACTATACAACGAACGGTCCTGAATTTCCAAATTCGCGACATGCCAATTTATGAGCTTCAACTGAAAACATTTACACAAAAGAAGTGCAAAAGGAAAAATCCACCACTCACTTTCATCCCTGCATTTTATATAGAAAACATAAGGAGCATATTAGAATTAACATATGATACGAGGCTGATCACCAAAAACAGAAATTGAAAGAGCTTTAAAGACGGCTCACATATTCCATGGCTGAAAGTTGGGAAATCTTCTACTTGATTGTGTACGATAGTGAACATAACCACAAATGAATGCAACAACCTGGAAGAGAAAAAAGGATGGACCAATATTGATGAAAACACCAGCGAAACAGCAAAAGGTCAAAAGATAAATAACTGTGGGTTCAAGAATTTCAATAAAACAAGAGTCAATTTTTTATTTTTTTTGTTGATATTTAAGTAGGTAGCTCAGCCATAAGTATGATATGTAAACTAAATTTGAATAAACAGAAGCTACTTACAATATTTATCAAGGATGTGATGTTCCATAAAGCATATACACGAGCAAGACCTGCTGAACGTCTGGGTCCATGGCTGAATAAAGCGTTGATCCCAGCAGGAAAGGGAAGCAAAATTCCCAGGGGCATGATAAACAAAACAAGAAAGATGTCTGCTAGGGAAAGCGAATACAACTGTAGCAATGTGAGCAACACTAGACTAAAATCTCCTAGAAGCAGGATAGAGATGACCAAACCAACCAGATCCTGCAGCATAGCAAGACACTTTCAGGAAGGCGTACAAAATGAATATTGGCTCACACCCACAACTATATCCTTCTCCAGTGTGTGTGTGTGTGTGTGTGAGAGTGAGAGAGAGAGAGAGAGAGAGAGAGAGAGAGAGAACGACCTGATGGCCAACAGGCTTAGTGTTGTGAATTAGAAAAGAGAGGACAAAAATAAAATCTCTCTTCTCCTCAAGCACCTTCAAACTGCTGATATCTAAAATCCCACTATAAATCTTCCTCCTCATATTACCTTCGACACTTCTCTCAGTTTGACCTAAATAAGTCTTATTTGAACTCTCATCTTTCAAATAGATACCTACAGCACTGATTCCAAAAAAAAAAACCCACAATGTATCAGAGAAAGCTGAAATGAGAAAAATAATTTAATAAGATCAGTGTCTACTAATCCTGCTTTTTTAAATAACGAGTATTAGCACGTGTGTCGCACGTGTAGGATGAATTTTTTTCATCAAAATTATTAACCGTGAATAATAATTTTTTTATAAGGATATACAATCTATATTAAGTTAAATTAAATTAGAGTCATAATATAATAGTCCTATTCATAATAGAATTCTATATGATTTTGGTTTAGAATTTTAATATAAAATTATTAATCATAAATAAAATCTTTAATAAAGATATATTAGGCAATCCATATTTTGTAAGAAATATTCATACTATAAAATATGAAAATAATAAATTACTATATATAACCTTAAATAAAATCTTTAATAAGGATATATTAGGCAAATTATATTTTGTAAGAAATATTCATACTTTTATATAGGTAATAGATAATAGATATTAGATACTTACAACTTGATGAAGCCAGTTATTCATATTAAACTATTTTATGAGTAACTCAAAAAAAAAAAAAACTTTGGGAAACCTTATAGTCACATCTAATTATTTTTAGTGCTTGAGCATCAAAATTTTCATCAAGGCATACAAACAGAGTCATGCACAATGCATATTCAATGATTCTGCTGTTAGCAAAGCTGCATACCGTGAATGCTGTTCATTTCCAGAACTTCCTAATGACACACGGCCCACTTCCACTTCTTCTATGGCATATATCAGAAGTCCATAATGACAATAACCATCACTTGTAGCCCGAAACCAAGCAAGATCCACATGTACATCATAGACCCTCAACGCAGGATTTGCAAAAGTTTCAAGCCATTGATGGACTGGGCGAAACTTTGATCTGAGGCAACCCCTTCTTACCAAGCGCAATTGTGCATTCAAACCAGCCACAAAGCGATACCATGTAGTTGGTGGCACGGCCTGAAACAGAAAGTCGATTCAGTAGACAAATCATTTACAGATGACAGAAATGATGACCCTCAGTAAGATTTATTGGTTCAAAAACATATATTGATTAAACAGGATACCTGACTCATCAGACTGGTTATGATGTTGTCATTATGAAGGATGAAAGGAGTCATGTAGCTTCCATCACCTCCAAACAATAGAGACATCGGAAGTCTTTGATGGAGACGAGGAGGAAGATCATCTCTCTTTTCATCACCACCAAGAAAAAAGTCAACATATGCTAGCATTAGATCTGGTGTCGCAGCAACCTACAGAGAAAGAATAAGAATGATTATAGCTTTGAAACCCCACATTTTCAGTTAACAGCTCAAAGAAATCTCTATACTCCAAGAGACATCTAAAACAAAGTCTTGTGCCGATAGACTTGGATGGTGTTTGAAACAAAAGAGAGAATATATTTGATTATAATGTCAAGTCATTAGTGAAATGAAAATTATAAGCATGGCATTAGGTTACATAACATAGCAGATATACTTGTCCCTCAGCAAAGGTTCCTGTGGACCTGTCTAAACCATTGCAATCTCTTTAAATAAACGAAATCCAGAATTCCCGAACTAGACTCACCCATCAAAAGGAAAGATCAAAACAAGAAAAAGAATGCTGCATTCAACCAAAAAGAAAGACCAAATGCATCCACATGAGAGAGAGAGAGAGGGAGAGAGTTATTCTATGTATCTCAAAGCATACTCAGCTATTAAGCATAATATAATACTCAGAACCTCATGCAACTTCTTTGGAAGAGATCTAATACTTCAAACAAGGAAGAGATTTAGGCCACAATGGATTGAACCATAAAAAACATGGAAGGCTATATTTCAAACAAATTCAATCAACATTATTTTATTTTATTTTAAACTCGAATTTTTTACCTTCAGTCCTTCATATAGAGCACGGGAACGACAAGAACGTAAGCAAGCATGGTCATATTCAGATCGCACAAATTCTCGTATTTTCTGCAACTTCATTCTCCTGCGCCATTGTTGCCATGACCATGCAAAAGGATAGGCAAGAACACAAAGAATACTGTGAACTGAACCTTCCCACCACTGATATGCAGCAAGAGCGTTGATCTCATCCACAAAAGTGTTAAATGCGCCCTCATATCTACCATTTCCCAAAAAAAAAAAAAAAGAAGGAAACATTTATGCAAATCATTGGTGCTTATCTGCCCAGCAACAAAACTCAAGAACAAATGCCAAAGGATGAATATTGGGATCAGGGAAATACAAATTTTTTAGACAACGTGCTTTAGATTAGCAGATGGAAAGCGGCAGACAGAGAAAGGACTTACACTATTTCTTTGACTTGTTCCGGAGGTATATGAGGAAGATGCCAAGGCTCACTAAACGTGTTTGGACCCATAAAGTACATCCTGTGCACGTGACTCTGCGACTCCTCCACTCTGTTAGTTTCCAAAACCTGATTGCCAAACATTATATTAATTGTCTTTATTAATTCCTAAGGAAATTGGTAATGGCTGGGAAGATATAAAACTTTGCAGCATTTATTCTATATATTTCAAGAATCATGAGAAATAAAGTACCTCATTTAAAGACTCCAGAAAAGGGAATGAATGGTCGATTTGAGAACCATGTTGTGTAGGAGCAGGGCCAGGTAACTCATCAACTCCGATGAACTTCATTCGTGCAACACTTAAAACAAGAGCGAGCAAAATGAGAAGACCCAAAAGCAGGAGGCCAAACAACCAGGGTCCTCCGAATGTATATATCAGCTCTTCAAGTGCAGTATAACAGTGTGGCATGTGATATCTATCAGAAATACATTTGTAAGGACAAGGTGTTTCAGTGATACCACCTGCAAGGAGCAACCAGGAAGATAAGATAATGCAGCCAAAGTAATGAACTCATGACAATCAAAAATATAAGTTTGTTTCCCCTTAAATTGAGGCTGTCATACTAGTGAGGAAAATTGTGGTATGAATCTTGAAAGCATATTAATTTTTTCTCTTTTGAAAAAGGAAAAAATGAAAGATGTCTATCAATACAAATGTCAGGATTAATTTATAAATGACAACATAAACCACCTAGAATTCAGATACCTCGAACACGAATATAAATTGCACGATTTGGAAGCTCATCACTTGGGCATGAAGAACAGAGGGACCTATCAGATCCTGTGACATTTTTGTAGGTGCCAACTGGACATTCCTGAAGAAGGGCATCAAGATCAGATAACTGATATAAATTAGAAATGTAATAATAATAATCATCTAATCCTGTGTAGTGCTTTTCCTTTTCTTTTTGGTTTTGGGAGGGAACCTTTATTCGCCTTCAGGAAACAGAGCACAAATGTATACTAATGCATGACATCTAAAAGGGAGCTAGTATATGGGGGAGCCATTTTCGCTTTACAAAACAGAGATACAAAGTAACTTATAGATAACATCTAAAAGGTAGCTGTATCTCTCAAACTCAGTCATACTAAAGCTCAGCATGGGAACTTTTAAGAGGATCAGTAATTCAGAATGTTCATTCACTTTATTGATCATACTTATTGGTTCACTGAAAAATCTCAGAGTACAAAGAAAAAAACTCCACTGTACATCATTGCCTCTAGTTTCTTATTACGAATCTCAAAATAAGGCACCATTCCCTAAATATACTCCTTTAAAACCCCTCGTATTCAAATTTCAAATTTCAAATTATTAATTTTCCATAACTCCAGATGCTTTCATGTTATCAACTTGAAAATGAATTGGAGCAGATGATGGTAAACTTGCTGACAGTAAATGAATAAAGAACTACCTCACAGAATATTCCATAGAGGCCCTTTGGGCAAGCTTTTCCACTGACTGTTCCATTTTCGCCCATCTGACCTTGGTTGCCACCTAATCCACCCCTATGGGGTAAAAGGGAAAAAAAAAAAAAGATAACTGAATTTTACAGGAAATTAAAACCACAAAAAGACAGTAGATATGGGGCATGTATTTCCAGAGATGCTATGCATGGAAGAGTAAAGTGAACTCTAAATATTCATCTATTTATTCAAATGAATTGTCATAGGAAATCATTGAAGCATGTAGTTGGAACCAGCTTCATAGTCTCTTCATGCACATGACCATCAGATGTAGCATCCCATAAAAGTATAAGCCAAACTGAAGCGCTCAATATCCAAAAATTAAAAACTAAATAACACAAACTTTAAACTACCGAATCAAGTCACCCTAGGACAAGATCTCTTCTTCAAAAATGTCAGTGTTTTAATCAAAGTGATGTCTGTCAAATCTTTATATTAGAACTACTATTGATAGTGCTCAATGTCTATATTTCAATGGTAAATTAAACCAGACCACAAAAATAGAAGGAACTACAATACAAGTTCGGACTGTAGAAATGAGAAAATTAACAGAAATACATAAATCTAGTGAGCAAAAGAAGCACATGGAACAAAATCTAAACCAACTCCACGCAAAATGGCAACACTCAGCATGCAAAATCAAATCCAGAGAGAAGTATCTGAACTAACCCTGTATGAATCGTTCCATTGACCGTAGCTACAGGCCAATACACATCTCCAGTGGGAATATCCGACCAATGAAAATGAATTCTTCCACCACCACCACCACCACCACCACTCAGGCTACCATGACCTCCAACACTAGATAAATTTCCAGAATCACCAAGGTCCAGAGAGTGCAAAAATAACAATATACTACCACCAGATCCACCCCCAGGACCAATAATTGTGTTATCCATGGACACATTCTTCCCTTGAAGGCTCCCATTAAAAAAACTATCTCCATCTGCTCTAATAGAACCTTCAACTAACAAACTTAGCAAGGGATGCTCCAATGAACCTATCACTGCAAAGGTAAGAGCACTTGAAATCAAAGTCACCCACAATTATCACACATAAATAATTAAATAATTAGATATTTAATTTAAATGTATGTTCCATCTCCCTCGAGCTACTATAGACAACATAAATGTTCAGTATGCTTAAATGAGAGCTTTGGAAACGTCCAGGAACTAAATAGTTTCCCGTTTCTTATACAATCATGATCCATATGCTGACTACAACAAATAGACTACTATAGTAATAATGTTAAACTCAATCTTACAAAGAACACATGAAGGTAAGTCTAGTACATAGCCCCCAGCACAATCTTGATGTGATATCCAATCGTGAACCCCCAACAGGATACACAAAGATAAGAGATGACTCAACTTATTTCACATCATCGACAGGAAGGCTGTCGGCAAGTTCTTATAGCAAACAATTTCCAACTCAAAACATAAAAATTACAGATTGGCAACTCAGTAAAAAGCAAATAAACGTATAGTTTCCAAGAACTACAGCATCTCAAATTAATAAAAGAAAATTAACCATTAGCCAATAATTCATCAGCTGGAAAAAACTTATCTCACCTAAAACACCACCGCCAGCAGTAGACATTGCCAAGCTATCATCTCCACTTCCACTACCAAGTTCACAAGGCAAATAAGCATCCCCATATGGTATGCCACCTTCAATGCAGCTGCCATTATAACAGCCCATTCCACCCTTACCACCATGCCCACCACCACTACCAAGACCATTGCTCAAGACATTTCCTTGACCAACACCACCGTGGCACCCTGCATAAAGCAAATCCTAGATTGTAAAACATGTGGGAAATTCGAGTTAACCCTAACACCAGATTCTCCAATAAGAATTCTGAATTTATTCAAGAATGTAGAGGAGCAACTGAAACAATTCCATTTCATTCAAGCATCGAGGATTAAACAAATGGATAGCATGATTTACAGAAGATATTTGCATGACAGCCAGAGTCTTACCCATTCCAGATGTGCTTATAACACCAGAAGAGTGGACACTGATGGTTCTGGCTCTATGGAAATGAACAACAGAGCCTTCAACAAAACCCTCAACAAGGATATCCTCAACACGACAGATCTGAATAAATAAGAAAAGCATTAAAAAAATCTTCTCCAACATGGAAAAGAATATCAAAACTGTAAAAAACAAAGCAATTACAAAATCTAAGGATTTTTTAATGGCAAATGTGCACCTGTAAGGTAAAGGACAGGGAAGAGTTCACATTACAGTCTTCAGGTGGGTAAAGCAGCTCATTAGGACAATCTTCAGAATCGCAGTGAAGTTTTGGTGTCCTAACAAGCAACAAAAACTAATTTTGGCCAAAAAAAAGAGGGGCATGTCTACTGTTAATTAAACAAGAACTGGAACTTACACAGCCTCATCTGAGGAGTTTTTCAAAGGACCACGCAGAACAGATCCAGGACCAATCTTCAGCATAACATGAGCAAATAGCAAGTAAAACCCAATTAATAAATATAATTTATGCCAAATACACAATCTAGAACTGTGCCACATATATCACACCAAACAAAAATACTTCAAACAAAGTGAGAAGCAAGTTAAAATAAGGCAAAAGAAAGAAAGAAAGAAAGAAATACACCTCAATGCAAGACATGCTTACATTATCAACCAAACCAGAGAAACTTTTGGAGGTTCTAAGTTCAATGCCCATTAATTTAATCAAATGAAGCAAGCAGCTATGTTAGTCAAACTTGTAGGGTTGTTTAAAGAAAAGTTGTAGAAACTAGAAACCAATGCTGACAAACACAAGAGGCAACATAGAATATGAAACTAGAGAATTCTCATGTCAAAGAAAAGGAGACAAGGTTATCAAAACATAATCTACAGAATTGGAAAATCTACAACAAAAATAGAAACGATCAAGTCATACTGTCATAGATATCCAATGGCATGTAATCAGCACAAATCTCAAATTTTATGAAGAAATGAAGTTAAGAAGGAAGAGATGTCAGAAAATAGTAGCAGACACCTAGTGACGTGATGACCAATAATACCATGGTAGTTCGTACCAAGACTCAAGATAAATGCACAGTAGAAACTGAAGCTAGAAGTTAGATAGGTGGCCCATAACATGTAGTGACGACTAAATATTACATTGAGGAAGCCTAAAAAGAGAGTCACAAAAGGACAAAAAATAAAAGGCAAAAGAGGTTAGGAAAAGTATCAATTAATTTCAGATCCAAGACGAGAATCATGAGCATCAAAATAATCATGAGATGTAAAAAAATTGGTATGAATATAATTGCTTACATTGATGCTATAAAACAATGACAAAACAAGGCGTTGAGCTTCTATACAGTCTCCTGGTCCGGTCAAATTTAATAAACCTTGCCCATGAACTCCCAGATTTGCATTTGAATGGATCATGGATGATTCCTGTTAAAGATGAAGAGACAAGTACTTCATGTGTGGACAACACAAAGCACAATCAGACAATGTTCAAATGGATAGCAAACTCACCCTCAGGACTATAAGATTACTAGCCTCAAGAGATGATGTATCAACATTTACATCTCCACCACCATCTATTAACATCTTCGAGTTCCACATCAAAAACATTTTAACTGACATGCGAAGAGCTCCAAAAACCTAGAAAAGAATGTGAAATGCAATAATTACATTTTATCACCATGTATTTATCATTAGCAAGACTCATATAATAATAATACTATGGCAAAGAAAGAAATGCTGGCATAAGCTCAACATCCCTCCACTGCTCCACAATATGCTGTTAAAAGCAACAGATAAATTTAGTAACAACTCATCTAGTGAATGCAAGGAAGCAGACAAAAAGAAAAGGTTTCAGTTTGTCAACACCTCCATATAATGCTCCATACACCAAGAAAGAAAAAAATTCACTCACTCTGATCTCAGAATCACTCATTAACAGCTCTTCTGCCACTAATTCAAACTCTGACATTGAATAGTGCGCAAGCCCAAAACTCAACACTCCTCCACACAGAAGGCTGATTTGTCCTTGAACCTACATGCATGAATAATGCTGAATTAGGTTCTTATGAGTGATAATTGTGCCTGGAAAAATGATATGAACATGTGTAACTTTTTATTACAGGTACCATCTACTAGCTCGAAAGATAACATATGCAACAAATAAATCTTAACCAAGTCAAAGATACACTGCAGAACACTCATGTGAAGCTGGGTAGATATGACTCAATTATCTAGACTTCACTGACCTGGACGCGACTCCAGAGCAAGGGCACAGCAGCCTTTGCCTGATTCTGGATATAGACATTTGTCAAAAATGGTTGAGGGAAATCCATAAGGAGCGTGTCCGTATATGTATCTTTGTAGTTATTGCTCACAGTAAGGCTGCGAGGAACAGAATCATAAAATGTACCCGCAGCACCTGCATTTTCAAGGCATCCAAGACTGCTTCCTCCTGCAATAAAAGACACGGAGGTTATGGTTCATTGGATCAACCCTCAGTACGATAGAAAGATAAATGCATCATGGGTCATACCGTGTGCAGATATAACTGGGTCATCATGTCGGCTAAAAATATCAACCGACACTCTACCACCACCACCTCCAGCAAAACCACTACCCCCACAAGCACTTATCCTGCCAATTCCAATCCTGCACTTCCCAAGAAATTACATGGTTAAAATAAGTCAATTACAGGATCACCTACAGAATGAAATTATAAAAACACAGTAAAATAAGCATGGGATGATCATTCATCAATTAGAAATGTTGAATATACCCAAAAGAAGAGGAAGAAAGAGAATCAAGAGATGCAAATCTGAATATTTTCATTTGAATTTGGCACAGACACAGGTTTAAGAAAATGAAATTTTTGAATTCCATAGTACATAAATAGGAGCCATCTATATCCCTCAAAACCCCAACCAAAAGAAAAAGGAAAGGTAAAATATCTAACTCTACCATAAGAAGTAGGTGTTACTAGATCATGCAGGTTTTTTGCCAGATTTAATTTCATCAAATAAGTACTTTCAGAGCTTTCCTAGAACATACTGGAATTTTCTTTTCTAGTTTTAACTTATATCAATTCTCAAACTGTTAAAAGGAATTAATAACCCACAAAATGGAGAATGCAAAACAGCTTGTAATGGCACAATCATGTCGCACAAAATCTTAAATTATATGATGGTAGTAGGTTTACAGAGAAAAATGGAAATTAGAAGGGTTAGGAAAAACCATAGAACAAGCTCTCCTAAAGGTATGCCATCTCCTGACTCATAACAGCGCAAACTATCAGTCACCAAAGATTCAGACACCATAACACATACACACGCACGCACCAAAAAAAAAAAAATGGTGTGGCTTTGATGTTGTAGACACATCCGACGACACAAGCAAGCTGAAGCTGCTTTGTGATATTAATGCACTCAATAACAAATCAATACCAGCAATAATTCATTGTAACCCTCAACACATCCCCAGAACAGTATGCATATGTATTTCACCCACTTATGACACTCTACCATAAAATAACCATTCAAATCATAATCTATTATCAAGATAAGCAACAAAGAGTTCTTCACTCAGCTACAACCAAGATCACTTAGGACTTAGGATGAGTTCACAATTCTTAAGTGAAGGGCAATGAAACCATAACAGGAGAATTACAAAGAAATTTACATCTTATAAGTCTTGATGTATATGCTGCCTCCAGACCCTCCTCCACCTCTGACGTCTGCATCGCCTCCATCGGCCAAAACACTGCCATTCACCTCCAAAAGATTCGATACCAAAAACATTATTCTCCCCCCTCCACCACCCCCATAATCGACTTCCCTGCTCGTCGTCCCTCCTCTACTCCCATAACTCCACGGCTTATTCAAGCTCGACCACGCATACGCATCCCCACCCCACACATCTTCAGGAAGCTTACTCTCATCCTTCAAACATGCTGCACCCCTGCCCCCATGTCCCCCACCCGCTCCATCCACTCCTTGCGGGGTTCCACTCGTCTGGATAGGCGGGTCCCCGGCCAACCCAGTAGTGTTGACAGCAGAACCATTACCTAAGGTTGCGTTATCGGCAACTAACTGAAAGGTGCCACAGATTATCGAAGAACTCTCACCCAAAGTGAAGTTGCCCGTAATGTTTACAGCAAGCTCACATCCAGAAAACGATGAGCAATTCACAGTAACATTGGGCGCAATGACGAAATTACCCTTGCCTTCTACATACACATCCTTCGATAAGTTCAGGTTGGAGACAATTTGACAGGTGGTGTCGAGCGAACCAATGCCACCGAGATCGGACTCGCATGAGAGCGACGGCGGATGCGGCGGCGGAGGGGGAGGCGCTGGCGGCGTGTAGTCCTGGTGGAATAACAGAATATCCGAGTCGAAATCCAAGTCAGAATCCGACTCCGCAAAAGCAACCACCGAACTAGGGTTTGCAGAGACTGAGAGCAATAAGATGGCCGCCAATCCAATCAGATGAGGTGAAAGTGTGAAACGAAGCTCGGAAATAGCCATCGACTGGTAAGAATAGTCATCACATCAGGCCGCCGGAAGTGCAAAAAGCAAAAATGGGTTGCATCTGCATAACTTTTTCCGATCAAATCCCTCCGCCACCCAACCGCTACTTCCGGCAGAAGCTATTCCCTACGAACTTGAAATTCGTGAGCAGAGAGAGATGGAGGTGGCTGTGCGCCTACAAAAGCGATAGATAGATACAGGTTTGTATGTAAAGATAGGGGATGGGTTTTGAGAAGAAAGTGGAAGAAAATGGGGGGAGGGAGAGAGAGAGTGATGAGATTTTAGAGAGAGATGGAAAAGGGATGGAGTTTAATGTGGGGGTGGGGTGGGTTGGGGTGGGGGGGGGGGAGAAGGTGGCAACATGCCACGGTTATTTTTTCTTTTAATTTAAGTATTTTTAACATTTATTGTAAATAGTGGAAAAGTTTGTACTAACCATTCTAAGTTCACTACCTAATTCTTTCTTTGACTTTCTTCTTTTGTTTTCTTCTTTTCATTATTCAAGATTTTTCCTATTTAAATTAAGACAAAAAAATTTATACACCGGTTGCACGGATCGACTCATTCACGCGTCCAAAATGCGCATTCCATGCGCATGCACGTGCTGAACACTTGTGCTGAAGCTCACCCAAAATTCGCTCCAATAGACCAACCTTTGTGTATAGTTAGACCAACCATGTGTAGGTAGGTCTAACTATATACAAAGGTATGTCTAACATATATAAAGGTATGTGCTTAACTATATATAAAGGTATGTCTAACATATACAAATGTATGTTTAAGTATACATAAAGGTATGTCTAACACAACGTAAAAGTATGTCTAACATAACGTAGTGGTATGTGCCAAAATTCAAAAATCAAGCCAAAAAAAGACAAGACATTGAATCTGGGCAGAACTGGTATGTTTAACATAACTTAAAGGTATGTCTAACATATACTATTGATATGTGATTTTTTTCAAAAATCATGAGTGAAAAAAAAAAAGTGCGGTCCCCCCTGACCCGGGTGCATGGATCTAAGATCCATCTGATTCACAAGAGACTTACTCTTAAATTAAACCTATTATTTTCAAGAGCTTTTTTTTCAAAATTTTTACATTAATAAACTTAACATGATATTTAATATTGTTTTTATTCTTCAAAAAAAATTTCTTTTAGAAAGTATATTCAAAAAAATATTTAGATACGCAAAATGAATAATATTTTTGACCACTTTAAAGATGAGAAAGTTGATTTTAACGTCTCTAATTTTTCTATCTTGGTTTGATTTCCACTTTCTCTCAGTTTTAATATTTTACTTATAATTAAGAGTCCAACTTTTTCTTACAATAGAAAATAAATGGAAAAATGGAACAAAACTTTAGTAGCACATAAATGGTATTTCATTTTCAATAATCTGCACTAAATTCTACACAAAAATATATATCATAATATTTCAAATTATTAATTTATTTATTGAAACTTATATTGTAATTGATTAGCATATTTAGTTATTTACACTCGTAAACATTATTTAATATAATGTTGTACTCTTTATGTTCTAAATTTAATAAATAAATATAGATCATATGACATTATTGAATGAACCTTAATGTAAAAAATCATATGATATTTTAATCTATTTTCAGTAATTTTATATTTTATTTTAATATATTTTTAGCAATTTTACGTAATAGTATCTTGATTCTCATAGTTGTACTATCCATGTTGAGAAATGATCACCCATATTGAATTTTAAATTTCTATATTATCACCAGCATAGTATAAATTATCAGCCATGTCATGTTAATTTATATTTTTTAGATTATAATTCATGTTGAAAAATTAACACATATTATCTAGTATTCCATATAGTTAACGTACATCATAAATGTAAGTTAACAAAAACAACACACAAAAAAAGGGAGATAGTGTCGGAACAATGTGGCACCACACTGTACAAATCTTTAGAATGTCACTAATAATAACAACATTATGTTAGGAGAGAATAAAAGACGTCCACCATCATCACATTACCGTTTTCTTACACATGGATACTAAAACTATATAAATACATAAATATGTTATGCATTTAACTTTTTCAAATTGTGCGATTTGACCAAATTTCAAAAGTTTGATTATTTTACTGTGTGAGGATATTTCCCTCGCTGCATCTAATCCATTTGATATTGTTATTTTTCTTCTTAACAATAATGTATATCTTTGTGTCAAAATTTCCACTATTACACCTATTAATTAACATAAAAACTCGTGTGAGACGGTCTCACGGATAATTTTCGTGAGACGGATCATTTTTTATCCATTGATCAAACCCATATCCATTAAGTTATATGTGAATTTGAAAGTTTGGGTTGTGGGTCAACCCGTCTCACGTAACATGATCCATGAGACGGTCTCACACAAGACTCACTCATTAATTAATAGCAGGGGCGGATCTACATGGCAGCATGGGGTACAAGTGCACCCCTGAAAAATAAAAAAAATATATTATATATTTACTAATATACCCTTAACCATTTACATAATTACAATTTTGTCATTATACATATATTTATTTACATTCTACCCTATTTTGCCATTATACAATATATTATATATTATACTTATTAAGGTTTGAATATCATTATTCATATTCATTAATTGAATCAACTATTAGTTTATTTGTTTATACATTAAGGTTTGTGTATTTTCGTAAATGTGTATGAAATGTATTGATTTTATGATATTTGTGTTGTGATTTTAATGAGTTCATGATGTGGGTTGATATTATAGTTTTAATTTCGTATAGAATTGAAGCTATATATTTCATGTATTATATTCTCATGATGTGGTTTAAATCTCAAAGATTGTTCCTCTTCTTTTGACATATAAAAAATACTCAAACTTGCTACATTTTATCAATTCGAGTTTTCAAGTATTGATTTGATGACTCTTGAATGCAATCTCAACATATTCATTGAAGATATGCAAAAAGATGATAGGTTTCAAGATTTACTTGATCTTGGTGCTATTTCGAAGAAGCTAGTAGAGACAAACAAGCATGTCATTTATCCGTAAGTGTATTTGTTTATCAAATATGTATTTGCATATTTTAATCGAACAACTTTTACGTACAATGTTTTTCTGTTATATATTTATTTATTTGTTCGCACCCCCATCTTCCAAATCCTGGATCCGCCACTGATTAATAGGTCAAACATTTTTGTCATCTCTATTTTCTCATCTTTTTATTTTTCTTTTTTTTTAATTTTCCTTTTGATAATGCATATTAATAATAAATGAAAATTTATAGAGATAATTAATAATGAAGAATATTATGGAATCTTCTCATCCTACCTCAAATATTGAAAAGTGAAATCAATAATGGTCAATCTCAATCCAATGTGATGTATCTAGGGGTGATCATTGTGCAGTTTTAACGGTTTCTTCCTTAATTTTAAATCATATTGTTATGCGCGGTTTAGTTTATGAGTAAAATTAAAATTGTGGTTTTTATATAAAAATTGAATGCACGGTTTTAAACAGTTTGGTTCGGTTTGGTGTGGTTTTGGCGGTTTTTAATTTCATTTTGTTTTATTACAACAATGACTTTAATATCTTATGATATATTAAATATTTTAAAATAATAATTATGTTGTATTCACACACATATATAGTTTTATCAAAATTTAACATTGATGTCTTCTAATTTATATTGTATAATAATTAATTAAAATTTTCACAAGTAAACTACCACCTGATTAATATATAATTAATAACTTAAATAAAATATGAGTTCAAATGCTCGCATTAGATTATTTAATTAAGAAATTGATTATTTGTCTTTTATAATTAGCACCACACTTCTATAGCATATATATTAAAAATGATTTAACCTAAAACTAAGAATACATTTCTTTAGTTTAGTGTGTATATATATATATATATATATATTAGATAAAAAGAGTTTGTGAGAGAGTTCATAACCATTACACACATTAAAATATAGACACACAAATCAATTAAATATACAATACAATATCAATATTACTCAAAATATAAAATATAGTATTACAAATCTATAATATATATATATAACTAAAGGCGGTTTGGTGTAGTGTAATTTCAATCAAAAACTATAATCAACCATGTAATGCAGTGTAATTTTGGTTAATATTTCGAATTGCGGTTTTTTCTGAAATTTAACAAAAAACGGTGTGGTGTGTTGTGGTGCAACTAGTTGGTGCGGTTTTTCGGTTTGTATGATCATCCCTAGATGTATTTTTAACATTTTTATTTAGTCCTACATAATTGAAAACATGAATATATGATTCCTTTTTTGAGAAACTAGTTTTAGTTAAATTGGAGGGTGGAATGGTTTATGGTTATAACATGAAAGGTTTATACCATAAAACATATTCACTTTTATAAAGTTGAAAAATTTTACGCCAAAATTATTGTTCTCAGAAAACAAGAAAAATAGATACAAATTAAACCATATTATAGTCAGATTTATAGGTAAAATTGAAAATTTATCTTAAATTAAATTAAATACGTTTATTTTTCTACACAAAAACAATTTTCTTTTCAGATTGAAAAATAATCAAAATATGCCCAGTAATTTTAAACATTTTTTTCGAATATAATCTACATCACAAAGGCAAAAGGATAAACAAAAAAAAAAGTTAAATAAACTCTATCTGAAGAAATAATTAAATTCTTAATAAGTCAATATTTTAATTTCGTGAGGACGACAATATTGTATATTATAATATTTTAGTTACAGACACGAATAGGACTGAGATAGTAATTGTTACTAAATATAAAGTTAGAAGTATCAATAATTTAAAATCTTTATTTACAAAATAAAAAAGAAGACCCAAAAAAACTCGACATTGAAAACAGTCACATCTAATTAGATATTAAAATTACACAATTAAAGACAAAAATATTGTCGACATGATATGAAACGTGGCCTAATAATGGACGTCGACTGCATGAATTTTGCTGTAATAAATAATTCTTCATATTCTAGATAGAGACTAGAAAGATCAAAATACTTGGCACGAGTGATTGTAATAAGGCGACACGTGTCATGAAATTCGTGTTACAAAAATTGTGACATCAAATTTTATAATATAATAATAGCGATAAGCAGGACCCAACTATTCAACTTCATTTATTTATTTATTTTAATAATCTTTGGTTTTTAACTTTTTGTAGCAAATTAACTTATCATTCAATTACGATTTACTTGAACTCAATAAAAAATAATTGCATATATAGATTCAATTTTGAAGGAGGGGAGAAATTAATGATTATGTCTTAGCACAATGAATTTATAAAAAATTATTTATACACAAAAATTTATGTTAAATTGAATTTATAAATCAAATTCATTTTCATAATTTTATAAATAAATTAGAGTTACTAGCCCAGATTACCCATTTTCGTATAAGGGAGGAAAATTTTACCCACCATTATAATATTTTTACCCAACATACCCATAAATTTAAAATATTGTCCCCAAATACCCATTTTCATATATACTGCCTACTCTGCCTACTCTGACTTTGATCAGTGTCAGAATTCATTACTTAATCATCTATATTATAATATATATTAATTGATTCGAATAACTTAAAATATACTCATATATATCTATGTAATATATATTGATTTATATTAATTGAAATTAAAATTACAACGTGTAATATATTGATTTATATAAAACAATTTAAGTGTAATATAAATTTATTGGAATGTAAATTGATTAAGTAATAAATAAATTATAAGTGTAATATATTGTATCTTGTAATATAAATTTATATTAAGTGTAATATATTGATTTATATTAATAAAATATTTGTAATAAATTTTGAACAACTACCCCACCCAAATTAGGGTTTAACGAATTAAAATCCCCTCCTTCTTCCCATTTTTCTCTATACTTCTCTCTCACTATTTTCTCTCACTAGCGGCGCCGCTCCTCCCATTTCTTCCTCCCATTTTTTCTTCCGGCCGATCCTCCTCCCATTCTTGCTCTCTACTCTTCCGGTCGGCGAGCATTTCTCGAGTGTTAAATGGCCGAAGAACAGGTTAGTGTTTATACTTTGTTTGATTATTTATAGTTTGTTTTTTATTTAGTTTGATTATTGTGATTTTGTATGATTATTGTAGTATGCAATTATTGTTGTGATTAGTATTGAACTGTTGTTGTGATGTAGGAATGGCCAAAATAATTGTTTTCTCATAAAAATTGAACTATGAAAAATCAAATAGATTCGTTAACCCCACAAATTTTAGGTTAACGAAACAAATTAGCTAGAGAAATTTCTATCATTCGTTAACCCCTAAATTTGTGGGGTTAACGAAATGCACTAATTTTCCAATTTGATTCGTTAACCCCACTAATTTTAGGGGTTAACGAATATACATAAATATTAAGCCTCAATTCGTTAACCCCTTAAGATAGGGTTAACGAAATGTCCCTCAATTTTCCAATTTGATTCATTAACCCCACTAATTTTAGGGGTTAACGAATCAACATAAGTATTCGGCCTCAATTCGTTAACCCCTTAATTTTAGGGGTTAACGAAAGAAACGAAATCACTCAATTGTGCAATTGGATTCGTTAACCCCACGGATTTTAGGGTTAATAAATCAACATAATAATTTTAGGCCTCAATTCGTTAACCCCTTAAGTTTAGGGGTTAACGAAATCCCTCAATTCGGCAATTGGATTCGTTAACCCCTAAACTTAAGGGGTTAACGAATTGAGGCCTAAAATTATTATGTTGATTCGTTAACCTTTATACTATAAGGGTTAACGAATTCGAATAAATTTTTTTTTCTAATTACTAATTTCTAATTCGTTAATTCCTAATGTAGTATTTAGTCCACTGGTTAATTTTAAATCTTAAGCTTTTGTTAGCACTAATTTCCTTAGGTATAATATTTTAATTCGTTAGGCCTACTTTTTTAAGTCTTTAATTAGTTTATTAATTTTCAAATTGTTAATTAGTTAAGCCCTACTTATAAATTAGTTAAATTAGTTTATGAATTAGTTAAGCCATACTTACTTTTAATTAGTTTGTTTAGCTAATTCCTCAATTAGTTAATTAATTTTTTAATTCAGATTCGTAGTTAATTTTTAATTAGCTCAGTTAATTTATAATTCGTTAGTTTATTATTTTTTTAATTCGTTAAATAGTTTAGTTAATGATAATTATTTTAATTCCTAGTTAATTTTTAATTTGTTAGTTTTCGTTTATTAGTGAACTTTAATTTAGTAGTTAGTAGTTAATCATTATTCCCTTTATGGTTGTTTAATTATTTTATCGTTTTTTAATGTAGTGGACATATGTTCGTGAGGAATGCCAGCGAACCATCGCATATATAAATGGATATGTTCGGCTTGCGGTACTTGATGAGGTGAAGGCACAGCTTCGATCTATGGGTCGACAGTGTCTCCGTGACTTTTGGAGGACGAGTTTCGGCCATTTCCTGTTGTGGAAGACGGAGAGAGAGTCCTGCAAGGCTTTCTTACACGTCCTCATGTCATATGAGGTGCGTGGTGACCAGACACCAGCAGACGAGAGGTGGTTCTGTGTAGGGCAGGGAATGAGTATTTGTCGCTTCGGTAAGCGCGAGTTTGCCCTAGTGACGGGGTTGAAGTTCGGCAACTCAACTTTCAAACCGACCACAGTTCACACCCCACCTGATGGAGCAGTGTATTGGAGGGTGCACGCCGAGTCTTCCCGGGTCACAGTGTCTGACCTCCGTTCTCGATTCACAGCCGGCGAGTTTGCTGATAGTGTGGAGGACACGGTGAAGATTGCCAAGATTTTGATCCTCTATCTCATACTGCTCGGGGTGGACGCCGGCAAGACAACTGTTGATCGATGGGTTTGGACTTTGGTGGAGGATGAAGAATTATGGGAGAGCTTTCCATGGGGGAAGTACAGCTTCCTCACCTTGTGCAATTACATTGATAAGTTACCGAAGACAATTCCTGCTCGTACCTACACACCGCATTACCATTTCTATGGTTTCTCGATATCCCTGCTGGTATGTCCCTACAAATTAGTTAGTCGACATTTCTTTAAATTGTGTTTAGGTTTTTGATAAGTTTTTTTTTTGCTAAATTAATTTCCAAATATGACCTCTTTAGATATGGGCTTTTGAGGCGATCCCCATTACCTCCCAGTTTGCCGGGTATAGATTGGACACGCCTATCCTGATGCCCCGGTGTATGAAGTGGAGTTTGAAGGTATCGGAGACGGATGTTTCACAAGTGTTCGCAGGCGAGGTATGTACTATTTATTTTTTTAACACGGTAAGTTCCCACTTATTGTGATCATGATTCTTTACTTCTATAATTTTGTTACAGGTCGAGTGTTACACAACACTGACACCCACTGACGATGAAGTGATTCAGCTGTACTGGCAGGATATCGATGATGATATCCTGATGGGGGTCCAACTCCCTATGAGAGGACGTGGAGGTCGTCGTGCTACTGATCGTACTCCACAAACACCTTCTGCACGTACACCTTCTGCACGTTCGAGACCTTCTGCACCCATCGGAGATCCTGTAGAGGCCGGTCCGTCGAGGACACGTCCTGTCCGAAGAGAGCGACGTAGGACCGCAGTACCCTCCCAGGCGGTCGGCGAGCCATTTGACGACGTGCCCCCCCACACCCGTCGCTCTCTGATGAATTACAAAATTAATATCACAACAAATTAACTAAACAAAGTTAACGAATTACAAAATTAATATCACAACCAAAATTTAGTGAATTATAAATTAACTAAACAAAGTTAACGAACTAAATTAACTAATTAACAACTTAAAAAATCAATAAATTAAGTAAGGCGAAACGAATTAATAAAAGTTTGGCTAACAAATTTATTAATTATAGCTAATGAAATTAGGGCTTAGTAGGGCTAAAGCAAATTAAAAACTTAACTATCGAACTAATTAACGATTTATAATAGGCCAATAGACTAACAAATGAACAATTACGAATTAACAAAAATATTAGCCGATTGGAAAATAGGAATTAACGAATTAGAAAATAGTAATTAATGAGAGAAAAAATGTAAATTCGAACATTGGTTTATTTCGTTAACCCTTATAATTTAGGGGTTAACGAATTCTTGTGATATCCGGAGGTTGTTTTGTTAACCCTTATAATGTAGGGGTTAACGAAATTTTGGGGTTTTTTGCTAAGTTTCGTTAACCCTTATAATATAGGGGTTAACGAAATTTTAAGGTTTTTTGCTAAGTTTCGTTAACCCTTATAATTTAGGGGTTAACGAAATTTTAAGGGTTTTTTGCTAAGTTTCGTTAACCCTTATAATTTAGGGGTTAACGAAAGTTTGGGATTTTACTTGCTAGTTTCGTTAACCCTTATAATTTAGGGGTTAACGAAATGTTGGGATTTTTTTGGTTGTTTCGTTAACCCTTCAAATTAAGGGGTTAACGAAATGAAACATAATTTTCTCAATTTTGTAGAAAATAATTGTTACCAAAATAATTCTTACCAAAATTCTTACCAAAATAATTCTTACCAGAATTCTTACCAAAATAATTGTTCATAGAAATTTTATAGGAATTATTGAAAAAATTAACGAAAAAAAATTAACAAAAGTGTAAATCTCTAACATTCAAACAATAATCAAACAAAATTAAACAATAATCAAATAACTAACCATTCAAACAATAATCAAACAAAATATTATAGACAACTAACTATTTTAGCCATTTCAACTATAAACAAAATTAAACTTTAAAACAAATTAAAAGTGTTTATATGCATTGAAATACTTGATGAATACTCTAAATTTGTTTTGGATGAATCCTTGAAACTTCAAATTTTTAAGAGAACTCCCCCGAATCTGTGAACGTGAATTGTGTGGAATGAATTCAATATTGTAAATTTGAATATTAATACTAAGGTAAAGTTTTTGTTTAATGAATGGAATGATTGATCATATTGTCTTATTATTCACGTGAAAAAATAAAAGTAAAAAGAGGTAAAAAAAGTCAAAAGAATCTCTGCAAAGCAAAGTACATCAGTTGCAAAGTAAAGTACATCAGTTGAAAGTCAAAAATGAGTATTTGGGGATAATAGTTTATATATATGGGTAGATGGGGATAAAATATTATATTGATGGACAATAAAGTGAACTGCTTATATATAAATGGGTATCTCGGGCTATTTCTACAATAAATTATAGAGCCTTATAAAAGAAGATTACAGATTGAGCCATCCCATCTCACATGTGTTTATAAATTTATGAGATTTTTTTTACAAAATTTATACATACAAAAAAGTATAGACATAAAAGCTTTAAAAAATAATTCATGTAAATTTAGCTGACAACCAAACGTATTGAAAATATAGAGGAAATCACATATGAAACCGTCTTATTAATCATTTTATGTAAAATAGATCAACTCACACCATACATTTTAAAATTCATCTATATATTTATGGAAATTGCTTGGCTAGTAGATGAAATCATACAAATTTAAATGATTTGCAAACAAAGTTATACAAATAATGCCTCGTACAAAACATATTATCTTGTGTAGTAATAAAATGAATATTGAAACTCCCTTTTTTATTAAAAATAAAAACGAGTGTGCAATGTGAAATTTTAGATCCAACCTTACACATAATTACATATATATATATATATATATATATATATATTCTGTCTTGGTTTAATTTCATCTATATATGATAATGTTTATTTGAAAATTTTGAATTGTTTAGTAACACACGTGTGGTAAGATGTTCATTCAAAACAATTGAAAGTAAGTAATTAAATAAGCACATAAAATTTAAGTGTAATCAGATTATAAATTAAAAAAAGGTTTAATTACTGTAATTTGTTTATATATATATATATATATATATATTACAATAAATTAAGATTTTATGTCCGTCTAACATTTTCCATAAAATGTTTTAAAAAATTCAAAACTCTAAATAGACGTCATAACACATGTCAGGTCATTAACTTCTGAATTATTAAAAGTAAAAATTAAAAGTTTTCAAAGTTACATGATAAAAAATATAAAAATTAAATAAATGACTTAAGAAAGAAAAAAAACCATTTCGACTTTTAACTCAAACGAGCCAAATCAAATTTTGGATTATTTCGGCACATGAATATAAATCATCACCCGTCGAACATTAAAATGTTGCTATCTTATTCAAATGGTAGTATATTTTCTCACTACCGTTGATTGGCTAATAGAGTTGCTCATTGCATATCTCATTTAGTTCTTCTGCTACCACTCAATTTTACTGGAACGTTGGTGTTTTTTCGAATAGATGAAAAAACGTGTAGTTCTCGATATCACGTTTAATAAATGAAGTTACAAGTTTTAGTTTTAATAAAATGAAAATGAGCCAAACCTACTACCACTATCTAAACCACCTACCCACAAAAGAAAATTTAAACAAAGAAAATAAACACACACACCATGAATTGGAAGTAGCAAAGAGTATACAAAAGAAGTACATTGGATTGCATTTATCTTATTTCCAGCACATTTTTTTTAATGTGTAATAAAAATATTTATATTAGTGAGAAAAATATTTAAGAAATCACAAAATTCCAAGCAATAAAAATGTGTAAGGGGTCAAATGGTGGGGCCCATTTCTCATGGTGTGGGAAAAATATATAGATGAAATGAAGAAGTCATTTTCAGTCTGTTTCAAACTATGGTGGCTGAACTGCACTTTTTTAAGACAGCTCCAACCCTCCAATCTCAACTACCACTTCAAACATCCATATTTTATTATTTGCTCCAATGATTTTATTTAATTTATTGCCATTTTTCAGTGTAGTCCCTTTTGAAAATTGAATGTGGGACTCATTCAAAAGATATAATTCACAATTGGTTTCTTATTTTATTATATCCTTCATTGTTAAATTTGTATGTTTTTTTTACTATAAATGATTAGTGAAATGCATTTTTATGTTAAGTGCAATTGTTAATGAATGAGTACACTCTTAGTATATATATTGTCTCGGATGAAAATTTCACATGGTGTTAGAAGCTGGCAATCGCTAGTCAAGCGTTTTCCAAGTGTCTAGCACCCCCACCAACTAGTTGTCGCCGAATACTATATTTTTTTTTGGCATGACCTATATATAATTATCTTTACAGAAAAAATTAGAAAATGTATACATTGAATAGTGTTAGATTTTTGCATGGTTATAATGCATTTTATGCCCAAAGACCCTAAACACTAATCCGATCCAAAATGATATGTATTACGTTATTAACCACCGGTCCACCAACTACCAAAATAGACAAATTAATAGTCCATCTGGTCTTCACATTTATTATAATTATAATTGTAACTCGTTGTAATTGATCCGTTGCGAAACTATAAAGTAAAAAGGAAAAAAAAAAAAAGGAAACATCTAGACTGACTAGTTGTCAATTAGATCCATTAGACGACGATTACTAGCAGAAACTATTTTTAAGGACGAACTTTCAACAAATTGGATCGGTTAGTAGACTAATAGACGACTAGGCACCAACTAGTTAACCAAGTCATCGGATTCTTGCAACACTGAAATTACATTATGTGATTTTAAGACTTGTGTTATGGTAATACCAACACGTCATCGCTTCTCATATGCAAACCTAGGTTTGATCAAAACAAATATCTTTTCTTCTTTTCAAAACAATCTTGCTTCTTTCTTGCATTTTAAGCAATATATATTATTATCAAATAGAAGGGAAAATTATAAAAAAGATGGGAATTAGGTATTTAAAAGCAAAAAGTAGGGCCCACAAGCATGTTTTCTTTGTCCAGAAACTTGGAATATCATGGGAAGCAACACTGTCCAAATTTGGTAGAAAACAAACAATTCCCAAAGTCTTGAAAACCTTGCAAGAAGTCAACCACCAAAACCCTTAAATCGCGTTTCGAAGGCACGATTTTCCCCTTCGCAGGGGTCAAAGAGTTGCACAAAACAATTTCTCATTATTTTATTCCTCTCTTTCTCTCTACATTTTTTTCTCAATGCCAGGTAATTCTTCGAGTAACAATCATGTCACATGTCTAATACACCAGGATTTTACAGCAAAAAAAAAAAAAAAAACGAAAAAAAACCAAGATTTTGTGTACAATATTTTAAGTTTTAGATATTTATTTATGTTGATTTAAATAATAAAAAGGAAATACCATTCTTGTATATGGGGGTGGTAGAAAGGGATTTTTAAGGCCAAGGGAAGTGAATTAGTGATGCATAATTTACTAGAAATTTTTATTTATTTTTACATGTCGTCTCAGCTTAAAGTTTTAAATTATTAGTAAAAAATTTCATTTGTTATTATATTTGTGATATCTTCAACAAGTCCATTCATGTGCAGGCGAGCATAACCACTTAATATCTCACATGAAAGAATGACTCTCCTATACACCAAATGCATGAATCTCAAATCACTTAATATCTCACATGAAAGAATGACTCTCTTGGGCACCAATCAGGCAGCGCGCAAGCCAGCCCAGCCCAGCCCGCGTCTCTTTACTTTTTCGCGTGTTTTGGTCGTGACCTTTGTGTTATGTTAGTGTTACCTTCATGTTAGGTTAGCGTGACCTAGTTTCCAAATTTCATACTCTTAGTTTAAAATCATTAAACTAAAATAATACGAAGGTAACACTAATAAAACATAAAGGTAACACTAACATAACATGAAGGTAAAAAACAATGTAACACTAACATAACATGAAGGTATGACTGCCTGAAGCGAATTTTGGTGGGTTTGAGCGCACCTACCAGGCGCGTAGGAGTGCGTTGGGGCGGGTGAAAACTGTGGGTTTGAGCTCACCCACCAGACGCGTAAGAGCGCGTTTGGGCGGGTGAAAACGCGCGTGAGAGGCGCATAGGGCGGGTCGACCCGGGTGCATGGATCCCAGTTGCACAAATATTTTGCCCACATGAAAATATGTATACAACCAAAACTACTCATTAATGTCCCATGTAATTTAATATATAATTTCACATTATATATATTTATGGAAACCCGTTAAAATCAATACATTTAAAAAGTGTTAAATTACTATTTTAAGAAAATAATTGTGTTTTTTTCCCACACATATAGTGTAGTTAAACTATACATGTATATAGACAGCATAAGTATTTGTTAAATACAAGGTGAAAATAGCATTATACCCTATGAATTACAAATAAAACAGAATTTATGTATACAACCACTCTTCAAGAAAATAAAAAATAAAATTTACATTAAGGACTCGATATATATTTATAACAAGACTAACTAACTAGTGCAATAAAGCAAAGGGGATGGTGGTTGAGAAACCAGCTTTCCTCATTGCTGCATATATACATAGTGGCTCAAAATTTTGAAAGAATCTGCACTTCTCAATTTTGTAAGAGCTGCCCTCTCTATTTTCCTTATCCACTCTTTGCTCACACGAAAACGCCTCCCGATTTCCTCGAGCGACTTGCACTGATGGTTTCCGAGTCCGAATCTCAGGATTATGACCTGTTTCTCTCTTGGCTCCAACCCATGAAGAAGTGTGTACACATCATTAATCATGTGCTGTCTACATGCACTTTCTTCTGGGCTAACTATTGATGTATCATGTGTAGTTTCCTGCATTTTGTCGAAAAAACAGGTTGAGAAAACAAGGCCATAGGTCACATTATACTTGCAGTCTCAAGAAGCGTGCAGTTATAAACTTGAACGAACCAACAAGACCCGATTTTAGCCTTACCATAAACGTTGTGTTGATGGACAGCCCTATTTTCTGATCGATTGATCCCACAACTCTGAGACATTTGCTAGCTGACACGATTTTAGCCATAGGTAGACCAGTGAACTTGGCTATTTCAATGTCGTCTGGATATTTTCCATTGCTGGTGCTAAGGGCCTTTCGTGCTTTCTTTACTTGATTTATCACCTTGGTTAAAGTACACTAAACACAGAGAATGGAAAAATTAAGAATACTGAAACTTTCATCTTTGTCATTTTTAAGTTTATGTATGCATTTTGAGTCGACAAGGAAAAGGGACACATCCATACAGGTATTCGGACTCCTCTGGCGTGTCTTGCCACCAATGTCGACATAGACTTCTTAACCCAATACTGGACATAGGTTGAGAATTTGTAACCTCTTGATTGATCAAATCTTTCTGCACCTTGCAATACGCCTAACTTTCCTGCCTGTAAATACTCTGAGGATTGTTAATATTATACGAGCATGTGGTATGATAAAGAGGAACTAAACAAAACAAAAAAAGAGGAGAAAAGAAACCTGGATCAAATCTTCAAAGGCCACTCCAAGTCCCGAATAATTTCTAGCAATAAACAAAACCAAGGAGCGTGTGCTTCTTAAAAGCTCGTCTCTGCAATGCCAACCATAATGCAAACGGTTTTGCAATTCTTTCTTTTCAACTCCAGCAGCTTCAGCCCAGCTACTCAAGCTAGGTGCTTGACCACTTTCCTCTTCCAGTCTCATCCTGAGTTTTTCCAATTCTGCAACCAACTGTCATACGATAGCATTAATATGAGAAGACAAAGATTGTTTCGGATAATCAGAGAGGACTTCTTGCATTACGGAAACTGAATACAACCTTAACTCCAGTCGACATTTCTGCCTCATTCTTTGCAATTTTCTGTCTTTTGTTTCTAGACCTCTGGGTTCTTCTAGCAGAGGCAAATTTAGGCTGTTGCATGTACTTTGAAATGGTTTCAGAGGCAAACTCTTGCATAGAAGCAGCAGTTTCCTTCTCCACCGTATGTTTTCTTCGTAATTTTCTGAGTTCCTTTTTCCCAGAGTGAACCACCACCTTGCTCACATGATCATCCTCAGTGTCGTTTACCCTACTAGGCTCGTTCACAATCTCAGCAGGTGCATTAGACAAATCAAAAGAACATGAAGAGTAATTAAGGGTCCTGGATAGACATGAATGGAACAATCTTAGAGCTCCAAGTCTTTCTAATTGCTCCAGAATATCTCGTTCCAACCTTACCGCATGAGAATCAGAAAACATGTAATCCAACATATCAAGATTTTTCATCAACAATCTGTACTGTGATGCTTGTGTTGCTTGTAAGCTAGTAAGGTATCCCAACTTATCTTCGTTGTTAGACGTTTGAATGTCATCGTTGAGCAGGCTGTATAAACCATCACCGGAACCCTTCCCAAGCACTACCTGAATAAATCGATATTTAAGTAAGCAAAGGAATGTTGTGTTTTAGTGACTCCATCCATAGTCTCAAACCATAAGTGGTGTGCAACAAAGCTTATACCGAATAATATATAACTAAATCAAGCAAACTGATTCATGGACAGAAAAGCAACCTTTAATTCTCTGGTTTCCACAAAACTCTTCTCCAAAAGCTGATGGGAAGACGAACAGACTTGCACCCTTGAAGTATCATTTAGTGTTTCGGCCTCACCATATTCGGCACTCAATCTCGCCAAAAAGTATGAATTATCTCTGCCTCTACCTGTATAGTTTAGGTTGACGAGGATGAGGAGAATATTCCAAACAGCCCTTATACCCAAAAGAAAAACGGTTTTACAGGTACAGGTGTAAAACATTTACAAGAAAAATATCCACAATACCAATCAGTGTTCTAATACTACCATCAAATCTAAGGACATCATCCAGCAAAAGTTTATGAGAATGGTAGAACAAGAAACAATATTTGATGAATAATTCGCTTTCTTTATCCACGCTAGACACGTTTTTGCACATGTTCAAAAATATTTAAACTGCTGATGCACAGACTATCATGCATTTCCAGGGGGGGAAGTTATGATCATCCTAAACATGAGCAATAGTTTAGAATTACTATAAGAAATGACATCAGTTAATTCTGGAAGTATCCCTTTGATAATCTACACTTATTGGCTTTAAGTACCCCGTTCCACTTGGCAATAATAAGCATGAAACATCAACCTTTTTTCGTGAAAACGATAAATACTTGAGAGGTTTCTTTCCCTGTCACCTATCTTTGATTTCATTATTAGGAATACAGACCCAAATCAGTTCTGGAAGTCACAATAATCACTAACACAGGCACAGCACCAAATCAAAACATAGAACCATGATTTCAACAGCTTATAAGAAGCTTCAGGAATAAACGCGACACATACGAACAACTTAGTTGATTCATAACTAAAACAAGGCACAAACTTCTGACTAATTGGCTTTACGCCTTGGTGAACATAAGAACTCTAGCTAGTGATTCAGTTCAGTTATTTGAGATTAATAATCACAATTCAATTTTCTTGAAGATCATATTTCCATCATCTACAGCAAACATAGAAATACAATGCATTAACTTATCATTCACTCTAACCAAATAATCATATATGCAATCCAACTGAGCATAAACAACAGTGTCTTGAAAACATGTGAAACTATTTCTTGAAGCAAAATCAATGAGAAATCCAGCACAAAACATAACCCAACAACATAGGAAAAATTAACCAGAAGAAGAAAAGCCATTTGCAAGACTCACAAGAAAATGAAGAAGGCAGAGATGAAGAGGTGGTAGAGAGAGGGGATTGGAGTGAAAGACCAGCCCATTTGACGTGAAGCCTAAAACCCATCTCCTGAAAGCAAGAAAGGAAGAAGCAATCAGATATTTATTGAGAAAGAAAAGCTGATGAGAATGAGAATGGAAGAAAAGAGCTCTCAGCCACTGGTTCCCCATCTCAACCATGGGGTCAATTGCCTTTCACACTCTTCTTTAATTTTTGTCTTTCATTCTACATAATAATTCACCATTTTGTTTTAATTTTTCTGTTTTTGTTTTTGTTGTTGTTTTTGGCCTAATAGAAACGAATATGTATCCAAAAGTAAAATAAATCACAATGTTATCTTTTCAACTAACTAAAGGTATTAAATAATAAATAATGTTCAGAAAAATTGATTTAATATATTTGTAAACCAATTCATTTATCTTTTGGGCGCGGCTATCCGCACCCCACCCATTCCTAAACACACCCCATATTAAATAATTAATACAATTAAATTTCTAAACACACCCCTTAAATTACCAATCTTACCCTTTATTTATCAAAAAATCTAAAAACCCACATATACTAAACCCACCCCAAAAATAACCCCACCCCACCACCCCACTCAAACTCATCTTCTCCCATCTTCTCCTGCGAAAAAATTCAACCAAAGTTCGACCACTTGTTTTCGAGATCGATGGACGGGGAAGAACATGCTCAAAATCAACCAAATCCTCCAAGACAAATATTGTTTGGTAAGTTTCTAATTTTTTTGTTGAGAAATCATAAAATTGTTGGCATTTTAGGTTTAAAACTTGAAATTTATGTACATTATAAGTTTAGAAGTGTTTGGGGGTTGTATTTCGTATAGATTTGTGTTGAAATAGGCTGAAATTGGATGGAACGGGAATGAGCTTTCTCGAATTCGAACCTGGTTTTTCGAAACTGAAATCTGAATGTCGACCACAATGTGTCGAATTTTTGGTGAAATTTCGACCACAAGTTGTCGAAAATTTTAATAACTTTCGACTGCAAGTGGTCGAAAAATTTATAAACTTTCGCAAACTAGTGGCCGAAATTTGGAGAAATTTTCGGCCTTTAGTGGTCGAATTTGGCACTGATTTTCGACTAGTAGTGGTCGGAAGTTGGATTTCAGTTTAAGTTGATTTTTTTCTAACTTTTACATATTATGTCTTCAATAACTTACTTGAATGTTCTTAATTGATTTGTTGATTATAGGAGGCCAGTGCTATACGAGGGTGAGACCGACTGCTTCGAATAGGAGGCGTCGATTCTTGGAGGAGGAGGCAACCACTGAGATGCCGGTTGTAGTTCCACCCCTGGAGTGGAATGTACCATTGGAAGCTGGGCCATCAGCTGCTCCTGAAGTTGAAGAGTCTCCTCAATCATATGCTGAAAACGAGGGTCAGGAGGATAATGAAGAAGAAGCTGATGAAGACGAGGGTCCGGAGGTAGATAACGTATTGACTGGCCCCTGCCCTGGTGGACCCCTAGAGCCACAACTTATCCCAAGCTTTAGGACATATGTGGCCTACAGCATCTGGGAGGGCGAGGAGAGGAATGTGTTGAAGTGTTGGTGTCAAAGTTTGATTGAGATGAGCCCAATTGTCTTTTGAGCTTTGCGTGCATGGCTTCGGCCCTGAGAGTGGATACAGAGCATAAGTATTCAATGATTGTTTGTCATAACTTAAAAAATATAAAGCCCAAACGAGGTTTCAAGAATCATACCTCGAACTTGTTGTGTTATCATAATGCATAACATTGTTTGTCCAACATGAGACAAACCTCTTCTTGTATGGCTCGATCCACGTCCTCATAGCATACGCTACAGCTTCAGGATGATCGGCGTAGTCAGCTTGAAATCTCCTCACTAACTCATTGAATCGATGTTCATCCTGAGCCAACGCTAGCAAATTCCATGAGCTATTGAAGGACTCCCATATCTCGGCTCTACCAATCAGTGGTTTACATTTGGCTAGGATGTTCTTGTCAATATGCCACCGACAGAGCAAGTGAGTGGCATTCGGAAAGACTACACTTATCGCATTCATAAGTGCAAGCTCACGGTCGGTTACTATCACATTAGGATAACATCCTTCGATCATCAAACCTTTCAACACAGTAAGAGCCCATCTGTAATTCTCCTCCTTCTCAGCCAATAAGTACACACAAGCCACAGAAAACGTGATATTTGTTGACGTGACACCGACGATTTCCAAAAGTGGCATCCTATACCTATTCGTCTTGTAGGTACAATCCATCAAGACTATATTCGGAAACGCACACAACAACTCAACGTTTGTGGGATGAGCATAAAACAGGTCAGTAACCCTTTCAGTTTGCTTGCATCTCCTGTCCAAGTAGTAGTACTTCTCCAACGTCAACTTCTCCAGCAAGTATTGCATTTGGGTTCGACCACCATGCTCAACAACTCTGTGCTTCTGCCGAGCATTGTAGATGGTTTTCATAGTCGACTGATTCCCGACGGAAGAGAGCTTAAGTGTGCTCAAGATGTCTTTTGGCCTTGTGTTATTCATAGAAAGATCACGCACAAGTGCATCTTCAGAAGGAGTTAATCTACCTGCAAATGAGTGGCCTACCAAATGGCGACCCATTGGGTGATTGTGCGATCCACACACTACCATCAAGGCCCATTGTCCTTGCTCATTGACTTGCAGTCCTTTCAACATAAAAGGACACTCACACTTCTTAGTGCTTGTACACCGTTCCTTAGTCTTTTTTCTGGATTCAATGGAAGGGACTTGAGCAAGTTTTTTCTTTGTCGGACGATACTTGCCACCTCGTTCACACCCCAAAAATACACGAGCTCGGCGGCCACTTTCACCACTGTCGGATCTCCTAACCAACACAACCATATTTAAACGAGTTCCAACTCTATACACCCAATTGACCATGTCTTCCCGAGTATCAAATAACTCATCAGTTTGAAACTCATAAGAAAAGTCTATATACTCGTACATGGGGCTGATGACATTCGAATTTCCCACCTCGTTGTAAGTGCTCAATTGAGTTTCAAGTGAATTGGCTTCCTATAGAAATAATAGATGAATACAATTAAATTAAATAAATTCAAGCACAAGGAAATAAAAAAGGTACGTTTGTTCGACACTTATAGTCGAAAAAAGACTGTTCAAAAACAACTTTGTGAAAATTCATCCTAAAGTCGACACCTATTAGTCGAAAAAAGGTATGACTTTCGACTACTATTGGCCGAGAATGTTGTTAAATTTCGACCACTAGTGGTCGAAATTTAACAACATTCTCGATCTGTACTTTCCAATCGTGTTTTCGCGATTTTGCAGCAGAAATTTTTTTTCTTTACAACACAGAGAAACGAAACCGTAAACTAAGTATAGAAACTTACATTGTCAACCTCAGGTGCTTTATTATACTCCATAATGTCTTCTTTCTACAATTTCAACTTTTTTGAAGATTTTTGAGAAGGCAATGAAGTTATATGGAGAGAAGAAGAGAAGAAGATGATGGTAGGAAGAGTGAAGAAGATAATGTATATATATATATATGTTGTATGGAATGGGGTGTATATAGTAATGTTTAAAGGTGGGGTGTTGACAAATTGTATTATGTTATATTTAATATTATTATATTTTTATTAATAAGGGTATAATTGTCTTTTGATATATCATTTAATTTGTATTTATTTTACTGGGGTGTGTTTAGGAATGGGTGGGTGCGGATAGCCGCGCCCTTATCTTTTACGTAAAATAATGATACGATAACTAAACATCAGGTCAATTAATCTTATAAACATGAGAAACACAAAGTACTAATAAAAAATGCACTATTATTTATTTGTGATAGAGGGTTCAAACTTCTTTTATTTTTTTAAAGAAATATCTTTGATATTATTGTTTGAGAATGTTAATGTGATGATTATAAACATGGCCACCACGGCCTGTAACCCAAGAAATTATAAAACATGGGAAATTCAAATTTATTTAAGTAAAAATTGTAGTTGTTGTGGTGCATAATTATATAGCTGAGAAACGGAATAATAATTAATTAAACAGGATATTGAAAGATTGGATAAATTAAGTAAAATTTAACCTCAATTAATTGCAAATTAAGGCTAGCCTAAAGCCGACAAGGTTTGATTGAACAGACAACATGGATATAACAACAGCCTCTTCACAATTCCCATGCTGTAATTCAAACACCTCTACACATGTATGTATGTATCTCCTTCCAAAAATCATAAATATCATCAGTTATCCTTTCTTGCATCACTGGAAGAAACTGACTGGAAAAAGTCGAACCGTGGGCCTGGTCCGAATGATCGTCTCGTGGCACTCGGAGATTCTGAAAGCAGAGGCTCGTATACGGAGCTACGGATCTTGGGTTGTGATATAGACAAGGGGGCCACCACATCTTTCTCCAGAATTCTCGACTGAGGCTCGATGTTTCCCAAGGACAGTATTGGTCCTCCCAAACGTTCCGCCTGCTGAAGTATGTTGATCTTGCTCGAACGGTACATGTATCTGAAGTACTTGAGGGCGAGAACGGGGCCCATTCCTGCTGCTACAATAAGCTGAAATTGTGATAAGGTGTTTGGTTAGTCACCACCCGGTTTTGATCAATTCTTTTAAAGTTGTCGATTTAGCCAGATTTGGTATTACATAGAAAGGTATACGAGAATGGAAAAGAAGACTCACAATCATTGTAATCCAGTAGGATGGCTGCTTGCAAAGGCGAAACATTATGGTGTACATGGCTGTTGATGGGATCGCACTAACAATCCAGTTGATGACATAGAAACCGATCAAATTGCCCCATATTGCAACGTGTTGCAGTACCGTGAAAGAACTGGAAACACCAACAGAAGGGGATGAGCCAAACTCGATATAAATAATATTCAAGATGTTAGATAACCCTATGAAACAATGCAAGCCATACAGCTAAATTAGTAAACAAAGCCAACACATGAAATTAGTAAACCATCCGGTTCTACATACTTGCAGATGTGGTGTGATAAAAATGAAATGCCGTGTAAATAGACCAGTAAAACCAAGGGGGTGTTTGACTAAGCTTATATTTAGGGCTTATATAAGCTCTTGCATCTTATAAGATTGTTTAATTTAAGTTTAAAATAATTGTTGAAATTTTTGGATAAATAAGATTTTATTTAGAAATAAGTTGAGATTCTCTTTCTTTTCAAAAAAAGAGCTTGTAACCTCCTAAAGTTTTATTTTTGGATGAAATACGATATTATTTTTAAAACTTAACCAAACACTTTTGAGGAGCTTATAAGCTCACCCAAACACCCTCTAATCGGGTGGGGTACAGAATAAGAATTTTTATCTCTGATCAGTACATTTCTGGTAAGAAGTTGGTCTAAAGAAGTGCAAGAGAAAGGGATAAGGTACTCACTTGGTCTCCAGTGCAACAACAAATGCTTGCAACCAAATGCATCCAGACAGTGCAACCATAGCTACCTCCTCCATCTCACTTTTCTCGAAAGCATAGGAATGTATGGTGATGACGAAAACAACAATGGCCTGATGAGAATTAAAGATCAGCACAGTTGATGTATAGCATCAAGACCATACCAATGAAGGATAAAGCATCACTATATAAAAACAGAGGTAACAGACAAATAAATTTCAGTTCACAATAGACCAGTTAACACCCATTATTTGCTCTGAGGTAACTCTCTGTATGAAATGAAATCTCATATCTCTAGTTTAAGATTCATGTAGAATTACCAACCACAGTCCTTTCTTTGAAGTTCTTTCTGCACATATTGGTTTATTTTTTAATATGATGAGGATTGAGTATTTTTGTCTCCCATAGCATTCTAGATTTCTTGCTATATCTGAATTGACTAAACACAGAAATAAAAAGGAAATGGCACTCACATGAAAGAGGGATCTCCCAAACCACCCAGCAAATGTGCTAGGGTTAAGAAGTCTGTTTCAGTTTTCATCAAGTCAGACAAAATACAAGTGGAAGTATCAAATGGAAAGTAATTTCATTGAAGTCATTTACTGTAAGTGCAATCCATTGGAAACAAGTGATATAGCTTTTAAGTGAGAGCATTCAAAACCTTCCCGCTTGGCAGTAAAATAGTATCTGGGGATGCTGCATTACGGTTCTTTCACTGAGATCTTTGTCAAGAACACTGACCAAAACAGGAACACTTGTGTAAAACACATTATAGGCCATCAAGCTGACAGAGTTGAAAAGACTGGTCCCTGAGACACCTGAAATAAAGGAGAAACTGGTACCATTGTACTGTTAGTATAAGAAGAAATCGCATAGTCATATCCTGCTCAACACAATATCAATAGGATACTGAAACCGTATAAGAATGTATGTCAGCAAATTAAGGAACTCACAAGATCTGGATAAAACATATCAGCAAGGACTTGTAGAAGGAATATTGGGAAAGAAATGCTGTACGGTTATATGAATAGCGTCCATGTACAAGTATCAGTCGTTTCAAAAATTTGAATTCTGCAAGACAAGAATACAAGGACATGAAAATGCAATCAAATACAGTAAAAATGTACTATTTACTATGATCCACAAAATAATTGCCTCATACAAATTAGAACTGAAACTGAACTTAAAAACATCCTTTAACGAGTTCAATTTCATAAAATCATGTAATTGAATTTTCAAAAGAGCATGCAACCTTTTTAAGAGAGAAGGCGACTCAAGAAAAACTTCCACAGACCAAAACATATATGCATGTTCATAGCATTGCATGGAACAAAACCAAAAGCCAAAGTATAAGAAAATATTAACACTTCCATTTAAAAGCAATAAGCATGTTTATGTTTTGTGTAAGCTGACTATTCCCATTTAAAAATTAAGTCAACTCAAGAAAGGAAGAAGTATCAACTTTGAAAACCTTTTATCCTTCTCCAGCACACATATTACATAACAATGAAGATGGATGCCCTAATGCACTATATTATTTTTCTGTACAGCAAAATGTATTAGCAAAGACATTCATGTTTCACTAAATTATCGATCTTGAATATGCCAACTCTAGCTCTCAAACAGTGTAGACACTATGTTAATTTGGACCGACCAACAAAAAAAAAAAAAAAAAAACCTTACTTCCAATGCTATAATCAGCTGCCCTTGCCGCCTGCAATCCTTCTCTCCCGCTTATGCCAACCCCGATATCAGCTTGTTGTATCATCCTCACATCATTTCCACCATCCCCAATGGCCAATGTTCTATAGTCACAGAACTTCAAAAGTTCTACAAGCTAAAAAGAAAAGGTCAAAGGAGAGAACTTCAATGCCATTTTTACTAAAAATGTGAGAGTACTAGGGGTAACAATATCTAATTGGCTCTTCCAGTGATATATGCTGTTTCAGTTGGCTAGTATTTTTCTCAACTTTAGAAAAGAAAAATTACTTACAAAAAAGATGGATTAAATTTGTAATGAAAATCATTTAAGCAAGAGAACCTACACATTGCAATTTGTGATTTTTTTACTGATTTAAAAAACATTAGCAGTGTGAAAAATCAGTTACGACAAGAGATGCATTGAATTACAAGAAATTGGAAAGAAGTCCAAATGTAATAAAAATAACATGAAATGCTTTTAGCTTAAAGAATACGAAATATTTGAGAAATATTTCTGAAGAAAAGAACCAGGTGATGTGAATAGTTGAAAATATTATTGTCCACCAGAGAATATAGGACCCAAGCAACACACCTGTGCCTTCTGGGATGGAGTAACACGACAACATATAGCAGTCCTCGACAAAATTGCAAGTTCTGTGAATGCTTTACGATGATGCTTAAGGGCAATTTCCAGAGCCCATCCATCAACAACAAAAGCTACATCCTGTAACAACAAAAGATCATTTATAAGAAGATCCAAATTGGACGTAAGAGTAATGGGTAGGTGCACATGACAGGTTCTTTGTTCCCCATATTCCTTCATTAGAACACTTCCATGGAAAACTACTCAATAAAAAATGGATTAGATGCAGAGATGCTATGGTCATCAGAGTAGTACATCTTCCTGGAGGATTCATAACTTTTAAAACAGCTAAAACTCAAAAGTGGGGGTGTAGCTAGTGTATGCATAACATTATGGATTTAATTATTACCCTTCTCAGAATATAGTGAAATTTTACCAGTTAAGCTTCTATTTACTGAAACAAAGAGACTCAATGCTTTTCAATGTTTAGTTGAATCACTCCAAATTGTTCATAGGAAATCACAAAATCAACAGTTCCAAGCCAAGCACACATAGAAAACACATGGGTTACTCTTGAGTTCATATGGAAAATTATATCATACTGAGAAATTACTAGGTTTTCGCCCTAGTTTACTAGTTTAGATATGACATTAGCTTATAATTCCACTCATTAAACTTATCTGTACATTCTCAAAAAGCTCCATATAAAACAGCAGCCACCAGACATAGATTGTACAGATATGAGTAATAACCAGACACGGTGTCAGAGAAAACAGATGGAAAAGTGAACTTATGACAGCAAAAAGGATATGATATGATTACTTAATGCAGTATAAACCAGATAAGTCATTAACTTCACCGTTTTGTTGGAATATGTTATACCATAAAAAACTTCATCAGAAATTCAAACAGATTATTGAAAATTAATCTCTAGTGAATGGAACCATTCAATCCTCCAATGAACCTATTCAACAAGTAGCAGTAAGAAGGTGAGAAGAAGACACATAATCCAAATTGTAGAAACATAAAAATCATACCTTAGGTTCAGAATCTGTGATTCTCATAGTAAGCAAAACTCTCTCCAGGCTCCTACATACTTCATCCTCAGTTTTTCCATCAATCATCAGAAGCTGACCTTTAGGCTCTGTTAGTGCACAAAAGTATTTGAAATATGGAATAGTAACCAAGTGTAGAAATCATAAAATATTTGAAGATATCAGCATCAGTTAAACATGACCGAGACCATAGATGTCATCACAAAGAGCGTGAAAATAATTAGATTGACATGACTAGGGTGTATTACAGAGTTATTTGGTGTTTGTCAACAAGAAGCAGCTATTCCATCATAAAGTTCTGCTTTTTCCTCTTATTGTCCTGTAACTCATTCCCAGTGTTCTATAACATAACATCCACAAGCAGCAAATCAGGCAGGGTTTCTTTCAATTAATTATAGAGTTAATTACATTTTCCCATTCACATTCAAACTATACGTCCTTTGACACTTCTTTGTAAAAAAAATTAATCATTCCGCTTTTCTGTATTGAAGTTTTAAGTTTTAACTTTGATACATTACCCTATCAGAAAAATCCTAGCTGTTGATTTTCATGACATGTATGGCTAGGATTTGATACGGTAAAATACATCAAATTCAAAGTTCGTACAGAAAAATCGAATGATTCAGTTTATAAAAAAATGTCGAATCACATATTATTCGGTTGGGAACATGTTTTTCAACCTTAATTAGATATCACAAAGATGTTCCTCTTACTAATTCATGTAGACCTCCAAAATCTGTTACACGGGAATCTCATATTCACACATTATTTTACGAAAATCTATGGTACACATGGGAGAAAGGGAAAAAAATTCCCAATTCAGAAGTCTAGAAGAAACTTAAGGATAGAAAAAAAATATTCAAATTCAGAAATCAACTAGAAGTCTAAAAAGGCCCATGTTACATCCTAAATGGTGTTCAACATTTCAAGAACAAAAGGTGCTGCAAGTTATAAACAACTTTCCAGTACTTTAAAGGTACCTGACTCAATACCATACACTGGAACTTTAGGGTATGTAGGTGGGAGAAAGTTTGTAAAGAAAGAAATATGTTTCAGACCAGGAAAAAGGTCTTGATACTATTTTAAAGTCTGACATGATCAAGGACTGTAACCCAGATGATTGTTATATGAATTAGCTAGAGTTCCCTTTCAGTATATGATCTTGCATAGCAAGAAGAAATTAGACGAAAATTTAAGAAGAAACAGAAACTCTGCCGTGATAGCCAAGACACTACCAAAGGATTACAAAAATTTATTAATATTTATTGGATACATAAGCATGGGGTTTCATCTTCTACTTATTCTATTATGTGGAATAAGTCAACCAACCAACTTCTAGACTCGAAACTATTATAATATTCTACAAGATTTCAAGTTCAATAATTTTGAACATATCAATGAAATTTTCATCCAAACTTCCTAGTATTTCTTCTTTGAGTAAATAACTCTCATGCTCATTTTTTTTCTTATCAAAAAAAAGAAAAACTACCAAGCTCATATCTCTATCCAACATGTTCACAATCAAGCCAATACTAGTGAGAAATATGTAAAAATTGAAAAAAGAAATCAACCTGGGGACACAAAATTGCAAGAAAGGGCAATTTGTATAGCAGTGTTCTGCTTATCTCCAGTCAGCATCCAAAAATTTATTCCAGCTTTCCTAAGAGTTTCAATTGTCTCAGGTACACCATCCTGATTGTTATAAAAGTAGTATAAGTACAGGAAAAACGACTGCTTTGGCAAATTACACAAGTTTTAACAAATAGGAAAAAGTTTTATATATTGAAATCGCTTCAAAGATGTTTCATAAGCAGAAAGAATCACCTGCAGACGATCCTCTATCGCAGCTACTCCAAGAATCTCAAGATCATGCTCTAATCTTTGGCAAACTTCAGCTACTCTCCACTGCAGAGAAATTAAAGTATCAACAACATTCCGACAGAAAACTAAGCCAACAGACAGTGAGCTGGCATGAAAGGAAACCAGGAAAAAGACGAGATAGCTGAAAGTGTTACTGTGTGTAAGATTACCTCTCTATCTTCTAATGTACTGTTTGCCTCTTTGAACATTAAGGCCCATTCTTGATATTCATTGTCATCTAATTCACGCCAAGCAAGGCATAATGTCCGCAGACCCAATTGAGCATATTGGTCAACAGCTTCAGTAAAGGTTCTTATTTGTTGCCCTGATAAAATCTCCCAATTAAATATTACAAAAACATTCCATCTTAGATCCCATGATATTAACATTACTCAACGCATGATGAACCAAATTTCATGTCCTCAGATAAATGCTTAAAGATAATTGAATTAAATTCCATCATTAGACAATCATCTAAAATATGCAACTCTTCGACAATCATCTAAAATATGCAACTCTTCGAATTAAATGCTATATGTTAAGTCTTAGACTAGGTACAAAGGTTCCACAATTGACTTGATTGGTATGACAAGAGACAGGTTTTTAAACTTTGTTAATTTAAAAAAATGAAAAACTGAGCTTTATATGACATACGAATGTTTATGGATGGTGAGACTTGCTTTCCTAGCATGATTGGTGATATATACTTCCTGAATAAGATGCAACTGAATTGTAAGCACAACTTCCCACCAACAAAAGGGCTGGGAGTCCATATATTTTATCAACAACTTTTCCCCTGTAATTGACTAAAACAAAACACACATGAAATAAAAATAAAATTACCAGCATAACTACGAGGCAGAATAGTTTCATCTGCTCCTTTAGACAGGAGGAATATTTTCCCACTTTGGCAGTCCTTAACCACCACAGACATCCTTTTCCTGTCAGAGGTGAACTCCAGAATGTCTAGCACTTCATATCGTACTAGGGAAGCATTGAAATTAATGTCTGCATAGACAGGAAAGTGATATGAGTATCTCATGTCTACAAGAATCCAACAAAATTAGCAGGGAAGGATCAAGAGAAAGGGTTTTGGATAAGAAGGGGTTGGAGTTTTATTATCAGTAGAAAGTTTATGCAGGTTGACTACTGTGGTCTGTGGAGAACTTTGATGGAAAATTAATAATAAGAAAACATACAGCTAAAATTTACTTGTTATATTATGATATATGTGGACCTTTAATGATTTCAATAAGTGTTTACACAAAATGGATGTTGGAGATTTGGGGGTGCACTTTCCTGAGCAGAAAGTTATCTTATAATCAATATCAACGACTTGTCTATTAACCTTACAAACTGGATTGTAATGAATGAGGACATACTGAGTTTCTTCTGGAGCTAAACATCAAAAATTACTTTGTGCTAGTAATGATACATGCATGCATGCACACATAGATACATGGTAACAAGGGTAAATAACATATTCACATCTACACTATATGTGATCTTTTCTGTATAAACTTTAAATATTATACATTTTATAGTATCAGACGAATCCTAGACATACAAGTGTCCAAAATCAACAGCTGGGATTTGTCCAAAATGGTAAATCGCAGCAATTTAAAATTCATTTGGCAAAGTGAAAGTGTGAAATGATTCGAAGTTTATACAATAAAGTGTCGAGTCATGTATAATTTGGATGGGAAAACGTAATTGATCTTGTGTGTGTTTTGCTAGTAATTTGTGTTGAGTTTGACTACATAAGAAAACCCAACGTTGGATTCTATATTAGTATAAAGGAATGAGACATGATATGAGTGTTGCATGGTCAACAGATCCTGAACCACAAGACATGCTCATCCCACAAAATTAGTAAAACTTACCAAGAATATTCCCATTTTTATTCTCAAAAACCATATGCAGACGAGCAGCCGCTCTTACAAGAGCTTCTTCATCTTGTGATTGCGCCTTGTATGAAATTGCTCCGCTTTTGCTGTTCAAAAGTCAAAGAAAAAGCAGGATTACAACACTAGTAGGAAAAAGTAGTTCCTTTTAGGATAATACAAACACGGCTCATATTTCTAAATTTCTGCGTTGTTTCTGTAGAATTTACATACAGATTGCCATAGTTACCTTCGGACAGGAACTACAGTATTGCATATAGCCATAACTTTGAGAAATCGAATCACATCAGCAGATCCAGTGGATACAGAAGCAAGTAATTCTGCATCTGTAAAGCAAAAAATCTACATGGTAAAATTCTAATATTGCGATTGAAGAAAAAAAATAGTAATAACAGGTATCAGCTTATGGTTTTTACTTTAGCTGGCTGACACTACAGCATCATAAAACCCAACACTTTCCATAGAAATGATCACATGCTGAATTTGGATGCACTTATGGACAGTGTGACTTGTTCACCAATTAATGTTTCCAAATGAATCAGTAGAGATAAAAAATATAAGCCTGCTAAATCAAGGCTTACCCCATAAATTAACTTGCAACACTTTGTAACTCAGATATAAAAGTTTGAAGCATGGATTGACAAGGACAAAAGTGCAATGAGGTTTCGACGGCAGAACGAGATGAATGAAAATTCTAATGTTCATTGCAAAAGAAGGTTCCTTGGTAATAGCTTCTCAACACAACCTAGGTGTCATGATATTCTCTAGAACACTCAAAAATCAAGTACATAAAATATTCGATCAAACATTTTCAATCGATGTTACTTTAAAACATGTAGATTAAGTTGGTCTACAGATCGATCCTCCAGCACATGAATGAGTCTCTACTTTACTTCTTGGCAAGCAACATTTTCAAGTGATGTGGAACTTTACAGGACTGAAAGCTAAAAAGAGGAACATAGATCAGATATAAAACTAAAGATCATTTTACCTGTCAAAGCATCCCCACTCTCATTCCCGTAAAATCTTCCACCTATGCAACATCTCTTGAAGATCATCTTATTTTCAGTGAGAGTTCCCGTCTTATCTGTCATTATATACTCAACTTGCCCCAAGTCCTCGCTAATTGCTGTGCTGCCAATAACAAGAAACAGAATAATCAGTTGAGAAATGCATATGCATGCAGGCAACAGTCAATATCATGAGTGAACCCAGAGTTTCTTACTTAGTTGCATGGGAACGAATCTCTGTTTCTAGATCAACCATCTGATCATCCCAATCAATAAATTTAGCATATAAGCTTTTAACAAGATCTAAGGATACCTGAGACAAGAAAATGAGATGGTCATTATACATGCTAGAGTAAGTTGCAAATACATACAACAAATGTAGAAATTCCCACTGTTGAAACAAATATAAAACTTCTCCAAATTCTTTATTCCTATTTTGATTGGCTAAAACAGAAGCATTCTAAGGAAGAAGTTTAAAAACAAAATCTCAAAACCCAATTGGAAAACATGATAATTAGATCGCTATAAATATCATAATTTACCTTAATAGATATAGGAATCATAATGGAGCAAAGCAGTTCAAACCGAAGAGGGATGATTAGAAGCTCATACCAAGGGCCTTCTTTTGGATATCCAACATACCATAACTACAAGAGATATCAAAAAAGTGTGCGAGCACATCAGATACAAAAAAAAGAATTTAAGGAAAATAAACTATGAATGTTTTGGAATGTTAATGTCAAGAGCCAATGTCGGACTACATTCTCTACCTGCATCTGTACAATTGTTTAAAGTCCTATTTTATCAATGCGAGAGAGTGGTAATCTAACAAATTCCCATATGAATATTACATAGATAAACCAAACTGAGCATTATCTTTAATCTCCAATATATACTTGAACAAGCTACACTAACACGGTTAAGTTCCTAAAAGCTGTTTGTCCACAAAAGTGTCCTCCAAGGATTTCTATAGGCACATTAAACAATAAATTTTGTACCAGCTTTATCCCATTTCAAATTGCATGTTCTTGCACACATTGTATTGAAATATTAAACTGACAATAGGAGCAAGAAGGAAATCAATAAGATACATTTGTGAAATATACCTTCCTTGCTTCTGTGTCTTTCCAAACATTTCCAGCAATTCCCAGAACAATAACAACTACTATTTGAAAAACGAATATTGCTCCAGTCAATTTGTCAATCATAGCATCTACAGCTGTAAGCTTTGGTTCAGGTATACCCCTACTCATGCCCATCTTGGTTTCATTGCCTGTTATTGCGAAAGAAGGGGAAGTCAGACCAGAAATCACATTAATGTCGGGTAAAAAATTAAACAAATTATGGTCATTTGAAATATCAAATGTAGGGCAAGAGTTTGAAACAGTGGAAGATATCATCCCAATGAAAGCACAGATATATATCCATATAACTGATAAAGATCGATGAAAACAAAGTGAGCCCAAAAAACTAAGAATGATGAACACACAGTGAATCCTACATGTAATGAATGATGCATATACACAAATAAGAGATATCATATCTTGCATACAACAGCTCAAAGCATGACATAATCACCTTCTGATATATGGGGACAGTGAACTGCACTAAGTCAAAATAAACCCACCACTTCCAGGTGTATTCAGGTATTATTATAATTTATATTAGTTTGACCACTTAGTATCTTTAAAAGAAACAGAAAGATGATATCTCTTCACAACAAACAAATACAACATTTTCTAAGATCTTGACACGAAAAGTTACAAACTTGCCTGTGTAAACAGAAACTCCACATGCCCAGTCTGTGTTCCTTAAGTAGCATGATTGAAGTAGTGTATTTTTAAATGTCAAGGGAAACACATCATTATCAAGAAAAGGAGGAAACAACCGCATGTTTGCATCAAATCTCCTAATATCTTTATCTGGACTTGGGCACTCAATGACTCCCTGCCACATGAGCAACAATAAAATGGCATGAGTGTTTCCATATGGTAAATCAATTATTTACATCATAGAAGTGTCTTGCCTTGATTTTGTGCAATAACTCAACATCTATTCCCATGCAAGCAGAAGGTATTGCCCGTGTCTTCAGATCAGTTTCACCATCTAGTGCTGCTGTCTAGAAATCATAACACGTCATTATCGTCTACAAATCAGATAAGAGTTATGCATTCAGAATGAGTTTGCAAAAATCATACATACGAGCGTGGTAAGAAAGATCGTTGCAAAGTGTAAGAAGAAGACCAAAATAGAAGAGATTTGAATGTCCAGGAAGACTAAAATCATAAGCAATTCAGCTTCAGGTATCCATATTCAGAAATTCAGTTTGCAGCTACACACTATCTAGGGAAGAACATACCTCACTAGAGCAGACATGGGTCTGAGAACACATTTTGTTTGTATTTTCAAATAGAAGAAACATATTAACAAATACTAACTGCTAAATTAGGACAATACAGCCAAACATCAGAGAAGCAACAAACGAATTAAAAAAAAGATGGTGACGAAAATTTACCTCCACATAGCAAATTCCTTGAGGATCTGACGTACCAAGCAACACAAGATCACAAGGAACTTCATCATTTTCACGCAGCCACACTATGTTTCCAACAAGAATATCTTGGGCATGAACCTAAAGGAAAATAAACATAGAGCAAATGTCAAATGCTTTCACATACAACTCTTGGGCGCCTGATGAGAGTTGATAGGAAAAGAGATCACACAACTACACAAGTAAAAAGATGAGTACATTATACATCGCACTTAAAATTCAACGCAACAACATAGACCAGATTGCTGGAGGAAGCATGATTATCAAACACAGCGAAACCCTAAATGTCTCTATATGTGCATGCATTAATATAGAACTGGTCTTTGCAGTTTATATTATATACACTTCAACGTGAAAGTGGCATAGTAGTTGAAATAGCACAGAAACCTAAAGCTGTCTGCTCGAAATAGTAGTACAAATAAATAAGTGGATGAGACAGCTCACTTACAAGCTTTCTAACTCCATGCCTCACAATCCAGACTTCTTTCTCATTTGCTTTCTTATCGGAAAGATATCTATTGTAATCATCCCATGCCTCTTTCGTTGCAGAGACGGCAAATATGAATATAAGAGGGCCCCACGTACTCGCAGGATTCACGGGAGTAATCAGCGACCATAGTTGAAGGCAAGCAATCAACAAAAAGTACTGATTCATAAATCGGCTGGAAGGAATATATAAAGTTATTAGATAAAATAGAAGGAAAGTCGAACAGAGAGAACGATACATTTTATCAAGCACTGACAACAGAAATTATTGCTTGCAAAACCACCAAGATAAGTTCATGATCATAGAAAACTCAACATAGCGTGAAAGAAACAACAAACGATCAAAAAAGATGTGTATGGATGAAATAAAAAATGATAATTGGAAGAAAACAATAATAGTTGGTGAATGATGTGAAATAGAATATCTCCAATTAAACTCAATGTTGCACAAAATGCAAATAAGGAAATACTTAATTCACTATTATACAATAAATTATGGAGAGAATGTAGAAAATTTAAGCTCACCTGAATTGTTCCCATAGATTTTTAGGAAGAAAATTCCAGATGGTATACTTTCTGTTTGATATACGGTTGTCACAGTAGAGGTCTTGTGCTAGATTGTCATCATTTATGTATACATAACGCTTCATGATCAACGTAATTGCATACGTTGAAGTTTAAATTGCAATTTAGTGATATTCAGGATAAAGCATTTGCCCAAGGGAATTCAGTAGTCCTGCAGTATGTCCAAAATCTTACTAGCAGCAACAGATAGTTGTGATGAAAATTAGCACACATACTGTGCTAAAAAAGCAAAAAATGTAACTAATTATCAAATAAAACTAAAACAATACAAATAATCAGAAAAAACCAGCAGCAAGGGGTGCACAAACATCTGAAAGGATCCAGATAGATTCCTCGGGGGGAGATTGAATTTCACAATATGGATAATGGAGCGTGAGTGAAATTAGTAATCTACTTTCAAAGTTATAGCCTAAACATATAGGTTAATATATAATTTAATCTGGAAAAACTGCAGTCATTCACTTTTTTGTTCCCTGTCGACCACGACGACACAAAAAAATCCAAACCTGGAAAGTGAAGGACTCTATGAGTGAGAATTCTGGAAAGTTGGACAACTAAACCTAAAAAAAAATTATGCATCAAATATGTAATAGAAGACACTAGCATGAATGCTTGGAAGCTTGTGACTGGCATAGTTGCATGTGCAAGGAAATAAATTAAAGACTATTGATGACGAGCATACCACGTCAAACATTCCAACTTCTCCTTTTGGCAGAACAATAGTCTTAGTAACTAATCATGCCTTCCTTGTTTACTGCAATAACTTTTCAAATCTTTGAAAATATTTGGCAATTCTAAAATCTCAACATTTTAGAGTCATGAGATTTACATGTTAGTTAATTATTGGGCAAATACTCTTTGAATAATCACAGTTAAATGGCTCCACATTGCATCCCAAAAACAAATTAAGATAAACACAACCTTCATGTCATGCAATTATATATGGAGGTAGTAGGTAATTCTTCAATCCACTTTTTCATGATCCTTTTTCTCAAATTTTGGCTGCATAAATCCTAAGGTGTTCTGCCCTAAACTTGATGATCTCAATATCATATGCAAACCAAGAAAGCATAAAAATATCAAAATCATCACCGCCCGTCAACTCTAAATATATGCAGAAAATCAAGAACATCCAAAACAAAAAAAATTGACAAAAACCCAAAAAATAATAAGTAATTGATAGTCTCCCAACACAGATTCAACAAAAGAAAATATTCAAACTGGACTGGAAACAAAAATGCAACATGATACTTACCTCTTAACCAATGTATTCTTTGAAACTGTTTACAAAATCTGAAAATCCGACTCCGATTAAACCCGACCCGGGACCCGAAAACCCAATTCTGGGAGGTTTTCTTCAGCTGCAAAACGCCGAGGCGGTCTGCTGCACTTTGTGAGTTGCGATCGCATCAGTCAAGTGCACAAGTTTCTTTCTTCAGAATCAGACCGTTAATGCAGGATCACATGTCGCTTTATCAATACGCGATTTCTTGGCATTGAGATGAACCGCCCGGCCCAATTTATGGCCCTTTTGTTTGGGCCTAGAAAGTGGGCTTCTATGAGTTATTTTTGACAAGCCCATATAGGCCAATTATCTGCTTGCGTGATGGTTAAAACTGAAACAATTTGGGGCTTTGGTAAAATCCCTCATCTCCACACTTAAATCAACTTAAATCAGATAACACATTACCACGAGTTTTGTAATTTAAGTGGTATCTCATTTCCATAATGTTGTAGATTGTGTGATGATTGGGATTCGGATTTGGATCACATAAGTTTTTTGATCTTTGTTGTTCCTCTCTTGTGATCCTTCAAACTCGGGAAAAAATGATAATCCTATTGATCTAATATTAATAGTCATGCTCATTTTATTTTTTGATGGGATAAATTATACTCAATGAAACAGAAACTTGTAATCACCATGGTTGATTTGATGATATTTAATCAAACTCACTATAATGTAATTTGATGAATGGATATTTTTATAATCAATCAAAGATTATAATACAATAGTAATATGATGAATCGTGGATATTTTTATTATCAATTAAAGATCATACTACAATTGGAATTTAAAGTTACATTTGCATTAAGTTGTTTTGTATTAAGTTAGAGCATGGGCATTGGTTAACAAAATTTTTGTTAAGAGGGTGGGACCCACATGACACCACATCAATTTAAAAACAAACACTTTTTAAAAACACACTTCTACATTACTTAACAAAAAAATACAACAATTATATGTGGGTCCCATCATCAACTAACTTTTTCTTAATATATATCAAATAAAATTATTTTGTAATTATAATTTTTTTAATTATATCAATAATATTAAACCTAAATCCATTTTAATCAATAAAATAATTATTGTAAATATAAATATATATATTTACATTAGTCTCAATTCGTATATAACATGAAATTTAAGGGAAATTTTGAATTTATCAATTCATGTAATAATAATAATACATTTGAAATATAAATGTAATATTAATATTTAATTGTCCCCAAATCGTCTCCATATGTGTTCTACTAAATCCGCTCGAAGTTGGTGATGTATTTGATTATCACGTAGCTCGGAATTCCTTTGAAGATACTCTTGAAATTTTTCGTGTGATCCATGTACTGGTTGTGTAGGCTCATCACGTTCGTCGTTGTACCAATTCGTGATTAATTCTCCCTCGTCTTCAACAATCATGTTGTGCAAAATAATACATGTTAACATTATATGTCTCAATCTTTTCTTATACCAAAAACGAGTTGGTCCTCTAATGATTGCCCACCGTGCTTGTAAAGTGACAAAGATGTGGATTATTTTTACCATATTGGTAGGTATGAGCATGTGTTTACCACATTTTTGTTTGATTTGAAAGGAATTTGATAGATTTTAGCCCAAAATGAAAGTCCAGTGGAATTTAATGTCAAGTTGAAGTCGAGATAGGAAGTCGATAACGAGCAGTTATGGAAGAAAATTCATATCTAGATCTTAAGAAGTCCAAATTCAAGGATTCTTGTCTTGTTGGAAAGCTAAGAGAGATTTCTACAACTTTCATGTTGAACGTTTTCTTCAATTCGTCCACCAAGATAGCAGAATATCACAAGAAGCTAAAAGTCGTGCAAGAATGTCATGATCTTCATCTTGATAGGATTCCAGTAAATTGGGCATAACTTGGTGTATAAAATGGATCTTGGGCTGAAATTAGTGTCATTGGATAGCTAACTTCAAGTTATACAACTTTCATGAAGACATCAAAGTCCAATTCGAGCACAAAAAGGGTCAAAAAGAGTCTGGAAGTCATAACCCTGGTGAGGTCGGGTCCCAATGCATGAGCTGAGTAACTGCAGAAATTCGAAGACACGACCCGACACGGGTCGCTGGTGACCCGCCCGGGTCACTGGTGATATGCCCCAAATTTCTGTTTTTCTGTTCGATACGGGCCGGGTCATCCGGATCCGGCCGGGTTGCATTTCGTTTAGCCGTTTCAAACCTCGTTTTGACTAGAACTCTACCCCAAACCTAATTTCATGACATTTTATGCATCCCATTTTTGTCTTTACAAATCTAAATCAAGGACATTAGATTTAATAAATAATATATACATCATTTGAAACATCACTACAAACTTGCAGATACACTAGGAATTTAAAATGATAATTTGAAACTACATTAATCTAGTCTACTTATTTTGAGCATTCCATTTTTCCATAATCATTTTACAATATTGGTGGTGCATATTTAATTGAAATTCATTCATATTGGAAGTGTCTTTGTGCACTAGCTCATACTCCTTGGAAAGACATATTCGGTTTTGTGCTTCAATCTCTGCTCTTCTTATATCCTGGAAGAAAAATCATATCTCAATCTCTAGAAGTCCAAATTCAAAGATTTTTGTCTTTTTGAAAAGCTAAGATGAAGTTATACAACTTTCATGTTGAAAGTTTTTTTTCAATTCGGCCTCCACTAAAGCAGAATATTACAAGAAGGTGAAAGTCGTGCTAGAATGTCCTAATTTTCGTCTTGACATAATTCCAGTAAATTAGGCATAACTTGGTGTAGAAAACTCATATTGGGTTGATATTAGTGTCATTGGATAGCTAACTTCAAGGGCTACAACTTTCATGAAAATACCAAAGTCCAATTCGACTATTAAACAGGTCAAAAAGTGTCTGGAAGTCATAATCCGGGTGAGGTCAATATGGGCCGGGTCATCCGGATCTGGGAGGGTCGTGTTTCGTTTGGTCGTTTCAGACCCCGTTTCAACTAGAACTCTACTCCAAACCTAATTGTGAGATATAAATTGGGATTTTGTGACTCAAAACAAAAGAGAGACATGAAGAGACACAAGATTCATCCACATCCAAATACACAAGCCACATCTTGATATTTTCTTGTTTGATATTTTCTTTTGTTTATTTATTTCTAGACATAGGTTAATTAGGTTCAATTCTCTCAATTCAATTCGGTCACCTAGATAAAATTAGGTAATCTAATTATGTAGTTAACATCGTTCTAATTCACTAGTCTATGTAGGATCGAAATTAAATTAGAAATAAAATCAAAACAATACAAATCAAGTCAAAAAGAAAAATAAACATATGCATGCATGTTGAAACAAACAATAAATATCATTTGGTGAAACATTAAAAATATTATTAAAATACCACATAATACAAATTATACTAACTCTTCCTATCTCCTTAAATTTTTGTTCATACTATGAACAAAAATGAAATTTGTTCATACCTTTGATCAAAAATGAATTTTGTTCAACCAACTATAACAAAAAATACAAATTTATTATTATAATAATAAATTTTTCTCTCTTTCTCTCTCCTCAATAATTGTTTATTATTAGTTTTTCAGAACATGACTCACACATTTATAACACCAATAAAAACACACACATATTAACTCCTTACATTACTTAACAAAATTTTGTTTTTATTAATCACAAATTTTTGTTAAGCAATGCTCATGCTCTTATTATCTATGGATTCCATCAGTGTTCATTCATGGGGAGAAGCGAGTAAGTCCCAATGCTTGATGAAGTGATCTTTCTCCAATATGGGTTGGCAGGAGCCTGTAAGCAATCACGTTTTCAGAAAAGGCTGGGGCAAATCCAAATAGAAAAACTCACATTGGGTTTAGGGATAATCATGCTCGAACTGATGACTTCTACCACGTCAAGGCGACAATCTACCGCTGAGTTATATCCCTTCCCTGCCCCCATCGAGAAATAAACATCACAGTTCCCGTCTCCATTACAGAACCGTACATGAGATTTTCATCTCATACGACTCCTCATAGGTCACAAAGAAATCTAGGGGCCTTTTAACATTATTTCTCTTTATGTGTTTGTAGGCCACAAGATGAATCTTCCCTTCCTATGGCCGCTCTTAAAGTCACCCGCCGCCTTAGGGCGAAGCCTCCGCGCGAGCAGAGGTGGACGAAGCGGAAGCGAGAATGTCGGCTTGAGTAACGCAAACATTGGTGAGAATCCAATGCCCCGAAAACCTAAGGGTTCCTCCGCAAGGTTCGTCCACGGAGGGTGAGTCAGGGCCTAAGATCAGGCCGAGTTGAGTTTGGGGAGTGGAAGAAATGGAACAATGAAAACTCAAAAACTTGTCTAATTCAGGTTCGAACCTTGGTCACCATCCAATTGGAACCTTTTTTTTTATAAAGGTGGGATATCACTTGAATTAGATCATGGTTATTAGTTTATTTAAACGCTTTACGCGAGATCGTTTCAAGAATCATTTTATGTGAGACATGTTAACTCACAACTCATATTTCATAGTTATTATGTAAAGATTTATAAAGTTGAACGGATCAGTAGATAAAAAGGATTTGTTATATCAAAATAATCTACACGATTTTTTATTTTTTTATTTTTAGGAAAATGAATAGGTTTTGATTTATTTTTTTATTTTTAGAAAATGAATAGGTTTTGATTTATTAATCTTGATAATTAATGATGAATGTAAGACTACATTTATTCACAACCTACCACACCCCAACCTCTTAATAAAATATTTATTTATCTCACATCCACATATATAATCTACAACCCAACCCAACCTAATTTTTTAATAAAATATTAATTTTTCTCTCATCTATATATACACTACAATAATTAATATGAAATTATATACTATTTTGAGATTTTTTTATTATATTCAAAAATATAATAATTGTATTTTAATTCTTCAATTATAGTAAGAAAATTTGTTTCGATAATACACGAAAAATAATTGAGTCTTCTTCATCTCATCGTTCCGCTTCTGGAAAGATATTATAATAGAAAATCCGACTTCGGAGTTAAAACTTATTTTCGTTTTTCATCCTACCGACAACACATATTCTATCTAGAAGCGGACTTCAAAATGCTTCACTAATCTCTTCCACATCAACAATAAATGTGGAATCTATCATAAATGTGTGATTGAGACAACTCTCAAATGGAGAGACAAATGCATGTAAATTCACTTTAAATATGTCAGTTATATATGCATGTGAAAGTTCTAAAAAAGTTATATATGCATGTGATAGTTCTGAAAAGTTCTGAAATGAATTTAAAGTAGAATTGACAACTCAATTACATAATTAAACACACAACAATTACATGAAATTAAAAGACAATAATTGAAATGCGATAGACTAAAATACATGAAAATAAGATACATTCACTATCCAAACACAATTGCAATTAAACTCTGTTTCATCTCTTCATCTTCTGGAGATAAGTGATCTTTCACAAACAATGTATTCAACATAACTTCTTTCATCCTCATTTGATTCCTCTATAACTTCTTTCGCTCCAATTCAATTCTTGCGTCTCCCAATTTCTTCATTACTTTAACTTCGTTGTCTCTAGTGAGCCTCAATGCAGAATTTCAGCAGCAACTTCATTAGTAACAGAAGATTGTGAGGCCTTACCTTTCCCTTTTTTTTTTGCCTTATCTCTACCTTGAGGACGAGCAATGGTTGAGCATCCACTACTTGGAGTTTCTGGATTTGACGGAATATAATACTCACAATCTTCACTTGTTTTGGCTCTTTTTGAACTTCCACCACTTTCTTTGTTACCGTCCTCATTTTCAGGACGGAAACATGTTGAATCATGATCTAATTTCACTTCTCACTTTGGATGTTTACACATTACTTCATTAAATACAATTAAATCATGAAAGTTATTACCACTTGCTTCATAAATTGTATGAGCTTCTTTCTCGACATATTTCTGGCTCATTCCACTCCTTTTTCGACTATGTGCTTTCTTGCAAGCCGCAATCCACTTGTTTCCATTTTCATTGAGTCGTTTGAAGCGACATTTCAACATATCAACAGTTCTTTCCTTCATATCTTCAGGATTTTCTGCTTGAGCTTCAAGAAACATTTTATGAACTCGTCCCCATATTGAAGGACATTTTTTATTTTTGTCATGCACTTTATCTTCACTAATGAAACACCAAGATGACATAAGAGCAACATCTTCTTTCACACACCAACTGCCCTTTTGGGTGGGGTTTGTTTGTTGAACATTTTAGAACAAATTCCGGGAGATATTTTGTGATGTTTGAACTTGTTTGGAAATATGAATTTGATTGAGATTTGGAGAAAACTGAGAGTTTTGATGATATTGAGAGTTTTGGTAATCTCCAAGATTAATAAAATGATCAAAATTTGAAATTTTTTGGGAGTTTGGGTAATAATTAGGATTGTTTGAATCCATAATAAGAAAGAGATTATGGAAATAATATGAGAAAATAGTGAACCTCAAAATGTAAAAAAAGATAGAATTTTAGATTGAGAGAAAATAAATTTTTTTATTATGATTCAAAATATGTCAATATTACACTATATTTATAGATAAAAAAAAAGATAAGAATTTTGGTTATTTTTTAAAAATAAAATAAAATAAAATAATTATCATTTATCAAGAATCAAAATTTTATCCACAAAAAATAACTAGATCCAATAAGAGTGTGACACAAAGTAGAAGGTTGATACATGGGTTGGTCAATGACCCCATGCACCAACCGGTTGTCCTATTTAATTCAATTCTTTTTTTTTTATCTAATTTTTTTATCCTATTAAGACAACACATGACTTAGGTTGCCAATAAATATAGCTTTAGACTATCCTCATCAGTGGAGGTCGCCAACCTAAATCAGAAAAAGACAAAAAAATTGAAAAAATATATATATAATTCTAGGTTGCAACCGATGAGGCTTGGGGCTTGAATTTCAACCCATGCATCAACTTAGGTTAACCAATTAAAAGATGACACATGTCATCTTTTGATTGGTTCAATCATATTTTATATGGATAAAATGTATATTGTAAATATTGTGGATAATATGTATTTAAAAGATAGATATATATATATATATCAAAATTCATATTTTTTAATTCTCTATAAATAGACACCAATATTGACATATTTTGGAACACATCTTAAATTCTCTATTTTCTCTTCTATTTTTTTATCATTCATCTCTTAATTTCTATCATGGATCCAAACCATCCTAATTATTTTCCAAACTCCCAAAATTTTCCTAATTCTCAAAATTATCCAAGCTTTCAATTAATTCTTAACTCTCAATCTTTTCCTCTCTCGGAAGATTATCCAAACTATTATCAAAACTCTCAGTTTTCTCCAAATCCAAATCAAGATTCTACATCTGAGCATGTCCAACCACCACAAAATACCTCCCGAAATTTATTTCAAAATGTTCAACAACGAAACACAAACCAAAATGGGGTAAAAAGTGTAGGTTGGACTGTGAAAGAAGGTGTAATTGTAATTTCGTTATTGTATGTTATTCTAAATCTGTTTTAAATTATTTTCCTTAATATATTAATAGATTTAGAATATTAAATTATTTATTGCATTTTTTGTACATTTTAAATATAATGAATATTAATTAAAAATATTATGTAATTAATAAAAAATAAAATAATTATTATTATTTTAGATTGGGTTGAGTTGTGAATGTGGATATAAAAAAATAAAATTAGGTTGAATTGTAGGTTAAATAAATGGATGAGAGAGAAATTAATATTTTATTTTAGGTTGGGTTGAGATGAGTTGCTCATGAGGTAGTCTTAGAAACTGAGTCATAAATAGGAACCCAACCCATATTGCAAGCTCATTTTAGTTGTGGGATTAGGTTAGGAATTTAGCTGAGTTCCGTACATTGTGGATAAGATTTGAAGACGTGGAAAATTGGAAGCTAAGAGCATGGGCATTTGTTAACAAAAATTTTGTTAAAAGGGTAGAGCCCACATGACACCACATCAATTTAAAAATAAACACTTTTTAAAAACACACCTCTACATTACTTAACAAAAAAATACAATCATTATAAGTGGATCCCATCATCAATTAATTTTTCTTAATATATACTCCTTCCGTTCCGCTTATCTTTGCCTACTTTCCGTTTTGGACGTCCCAGCTAACTTTGCCAGCCCAAAAATGGCAACAAAAAAATTACGACCTTATCCCTTAATTTCTTTCATTTTACTTACTTTACACTCAAAAAGCACACATTAATTACAAAATTGCCACTCAAAAACATTAAAATAACACATCACATCAAAGTAAACAGTTTTTTCTTAGAATTCGTGCCAGTCAAAGGTGGCAAAGATAACCGAGACGGAGGTAGTATCAAATAAAATCATTTTGTAATTATAATTTTTTTAATTATATCAATAATATTAAACCTAAATCCATTTTAATAAATTAAATAATTATTGTAAATATAAATATATATATATATATATTTACATTAGTCTCAATTCGTATATAACATGAAATTTAAGGAAAAATTTGAATTTATCAATTCATGTAATAATAATAATACATTGAAATATAAATGTAATATTAATATTTAATTGTCCCCAAATCGTTTCCATATGTGTTTTACTAAATCCGCTCGAAGTTGGTGATGTATTTGATTATCACGTAGCTCGAAATTCCTTTGAAGATACTCTTGAAATTTTTCGTGTGATCCATGTACTGGTTGTGTAGGCTCATCACGTTCGTCGTTGTACCAATTCGTGATTAATTCTCCCTCGTCTTCAACAATCATGTTGTGCAAAATAATATATGTTAACATTATATGTCTCAATCTTTTCTTATAACAGAAACGAGTTGGTCATCTGATGATTGTTTATCGTGCTTGTAAAGTGACAAATATGTGGATTATTTTTACCATATTGGTAGGTATGAGCATGTGTTTACCACATTTTTGCTTGATTTGAAAGGAATTTGATAGATTTTAGCCCAAAATGAAAGTCTAGTAGAATTTAATGCCAAGTTGAAGTCGAGATAGGAAGTTGATAACGAGCAGTTATGGAAGAAAATTCATATCTCTATCTTAAGAAGTCCAAATTCAAGAATTCTTGTCTTGTTGGAAAGCTAAGAGAGAGTACTACAACTTTCATGTTGAACGTTTTCTTCAATTCACCCACCAAGAAAGCAGGATATCACAAGAAGCTAAAAGTCGTGCAAGAATGTTCTGATCTTCTTCTTGATAGGATTCCAGTAAATTGGGCATAACTTGGTGTAAAAAATGGATCTTGGGCTGAAATTAGTGTCATTGGATAGCTCACTTCAAGTTCTACAACTTTCATGAAGACATCAAAGTCCGATTCGAGCACAAAAAGGGTCAAAAAGAGTCTAGAAGTCATAACCCGGGTGAGGTCGGATCCCAATGCATGAGCTGAGTAACTGTAGAAATTCGAAGACACGACCCGACCCGGGTCGCTGGTGACCCGCCCAGGTCGCTAGTGATATGCCCCAAATGTCTGTTTTTCTGTTCGATATGGGCCGGGTCATCCGGATCCAGCCGGGTCGCATTTTGTTTGGCCGTTTCAAACCCCGTTTTGACTAGAACTCTACCCCCAAACATAATTGTGAGATATAAATTCGAATTTTGTGACTCAAAACAAAAGAGAGACACGAAGAGACACAAGGATTCATCCACATCCAAATACACAAGTCACATCTTGATATTTTCTTGTTTGATATTTTCTTTGTTTATTTATTTCTAGACATAGGTTAATTAGGTTCAATTCTCTCAATTCAATTCGGTCACCTAGATAAAATTAGGTAATCTAATTACGTAGTTAATATCATTCTAATTCACTAGTCTCTGTGGGATCGAAATTGAATTATACAAATCAAGTCAAAAAGAAAAATAAACATACGCATGCATGTTGAAACAAACAATAAATATTATTGGTGAAACATTAAAAATACTATTAAAATACCACATAATATAAATTATATTAACTCTTCCTGTCTCCTTAAATTTTTGTTCATACTATGAACAAAAATGAAATTTGTTCATACCTTTGAATAAAAATGAATTTTGTTCAATCAATTATAACAAAAAATACAAATTTATTATTATAATAATTAACTTTTTTCTCTTTATCTCTCCTCAATAATTGTTTATTATTATTTTTTCAGAACATGATCCACATATTTATAACACAATAAAAACACATATATATTAACTCCTTATATTATTTAACAAAATTTTATTTTTATTAATCACAAATTTTTGTTCACGAATGCTCATGCTCTAAGTTAAAAATCTAGAGAGAGGTAGAGGAGGAGAGAGAGACTAATCCACATCCAGAAAGCAAAGGGGAGGCGAAGACGTGTAAATGGAGGTGATATAGGTCAAGTGACCCACATGTGCCACTTGGACGAACCGTACAGATTCTCCGGATTTGGCAGACAAGATTTGAGAGAAGCTGGATATTTTTACCTACCCCTTCCACCTCCACCTATTCTAAACCTATTTTTTCTAGAGTTATTATTTTGTATATGAGCTACACGAATCTAAAATTTATGTAATCGGACCACATGTGAATTGGGCCGGCCTCTTTATTTTAACGTATTTTGGTCATTATTTTTATGTTATATTAGTATTATCTTCGTGTTATGTTAGCGTGATCTCATCTTCATATTTCATATTCTTAGTTTAAAATCATTGAATTAAAATAATACGAATGTAACACTAACATAACATGAAGGTATAACTGCTGAAGCGAATCTTGGTGGGTTTGAACGCACCTACCAAATGCATGAAAACACACGTCAGAAGCGCGTGGGACGGATTGACCCGGAATCCATGCACTAGTTGCACAAAATATTTTATCTTCCTTGTATAAAAATAATACATCAAATTCAATTTCTATTATCTAAAATTTTAAGACTACATTTAAATGACCGGTTGGGCAAGGTTGTAGGAAAAGACAAAAAAATATGGCAAAAAAAAAAAAACAAACAAACAAATTTAGGTGCACAACCTGTTGGGGGTGGAGTGGGGTGTCTGACCAACCTATGCCACAACCTCATTCATCCTTCGTAATTTATTCATTTATGACATATGTCATTTTCTTATTTGTTGAATTTGGTTACAATTTAAATTGTTGATATTGTCAATTATTTTCATTTAAATGTTTTTTTAAAAATTATCAAAATTCATATTTTTTAATTCTTTATAAATAAAAATCAGTATTGATATATTTTAAAGTACTAGTTTAAGCTCTCAATTTTCTCAAAATAGAGAAACTTACAACGTTCTTAAAAACAACTTGATATAATGTATATGTCAAAAATTTGGCAATGATAATTAATTATTTAATTATATAATTAGTATCTTCTATATCATGCATCTATTTGTAGTTTGATTTTAATTTTTCGATTATGTATCCCAAATATTGTAATTTATTATTTGGCTATTGTGTTCGTATGTTATTTTAAGTGTATCCCAAAAAAGAATTCCTTATAATAATTGTGAAATTAAAGTATCAAAATTTTAAAATCTATTTCTAATATCTTTAAATTTATTGAAAAGGCTTCCAAAATACTATTTAATTATAATGGGAATAGATTGTATATTTGGATGAGAGATAAATAAATATTTGATTAAAATGTTGGGTTGAGTTGTTGATAAAGTATACAAAAATTAAAATTGGTTTGTGATGTAGGTTGTCTATGTGGATGAGAGATAAATTAATATTTTATTTGTAAGTTGGGTTGGATGAGGTTGTTGATAAAGATAGTTTAATAGATAATAAGAATATCTCATTTGGGTTTTTCACTTTTTGTTGGTCAATTGAGGGACAAATTTTTTTAGAGCAAGTCTTGTGTGAGATCGTCTCACGGATCATGTTCCGTGAGACGGTCAACCCACAACTCATATTTCATAATTTACATATAAATTAATGGAAATTGGTTTGATTCATGGATTAAAATGATCCGTCTCACGAATACACTCCGTGAGACCGTCTCACGCAAGTTTTGGTAATATTTTTAAATACAAATCTTAGGAATTTGGTGTAATTAATCAATCTCACACAATAATTAATCTCAACAATTCTGGTTCAGTCGTCTCACCTTACAACAGACACACTTATAGTTGTAAAAACTCATACCTATAAAATTTATATGTGTAAAACTATAAATAAAACACATATTGATGCGTGTAAAAGACATACTCGAATTTGTGTCGCACGTGAAAGGGAACAACTAAAAAAAATTTCATTCATGAGGCATTTAACAAATTAATAATACATTACACGAATTCGTCATGTTTCCTTTGGTCTTCGAGGCCATACCATTGAAGTAGACAGATGAGATATTATTTAATAATATATTTCAATATGGTCAATAAATAAATTAACTGTACAAAAAAATGGAATTTAAAATACCGTTGGCAAATTAATTGGAATAGTGCATAATTCTACTAAAATAATTTCAACTACATTGGATATAATTAATAATTTAGTAGGGTAGAGAGCATTTATATCTATCATGTTTGGTAGTTGGGGAGAACACAAACTTTAATTAAAAGGCATGATTTAATTTAATTTTTTCTTATAGCATATATAATTGAATTAGATGTTTCTGGAGGCAGATTTTTCCTCGTATAATAATACCAAACATAATATTAATATATGGAGGTTAGAATAAAAATGATATATCCAAATGTCTCTTATGACTTTTCAAATATCTAGGATCCATGCACCCGGGTCGACCCGCCCTCACGCGCCTCTAACGCGCGTTTTCATGCTCCCCACACGCCTGGTGGGTTCGCTTAAACCCACAAAGATTCACTCCAGACAGTCATACTCTCATGTTATGTTAGTGTTACCCTACATGTTATGTTAATGTTACTATCATGAAGGTAACACTAACATAACATAAAGATAATCATAACATAATATGAGAGTCACTCTAACATAACATGAAAGTATGATTAACGTTGTTTTTTTACCTTCATGTTATGTTAATGTTACTTTCATGTTATGTTAATATTACCTTCAGGTTATATTAGTGTTACCTTTGTGTTATTTTAGTTCAGTGGTTTTAAATTAAGGGTATGAAATCTGGAGATGAGTCACATTAACATAACGCGAATGTAACCCTAACATAATACGAAAGTAACACTAACATAACGTGAAGGTAACAACCAAAACACGCGAAAAAAGTAAAGAGGTGCGGGCTGAGCGGGCAGCCCAACCCGCGCGCGGCCCAGTTGCACGGATCTCAAATCCATACAACTGGTGTACAGGAGAATCATGCAAATATTTAATATTTATTAGATACAAATTCATAATGTTATCATATGTTTCGGGTAAACTATCATGAGGAAGCGTCCGAACAATCATCCAAGGCATTATTTAAACTAGGTTTGAACCCGTGCGTTGCACGAGTTTCATTTAATACTTATCTCATTTTTTACTTTATAATTAGTGTTTATTGTTATATGATAATAAATTTTTACATAAGTGTGATATTTTTTCTTTATTCTTAAAATAATATTTCTTATGGTACATTTGAATATATGGATTAAGGAGTGATTTGAAATCCTTGGTATCAAATCCACTGATAGTGTTGGGTTAAATGTGAATTTAAAATTCATAATTTTCATTTTGAGCTAATTTTAGAGTCATTTTTGTGGATTTCAAATTCACTCAAACTTGAAAGGATTTGAAATGCACTCATTTTAAATTCTGGATTTGAAATCACTTTATCCAAACGGAGTCTTATTGTTTTCTTTAATAATTTTTTTCATTTATTCTTTAACACAAAATTGTTAATATATAGTTCTTAATAGGTGTTTTAATTATTGCATTAGGTATTTTCATATATTTCTGTAAAAAGTATGTAATATATCTCATTTTTATCACTCGATAACATATGTTTTGTTCAATGTTTGTCCTAAGTGCACTCATTATTAACTTTATGTATTGGTTTATTTTGTAATTGTGTTCTTTTTGTGATCTTTTTATTAACCTTAACAAATTGTTACATATTGTAATATTTTAATACAATTTCTCGATTGTTTAAGGGGGTGGTTGGATTGAATGTGCACGTTTGGATTTTAGATTACCAATATCCGAATCATGTTATTTGTTTGCAGAATCTTATAACTATATATATATATATATTTTTTGTCTACTTCATCCACTTTTTTACAATTTGAACTGAAAATTTAGCTCTTTTTTTAAAGATAAAATAAGAGTACATCATCTATTTTTCATATAATTCCCTATATGATGACATATTAATTGTAATCCTACTTGTTAAAATCTCTAAACAAACACAAAATTATCAAATTTCATCATTTTTATAACTCACTTTCATACTTGCCAAATTTAATATGTTTTAACCTAAACATATCCTAAAAAAAATTTAAGCATCTATTTTTTGCTAATGTCATTAATAATATCGTTTCAAAGTTTAAACACAATTTCAAAGTATACTATTTTTATTTAATGCATGACATTACTGAACTAATGTTTGTACATTGTTGCTTACTTTTTTTTTTTTCTTCCCAATTTGAAATGTTGGACAAAAATAATAATGCAAGTTTGAAACCAAAAATTTCATGTAAAAAAGATAATACAACATTAGCAAGCACTTGTAACTTACATTATTTTTTTATAATACCCTTTAAAATTTCTAAACAAACACAACTTTTCATTATCTAATGTCAAATATGTTTCAATCTCACATATCTTAAGGTTTTTTTACATCTATTTTTGGTAATGTCATTAGCAATATATTTCATAGTTTAAATTACAATTTTAAAGTACATTATTTTATTTCATGCCTTACATTACCGAATTCTAATATTTATATGTTATTTTTTTCTTGAATCCTCTAAATGTTTTTTTCTCTAAAGGTTTTTATTTTTTTGAGTTTGAACTACTTGAATGTTCTTTTGTAAAATATTATTAGCACCTTCAAATATCTTTTATTTATTTATTTTAATTCCTTAAAAAGTAGTAGCAAAATTACTCTTCAAATTTTGTTTTATTTTTTGAAATTGAAATGTTGGACAAAAACAATTATTCAAGTTTGACACCAAAAATTTCATGTAAAACAAAAAAGAAAAAAACAATACAACATTAACAAACATTTGTAACTTACATATTTAATTTTTCCAAGCACTTATTATTGTAGGGTAGTGGGGTGTGTATTTAATTGATATTAATATTTTGATATTTTATAAATAAAATAATTTTTAAGGAAGGACACTTGACAACATTGTAAAGTGTCACTTGTCAAACATTTGAAGGTGACACTTAGCAACATTGTAAAATACCACTTGTCAAACACTTAAGGGTGCAAACCACACTTTTATATATATAGAATTTTCACGGTTTATCCTTAATTAAAAGGGTGACCAGACTGTTAAGTTCGATCAAAATAAAACATCAAAATTCTAAGTTATCCCAAAATTATGCCGAATGAAAAATAAAAATAAAAAAGGGCAATCCGACGTGGCGTTGGAAGAAGCTTCGAGAGTGGTGAGATTCGCGGGATATCTCCAAGGAAACGCCAAGTATATGTCGGGGTTGAAGAGAAATTGGGCGAGTTTTACGCGAGAAGTTTGGGGAAAGTTAATTTGACAGGCTGTGAGGAGTATATAGGTCAAAGTTGAATCTCAGTGGTTCCCCATTCAACGAAACACACTATTATTGGGCCCCACGAATTATGCTTGTGGGCCCCATGCAACTACACTGCTTGTGACACTTGGCGTTCTTGTGTACAAACCCTCTCTAAGGTAACTCCGCACAATCAATATGGAATTCCCATGAATAGAAAGTAGTTATGTTTTTTTTTTTTTTTTCTTTTAAGTAATTTATAAATTTTTTTTAAGTAATTTAAAATTGTTTCAATTAATTGTCTATTATATTTGAGACCGTCTCACAAATAATTCATTTGAGACGGGTTACATTTACATTTAAATTTATAGAAAATGAGTTTGGTTAGTGGGTAAAATAATATATTCCATTTCTAATTTGAGTAATATAATTGTTAATTTTTTTATTTAATTGATAAAATTTCAAGTGCTGTAATTTTTTGGGAAATATCATTGTCATCTATAATTAAATAATGTCAAAATAACTATTTGTAAAATAACATGAACTCATTTAATATTATGTAATTTTGAGTATAAAAGTCAGTTTATATATATATATATATATATATTAAAATGTTTGGAACATGTATTTTGGATGGATATCATATTCTCAAAAGTAGATTATATTTCAAAAATGATTATTATTATTTGAAGTGTTTGTTTTAACTCAATTAGATAAATAGAGTAAACAAGTTTCTATTTGATTTCAAATTTATAGATAATAAATAGGTGTGATTTTATATTTTCTATTCAAATTCAAACTTATTAGAATAAGCTTAATCGTAACCAAATAGGCTTAAATAATGCTTAATAAGATGAAATTTCAAAAGATGCACGTATATCACATTTCATGCAGAATTGGAAACAATAGATTATCAATCGATTTAAATTATTTACTACCCTAAGAAATATCGAACACTAACATCCATATTATCATACAATAAAATGCGACATTTATTACTGGAATTCTCAATTAAAACAAAAAATCTACCTAAAAAAATATTAAATGAAAAATTATTTTGTAACCTACAAAGTCCAAACCATATTTCAGTCAAAAACAAGCATCCAATTAAAGGGTTTGAAGTACATTCCAAGGGAAGAGATTTAAAACTAAAATAAAATAAAATAAAACAAAACCACTTGTTAGCCTACAGGTTATAGTGGGGAGGAGGCTAACTATGGTCAAGTCAAACAAGCTAACCATGGTTAAGAAAGCAGTTTATATCAGAACCGTGGCATGCATATCTATGGCGATCATGACAGTGTCACTAGAGAGAGTGAGGTACAAGCCAAAAAAGATAAGAAAATGATGATGATGATCGGCGATCATCCTCGGTCAAATCCCACCGTCCATATTCCGTCATGGGATGTCAGCTATCTCGAAGATCCGACGGCCCACATTCACTCGCCCGTTAACTACGAGGCCGCTTTGGCTGCGCTACAGCGCTACCTGCCGGCGAACAAGGACGACGTCGTTCAGGCGGAAGATGAAGATCTCGATGATTTCGATGTTCCGGTGGACGCGTTCTCATGCGATAATTTCCGGATGTTCGAGTTCAAGGTGAAGAAGTGCGCGCGTGCCAGGTCACATGACTGGACGGAGTGCCCGTTTGCTCATCCCGGCGAGAAGGCTCGCCGGAGGGATCCACGTAAGTACCATTATTCCGGCAACGCGTGCCCGGACTTCCGCAAGGGCGCGTGCAAGAGGGGAGACGCCTGCGAGTACGCGCACGGCGTATTCGAGTGCTGGCTCCACCCGGCTCGCTATCGTACGCAGCCGTGCAAGGACGGCACCCATTGCCGCCGCCGGGTCTGCTTCTTCGCTCACACGCCGGAGCAGCTCCGAGTCTTACCGTACACTAGCAGCCCCGACGAGCCGCCGCGAGGGCTCGCCCATGACTCTTTCGTGCTGATCGGATCTTCTCCACCATCGTCTCCGACAACCCGCTCGCCGCCGGTCTCACCCGGCGGATCACTGCGTCTGAGTCAACTCACCGAGTCGATGCGCGGCCTGCAGATTAACAAGATGAAGGTGGGTCTGGGAATGGGTCTGAGCATGAGCCCACCGTCTTGGGGACTGGGGTTCGGGTCGCCCCGTAGCCCGCCAACGGCCAGGCCCGGATTCTCGAGCCTCCCATCAACTCCGATCCGTGCCTTGACTCGGTCGGGACTCAGCCCATTCGACGTGTGGGAAACCACATGCCAGGAGGAGCCAGCGATGGAGCGAGTTGAGTCAGGCAGAGCGTTGCGAGAGAGAATATACTCGAAACTCGGTAGAGATAACTCATTGGACCGGGTCGACCCATCCGACTCGTTGGGTACTGTTCCTGATGTTGGGTGGGTTTCAGAACTCGTCAAATGAATATCCGGGTCAGATGGTTTCGTGGGTCGGGTCGGGTCCGGTCCGGTCCAAGCTTCCCTTTAAATGTGAATACGTTATCTGACTCATTGAATATCTCATGTAAATATGGTAGTCGGGTCGGGTTGAATAGGTGTTTATCAAATTCTCTTGTGTTCTTGCCCTTCATTTTTATTTTTTTGAGTTTGGGATATAAGTCTGAATGTCGTTATTATTTAGGTTTCTTCTTTTTTGGTAAATTTAGAACCGGTGGAGGATATAATATTTAGGAAATGCAAATCGCGAATTTTGTAATATCTGTACATAAAGTTGTAATATTTTTACTTGTCATTATCCTACCTGACTTCATTACTAGTTGTTTGATTTACCCTTTTTCTTTTTTTAATGAGCTTGAGCATACAAATATTTTCGGTGAATTGTTCAATTTAATCCTTTTTCCATATGAGTTTGGACAAGGGATACTAAAGATAAAAGACTTGCATAACTCAGGCGTAGATAATCGTCCACATTAATTTATAAATTCATGACACTAATTTAACTATTTAATTGACTCTTAAGGATGGTAAGAAAAAACAAAGGAGTGACGAAATTATTAAGAAGGAAACCCTAAGTAATGTGGTGGTCTAAAGTTAATAAGACTAATCTAAGTTGGACTTGGTAAATAATCTTTAGTCTAACAAATGATGGTGACGTGGACTTGAACAGATAAACTTTATGAAAAAGATTTGATCTTATCCATTGACTATTTATTGCATATAATAATATTTGGAAATCAGGTGTTTTCTTGTTATATTTTATGAGGCAAACTTAATTTATTTTATTTTGTTGATAATTTGATGTTTTAAATGAAACTTTGTCTTATGATCAATATGTATGGCAGTGTGTAAATTAAACTAGATAACAAAATGTATAAAAGTAAACTAATACTACCTCCATCCCAAAATAAATGTCGTTTTAGCAACTAAATTTGTTTCAAAATAATTGTCATTTTCGTATTTCAAACCATATTTATATATTATATACCAAATATGTCTCTATTTACTCATCTCAAATTAAATGTGTTAAAGAGATAAAAACTCACTCACTAATTGAACTTAAATATGAGGAGATTGGACTTTTTATCACATTCCTTAATTTATGTGCAAAAGGCTAAACCGACATTTATTTTGGGATGAAAGTAGTATATGATTATCAATTTCTGACATGAATTGTGTACAACTATAAAAATCGAACCATACATTAATGGAAAAATGTCACCTACCAATTCTTAAGCGTTTATTAATGTATTGATTGTTGATGTGTTGCCTAATTATTATTATAGTTATTTTACTTTGAAATTGATTATCTTGTAAATATATGTGTAAAAGGCTAAAACGATATTTATTTTTGGATGGAGGTAGTATATGATTATCAATTTCTGACATGAATTGTGTACAACTATAAAAATCGGACCATACATTAATGGAAAATTGTTCACCTACCCATTCTTAAGGGTATGTTTGGAAGAGATTTTAGTGGGTTTGGTGAAATCCTGAATTTTGTAGTAGAGGTGAATAGTGAAAATGAATGTTTGTTTGAATATTTAGTAGGGTAGGATTATATTGTAGATGTCAAATCAATGTTGGAAAAGGTGGGTGAATATAATATTTTATTGCAAAAAGTTATATTAATATGTAGTAATAGTTTTATTGTGAAAAGATGTATTTATTAATGATTGAATGATTAAATATAGGTAGTAATGATTATGTCAGGATTTTGAAATCCAATTTTAAAATTGAAAACAAACATAGTTTAGGATTTTGAAGTTCAAAATCCTGCCTTTGGAATTCCCTTCCAAGCGTTTATTAATGTATTGATTGTTGATGTGTTGCCTAATTATTATTATAGTTATTTTACTTTGAAATTGATTATCTTGTAAATATATGACATAATGTTAGCTAATTACACTAAATATTCTACTGTCAAATTCACTAATGACAATTAAAGCGTCCTCTTTTTGCTCTTATATGAATTGTTGGGTATAGACTATAATTAATAAAAAAATAAAATGTAATATTTCAAATGAGAAATGCGTTTATTGAAATCTTATAATAAAATAAAAAGAGACAATTAATAGACGTGTTTTTTTTTTTTTTAATATCTCTAACTCTAATTTAGAAGTGATAAAATTCACAAACGAGAACCTTAAAAGACGCAATATTTTGAACTCATCTATTTAGTGGATGTCCTTTTTTCTTGAAAACATGTGTTAACTTTCCCTCTTTTAGGGCATCTTCCCAACTTTTCCTTTCAAAATTTATGTAAAAACTAAAAGAGTTACTCTCCTGTACATTAGTTGCATGGATCTCACGGATCTCAACGGATCTGAGATTCGTGCAACCGGTTGCGTGCGAGCTGGATCGACCCGTCCAGCCCACACCTCTTTACTTTTTCGCATGTTTTGATCGTTATCTTCATATTATGTTAGTGTTACATTTGTGTTATGTTAGCGTGACTTCATCTCCAAATTTCATACTCTTAGTTTAAAACCATTGAACTAAAATAACACGAAGGTAATATTAATATAACATGAAGGTAACACTAACATAACATGAAAGTAAAAAACAATGTTAATCATACCTTCATGTTATGTTAGTGTTACCTTACACTAACATAACATTAAGGTAACACTAACATGATATGAAGGTATAACTGCCTGAAGCGAATCTTGGTGCGCTTATACTAACATAACATTAAGGTAACACTAACATGATATGAAGGTATAACTGCCTGAAGCGAATCTTGGTGCGCTTATACTAACATAACATAAAGATAACATTAACATAATATGAAGGTATAACTGCCTGAAGCGAATCTTGGTACGCGTGGGGGTCGACCCGAGTGCATGGATCTACCAGTTGCACAAAATATTTACATGGATATGAATTCTCAAGATTTAATCAAATTATTCATAAAATTAACCAAATAAATTTAATTTATTAAATGAATTTAGATTGTGGAGAGTGAAACTTCATCGTAGCAATTTGTACTAGTATTATAAAATGAATTTATACAATGATGGTCTTATATCTGATCTTAGGTTAGTTTAAAGCTCGAACTATTTTCTTACAAAAATGAACTTCTTGAAAATAAAATTCGTGTGAAGATAATGTTGTCACCGTTTTATCAAACTAAATAAGATTTTACAATTCTTTTTTATAAGTATTTTATTTAATAAATCATTTCTAAATCTATATTAATTATTCTTATTATTATTCTTGTTGTTGGCAATTTGTTTATATATATATATATATATATATATATATAGACTAAAATTCCACCAAGCTCCTCGTGTTATAAAAATTCGCACCGAACCCCCCTGTGAAAAAAAATTGCAAGAAAAACACGTCGGTTTTGATTAAATCGGTGTGAGACACCCAAATCCGTCATACTTGATGGATGTGCAAATGACAGGCTCCAGGTGTGATTTTTGATTGTTTTTGACCCTATTTTAAATGTAAAAAGACAAAACTACCCCTAGCTGTTCATTATATTTTATATAATTTCATTTTATTGCTTTTTTAATAAATATTTCATTTTATCTCATTTATTAATAGTTTTTTCTATTTTTACTGGTATTTGATTTATTTGTAACATTTATTATGTATTTTTAAATTATTGTTTGTACTTTTTTTATATTTTTACCAACCTTAATTAAAAATTAATTTATACTTAAAAGTATATTCATTTTAATTTAATTTTTTAAAAAACATTATATCATATGTTCTATTCCTTAATAATTTTAAAAATAACAGTTTTATAATATATATTTAAATTTGAAAATAACAATTTTATAATATATATTATTTAATAATATTATTATTAGTTAAAATCTTTACCTCAGGGCAATACGACTCTTCACCGAATAACATTTCTAACTCCAATTGTTTGTCTAATGCACTTTAAACAATTGTCAATTGTTTCAAGCACTGTTTCCATGTTGAATAACATTACCAAAATCTGAATCTTTGACCAAATGTAGTATGTATGTACCACTATACGGGTAACTTATTCAAATAGTTATTGTTCATCCAAAGCCAATTTCACTGAAGAAATTCCTAGTATCCAAAAAGACAAGACCCCTTAAGCCTTAACTGACAATTGGAAAAATGAAAATTTGAAATTCATAAAGTCTAACAGAAGAATGAAATTCCAACCACAATGAAAAAAAAAAAGCTAACAATTAAAGAATCCATTTCTTTATTCTTCCTCCCCATGCACGAAATTTTAACCAAGACTGAGAAAAAAAAGATGCGGATCATAGATATTTAAATTGGAGAATTACAACAAAAGCACAAATTGAGGGCAAATTTCAAGAATTCGTAAATGCATTTTCCCCAAATTGCGAAATGTATTGTATAAATTTATCTTTCAGCACATGTAATGGGATCTTAATCATATGATGTCAAAGAAGAGAGGGGGCAGAAGAGAGAGTGGTGGGCGGCGGCTGGCGGAACGGAAGCGAAGCAGAAGCGGCGGCGACAGGGAGATGAAGTAGAAGCAAATTCTCTTAGAGATGGAGAGGGAGAGAGAGGGAGGAAGAGAGGCGGGAGATGAAGATAGAGACGACAACGATGATTTTCCCAGTGGCAGAGGCGGCAGTGCGGAAGCGGCAAAGGCGGCGATGGTTTCGTCACTTATAGAGGGAGGGAGAGAGAGGAAGATGAGGCGGCGACGAGGCTGAGGAGGTGGTAGTGGTTTTCCCTCATTTAGAGGGAGGGAGGTGGAGAGAGAGGAGGAGAGAGAAAGGAAATACATTTTTAGGGTTTGTGTTTCCTAGTTTATATTAAGGAAATGACGGGAATTGATGTGGTAAAATTTAACGTCATTAACAAATGTTAGGTGTTGTGGGACGTGTGTCGATTTTTCAATATCTCACGTGTTTAATATGCAATTTCCATTTTTTAGGGGGATTCGATGCTGATTTTCCAAAACACAAGGGGTTTCGCACAATAAACACCATATATATATATATTTATTTATTTATTTCTTTTCAGATTGAAGCACACAGTAATCAAAGTTCATTTGTTTGGTATCCTTTATTTTCTGGCTGGCCCACTTATTTAGGTCCACTACATTTTACATTGGGCCTACCTCAGTTATCACCTCTTTTTCTCCCACTCCTTTTGTCTCGAATAAGTCTTGTGTGAAATCGTCCAACGGATCGAATATATTTTGTGTGAGATCGTTCAACGGATCATTTTACATGTTATGTGTCAATCCACAACTCATACTTCATAATTTACATATGAATTTATATACATCAATTGAGTTAATGGATAAAGACGATTTATCTCACATAATTTTTTAAGTTTTTTTTTTCCTCCAAAAAAATTGACACCTTTGACAAGAATCAATAAAACAAGACAATGAAAACGAATACACACTAAATTAAATCAGTATAAAGAAATGCAGAAATGACATGACATGTTGGAATTTATGTTACATGTAATATCTAGATTGAATTTAAAAAACGTGACTGAGATACGACAATATCTTCCCATAATATTTTAATTTTATTTGTGATATTATCATATAATAATTCACACATATTGCTAGAAAGAATGTTATGTGATTATGACATGATATCCATTCTTTAATGTGTGGAATTTTATGCACAAATAATACAAATATATATACACACACGTACTCACAGAATTGATTTTAATATCATAAATATCATTTAAAAATGCATTTTGATTAGCTAGTTAAATTATTCAATCCTTTTTATTAGGTAAATATCTTTGTTATACCTAAACAAAAATCATCATTTCATACTCTTTAATAGTCAAATATAATGCACATTTTGTTCATAAAAAAGAGGTGGATTAAACATTATTGATAGTTTAACGAACTAACATGCAAATGTGATTTTTTTACACAAAAACTTGCGTGAGATGGTCTAACGAATAGTTTTCGTAAAACAGATCTCTTTTAATCATGAAACAAACTTATTTTAATTTAAATGGAAACTGTGAAATGTAGGTTATAGGTTGACCCATCTCAAACGAATTGATCCGTGTTAAAAACATGAGTAAATTAAAATATGAAGATCAGTAACCAAAACAACCAATATTAAATGGTTAAGATAATTGATTTGGAGTTTAGTATGATTTTAATTTGATGATTATTAAAAAAAAAAAAAGACAATAAACTTCACAAAGCCCGAGAAAGTTGAAAAAATAATTAAGATGATAAGGATGTTCACTAAGCACTATAATATTAAGGTCAACTCAATTGGATTAGCCGCCGTTTCCTATTCATATTTAAAGAATAAAGTGTGATATCTTTTTACGGATCCTTTCATGTGAGATAGATTAACACATGATCCATACTTTATAATTTATATAAAAATTTATGGATATAAATTTGGTAAATGGGTAAAAAGGATTCGTCTCACGGAAATAATCCTTGAGACCATCTTACGCAAGTTTTTGTATCTAAAATATCTGTTTTTTTTATATATGAAAAAAATATGTGCATATTTAATATCCACCAAGAATTTCTTATTGAACCCAAGAAATCCACAAAGTATTTCGGGCCCGAGCAAAGTTTGGATCGAAAGATGGGCTGGTCATTTTGAGAGTAAAAGTTGAGCTATTTATTCTGGGCCTAATGGGCCTTTCAGAATCCCAGCCCAAATAAACTTAATTTTTATTCGCTTTGAGTTTAGTCCATGTAGGAAATACAATACTTTTATTTTTGGCATTCAACATGTAAAATCAGGATATGTCAAAAGACTTCTGAATTATTGAATTAGGAATTTACTGTACATTTATTAAACATAAAGATTTTTTTCTATATATAACATTAATAAGACAAAAACTTGGGTACACAGGGAAAGATCCGTGCCCCGACCAGATCTGGTGGGTGGACTGGCTTCACGAGTGTCTATACTTCACGCACGTCCACACACATCCAATTCCATATTAAATAATTGAGTGATGGATCACATTTGTATCACACCCATGTACATTTGGGTCCATATTAAATGATTTAGTGCTATATTATCGATCAAGTGTATACTTTAAAGATATTGTTGTTCATTCAATAAAGATACACCAAAAATATGAAAAATCACTTTGATGAGATAGTAATTTTCACATAAGACTTACTAATTTAATTTTCCTCTTTAAATACTGTATCCTCTAAAATATAATTTATTACATAACATCACATAATACACAAGCCAATGTTTGAAACACTCAAATGATGATCATCTCCCCTATATGAAGCAATGCGAATAGTAATCAATTATATATATATATATATATATATATATATATATATATGCCTTTAATTGCTTAAGTCCAATTTGGCTGTTTTATATTTTCTCTTGCTTATGAATTATTATGTCAACACACATCAGCATTGATGACCTAATAAGGAAGGAAAAGCAATATATATATATATATATATATATATATTTGATTGATTATCTAATGTTTAAATCGGGTCTCTATAATTCCATTTAATTTGTAAGTATTTTGTTCTTAAATTTTGTTTGATTTGATCCACCTCTATCAATTTGTAATTTATGGATCTACATACTTTCAATTTTATCTGAATTTGATTTATGTATTTCGACTTACAAACGATGTATGTGAAACTAATTCATAGATAATCGAAAATGCAGACACCCAATTCAAAATTAAAAAATAAATAAAAGGGAACTCATATTTTACAAATTAAAGATATTTGAATTGATCAAACTATCATATATATATATATATATATATATATATTCTTTTTCAAGAAATGTTGATGCAATAATTTTAGCTCAAAATTTTACTTAAAAAAGTTGTAGCAATAACTTTGACTTGATTGGTTTGAACACAGAAAATGAGTTGAATATTCTATGGAAATTTCACTTAGCTTAATTGGATGAAAGTGATGTGGTTGAATCCATTGAATGATGGAAGATGAGATGAAAATTCACCAAGAAAATTTAACCATTTTCTAGAACCCACTTGCTCACAATATGTATCTGTATCTTAATTAATCTGAGTGTTATATTAATGCAAATAAAAATTTGAGAAATCTAGCAAAATAAAGACAAACCCAATTAAACTAACTCCTAAAATATAAAATGTTGCTTTAATCCAATTATACAGATCACCTCTTATATATTTTTATTGTGTTTAATTGCACCCTTAAACTCAATATTCTTCTCTTTCTTGTGTAATTAAATAAAGAGTAGGTCTTATGTGAGACCAGTCTCCCGAATCTTATTGTGTGAGGTGAGTTAACTCGTAACCAACACTTAACAATTTGCGTAGAAATTTCTAAAAAACTCATGAAAACATCTATAAAACTGTCCTACATTAGTTTTTTTTGTTAAATAAATTTGAGTGAGTCATCTCCAAAGTGTTATTCATAAGCCCATCTCAATCAAACATATATGAAAACAATATTTCAAAGATTACTTAAAACAAACCATAGAAATTTTGAGTTTGCCATAAAAAAACATGTAGTATCCAAAGTCAAGTACACAGACTTGCTATTCATAGCTTTGAAAACACATATTAGTCATTTACAAATCTTGCATTCATCTCCATTAATCCACTCATAGGCCCTTATGTGAAAATATTAGAAGTACAAAAAATGGGAAGAAGTCCTTGCTGTGATAAAACTAAAGTTAAAAGAGGGACTTGGTCCCCTGAAGAAGATGTCACTCTCAAGAACTACATCCACAACCATGGCATTGGTGGCAACTGGATTTCCCTGCCCCTCAGGGCCGGTAAATCCCGATTTTCTATCCCACAATCTCGTTTTTTTTTTTATTATCATTTGTGACATGTTTAGATTTAAATAGAATGATTTTTGTTATCAGGTCTTCAGAGGTGTGGGAAGAGTTGTCGGCTAAGATGGCTTAATTACCTTAGACCAGATATTAAACATGGAGGCTTTACTTCTGATGAAGAGTATATTATTTGTCATTTGTACGGTAAAATTGGAAGCAGGTAATAAGTTTAAATTCCTGCTATTTTTAAACCGAACGAATAACTGTTTAACCTTGTTTGGAATATAGTCAAGCTTCAAAAATTATGTTTGAGCTTATTTGATAATTAATCGAATCGAGCTGAAACAAGCTGACTCAAGCTCGAGTAGTTTGATATTCTTACAATTATTTTTATCGTTTGTAATAATTGAGTTTGAGTTCTAACCGAGTTTTAGTTTTTATCAAACGGAAAAATATGTTCAAGTTTGTTTGATATATAAATCGAAATGAGCTCAAACAAAGCTTTTATCAAACGATGTTAAATGGAATATCGAATAGTTTGTTTGATTCTCAACCCTAATTACACTAACATATGATTAACATTCAACATTTACTCTCTCCCACGTAGATGGTCCGTCATAGCTTCACATTTGCGAGGAAGAACAGACAATGATGTGAAAAACTATTGGAACACAAAGTTGAAAAAGAAAATGATCACTCCTAATACTAATAAAAGAAACATGGAAACCGCTGCCACCACCGCCGCCACCTCCGGCGCCGCCACATCCTCCCAAATCACTCCAACAAATGTAGTGGCTTTGCAAGAGCCAGTGCCATTTCAACTTGATGCATCAAGTGTTTCAAATGAGCCCACAAATTATAATGATTTTCCAACATTCCTTGTTGAAGGGTCAAGTGGCAATAACATGAATTTCCCATTTTGTCCCTCTCTCCAAGATTCAAGCCATTTAAGCCCATTCTGTTTTGACAATGGAGTGAAGATGGATGAAGTTTTGAGTGGCAATTGGTGGTGATAGAAATGCTGATTTGTTTACATGTTGGTTCTAAGGCACGACACAAGGAGTTGGTCAAAGTCACTACTAAAACCTATATACATCAATGTTTTAATACTACCTTATTCCCAAAACAAATGTCGTTTTAGCAACTAAAATTTGTCCTAAAATAATTGTCGTTTCCGTATTTCAAAGCATAATATACCAAATATGCCCATATTTACTTATCTCAAATTAAATGTATTAAAGATATAAAACTCCATTATTAATTGAACTTAAATAGGTGTAGATTGAACTTTTTATCACATTCCTTAATTTATGTGCAAAAGACTAGAACAACATTTATTTTGAGATGAAGATAATATTATCTTTGGTGATGTAGTTAGCAATTTCATTGTGGGACACCATTAAATTATTTCTACATAATTGTTGAAACTCATAAAAAATAATGAGTTTAGTGGTCAAGTTCTGTGATTCTAATTTCCAAAGATAAATGGTGGGGCAAGTGTGACTTAAGGCGAGTTTAATATCATTAATACTAGTTTTCTGGTGAAAGATTGTAATTCCTCAAACTAATTAATGAATTATTTTTCGTTCAAAAAACAATTCTAATTTCAAATTCAAACGACAGTGGGTGAAGTTGTTATGATTTAAATTCGAAAGAATAGTAAGTGGAGTTGCTGTTACTCTGATTCTGATTCTGATTTATTTATGGATCAGAGTTTTGAAAATCTTGGATCCCAGTTTTGAAGAATGCTAAATTTAATATCATCAATTTCAAAAGAATAACATACAAGTCATATGATTGTTTATGGATCAGAGTTCTTGAAGGAATAGTAATCAAAATTTACCATCAAAAGTTTGGAAAAATTAAATCAAAATGCACCATTATAGTTGGGAGAATTAAATCAAAATTCACCATTAAGAATAAATATAGTTGGGGGAATTAAATCAATTAAAACTAAATATAGTTTTAATCAAAATGTACCATTTCAGGTGTTTAAATCTAAATGTACTCTCAATTAAATAAAAATGTACCATTAAAAAGAAATATGTTTAATATCTATATATAGCTTTATTGGAAGTTTTTTATACCACCTGTTTCTAATACTAATACTAACTTGTGGATGTGGATAAAGATCAATAAAGGCATTGCATTGCAAACATTCAAATATCACAATAATATATGCCAATAGCACACTTCTTCCCTGCTGCCAAATTCGAGTTCCAATTTTTTTATGTATCTATACAGTTTTCTTCACATCCATGAAATTTAATCAGAAAAATGGGGACAAAGCTCAACCAATTCTCTTTAGTACCAGCCAATATTTTACAGTCTCTTTGGATCGAGGAATTGATATCTGCAAAGCCAGCCATCAAAACAACAGTCATTAGCCTTGTGCACGACACTGCATAACTCGACACATATTTTTCAGAACAAAGAAATCGACACAATCACAATTCTGTATAGTCATGGAAAAGCTCCTGCTCCTGAACATACTAGCATAAGCAATTTAGCAGGTAGATTCCCCACTGTAAATGTGCTGATGACAAGGCAATCATGCTTTGCTTAGTAACCGTTACTAGTTCGTTCATTAAAAAAATTGCAACATCAGTATTCCTGCAAGATAACAGATACATCTATTTTCTTTAACCTCACAATCTTCTTCATTGCAAATGTTTAATTAAAACAGTGAAATATTCCAGTTCCGTCAAGGCAAGTAGATGAATGAGCAACATTACTAGTTCCACAGAAAATCCGTCTGGAAGGAAACAACAATGAAACAGAACAACTAAGTACAAATGCCAGAAATTGACCTCTTTAAAGGGCCATCTCTCTCTGCAACTCGGCCAGCTCATCATCCTCATCTTCAACTTTCTTTGCAGGTTGTCTTCCTGCAGGCACTCGAACAGGAGCAGCAGGAGCTGTCGTTGCAGGTTGTAGAAGCTGTTCCTCAAGCTCAGCTCCTTCAAGTTCTTCAAGCTCTGCCTCCAATTCATCCTGCAAGGGAAAACCAAGTAAGAATTATTCTCTTCAAAAAAAAAGAAACGAAAAGTAGTGGTCAGAAGCTATTGCATACCTCATCAAAATCAGCTGCTGCACCAATTGGAGTTGATAGAGCTTCCTGAATTTGTTTCATATTTTCAGTCTGCTCATTGATTTCATCCATCGTCTTGTCCACATCGTCAATATTGCTACATCAGCAAATATTTCGACAGAAAAAATAAAATGAGAACCGTTTTAAATATACCAGACAAGGTCATTGACTCTCAAGGTAACATTGGCATCAATGTGCCATATTATTTCCAGGAATCTTTCATCATTGGAATTAAGGTGACAAACTGAGAAACTTTTTTTTCCCTTATACAAAAACAAGCTACAGAAACAATGTACTGTGCTATTAACACCTTTGTGCAATAAATTAAAATGTAGTAGTATGGTGCTGCCCAATAAGTCCACACTAACCGATTAATTGAATTGAAAATATATGGGATCAGTGCAACTTACGTTGCCTTCTGCATAGCCTTCATTGCTGCTGCTCCAGTTCTTAAAGCATCAACAGTTTCTGTTGTAGCCTTTGCCCCCTCTAGCATTATCATCTGCAAACATGGTGCAGTCACAACTTAAAAGGTATGCATACAACAAACAATATTGAGAGGGCAAAAATAGATAATCGAATAATTATCATGAGCACCTGATCATGAATGCGCAACTGGAAATTTCCAAGCTGTTCAATTTGTTGTTCATAAAGTCTTTTCCTCTTCAAACATTGAATTGCAGCTATAAAAAAAATTGACACGGGAACTTTATACCAGTACCATTTAAAACTAATACCAAGAAGAAGAAATTCACTAAGAATTTAAAGGCCAAAGCCACAAGTTGTCATATTGCTGGACTGCACATATCTTAAAGTACAACTTTGAAGAACAGAATATTATGCCCACGAAGAAACATCTATGAAAATTGAAAGACCTGGGCAAAATGGGGGAGGATTGCAATGATCAGATCAGGAAATAATCTGAATCAATACACACTAATCTATATCTGTGCTGAAGCCTGAAGCCAAACATAAAGCAAAAGGCACATCCTTCCTATTGAAGTTCAAAACACGAGTTGACGATTAAAGAGCTTATAAAATCACATTAACAGATACATCAGAAAACTTTTTTTTTACAAACAGAAACAGCAAACAGCATAATCTTTAACTTCAAGCCCCAAAGCATAATGATGATAAGATGATTCTCGTAATACAACTATCAGTAGATCATACCCCTTTTATTTTTAGATCTGGTAAACTCCTTCGCCTTTTCGACTTCACCTGCAGCTTTCTTCAAGAGAACTTTTTCTTTTTTCTCAAGCATCTCTAGAGTCTGCATACCACCCAGCATTCATAAAATGAGACAATAGCTATGATACTCAAACTCAATAATAATAATAATAATAACTCTTGGTAAAGAATTTACCACAAAATAATCTGACCAATGCAAGACAAAAATAAATACTAAGGAATATATGCCTACGAAAGATGTCCTAGTTGATCGTCTTTTATCAACATTTTTCCACCACGGTGGAAGAATTAAGCAATGAGTTGGACCCTAAACCAACCTTAATAATTAAATTTAGTAAGAACACGATAAGAAACAGTATCTTGATCATCAACAGTCACACATACTATGAATCAAATGCAAAATTTCCATTGCACTCCATGCTATTCTATCACCATGCTAATACCGAAGAATCGGCAAAGGTCACATTCTAGATTCAGCTTTAATATATGATACTGTGAAAACTCACAATAGCCGACATTTGCACATTTATAAACTTCCATCCAAACCCATGCTATCAAAAACAGATATTGAAAATCTTCAGACTTCGACATATAAATCAAATTATTGTATTAAGATAAACGAGAATAATAAAACATAAACACCAAAAGAACAAAACAAATAGAAAATTTAAGTAATCACGGATCGAAACCCATACCTCGTTTAACTTGTCTAGAGTTGCCAGAGCATTAGCCTCTTGCTTGGGCTTCCCGAAAATTCGTGTAAACATCGTCGATTATTTATTTTCCAAGATCAATTATCCAACTAGGAAAAAAAACGAAAGTTTGAATCTTAAAATCCAACTCGTTCATCACCTTGATCCATGAATATTAACAATTGGGATGACTCAAAATTCGACCAAATTAACAACGAACACACACCAGATTAACATAAATAAATCTGCGAATATCATCGATTACCATTATCACTCACCTGTGGATTCAATCGATGGAAAAATCGGCCCTGATTTTCTCCGTCAATATTCTACAAATTAAAAAATTTGGGAAATTGTGAATGAGAAAAAGGGTAGAGCCGCTGATTGAAAGACCCCGTTCGTGTTTTAAGATCTCCTGTGGCTGGGAGTACGGGTGGGGAAGTTTTCAGTGACGGGCTGTGAGCTTAAAATTACGACAGACCAATCGAATTTGGATTTACATAGATTTGGGGGCATTTTTATAGCTATCAAAAGGTATTGAAATTATTTAACTTATATTTCCTCTTAACTTTTTTAGGGGATAAATATTGGGTTTATTGCGCGAGACCCCCCTGTGATATCGAAATTCGACGTCGGACCCCCATATAAGACGGAAAATGCAGAATAAACACGTGTGATTCCAAAAAATCGACACACGTCCCACATTTACTAACGGTTGCTTACGACGTCAATTTTTGCCACGTTAATACCCGTTTTATCCCTGATATACCCTAATTTTTTTTTCTTCCATACATCCTCACACTCTCTTCTTCTTCTTCACCAAACCCAAATCCCTCTCTCACCATCGCCAAACCCCCTTTAGAAACTCCCTCCGCGGCTCTCGGCTTCCCCTGCGATTCTTCCAATTCCTCCGCCTAAGGTAATCTCGCCGGAGACTGCTGGACTTGCTGGAAGGCAGAAGAGCCGGCGGAAGTGAGGCGGAGGAAGTGGTGGCGCCGCGGAGGCTCACCAAGTTGCTGCTGAACGTGACGATACAAAGGAGCCCTGGCCCCGTGCACGTTCTGATCTCGCCTGATGCCACCGTAGAGGAGCTGATATCGGCGGTGCTGCGCCAGATCTGCCGACGATGAGGTGGAGCGTCCCTTCCCCTTCGCGGATTCCAGATTTTCAGATCTGATGACGATGAGGTGGAGCGTCCCTTCCCCTTCCCCTTCGCGGATTCCAGATGAGGTGCCGACGACTAAATCCGATTTGGAGGCTAAGCATGTGGATGAAGAATCGAGGGAGAACAGAGATTTGAAAGGAGAGATGAGCTCACCAAAGGAGAGAGAATCTCTTGCTGTTAGAGCAGAAGATAGCAACAATGGGTATTCACCATCGACAGCGATAGCTTCATTAGCTTCTGCCATGATTAAAGCGTGAGTACAATTATTTACATTCAAAGACTTGATTTTTATTTTATTTTCCTCTCTTCTCTTCGGGGTTTAATAAATCTGGTTGCTTTGCTGGGATTCTCAGGAATTCAGTGGTAGCTGAGATGGAGAATCAAAGGGAAGAGAAGTTCCAAATAGATCTGATGCTTGAGTTGCTAGATTTGCTTCGTTTTAATCGTTTTAGCTGTTGAAAATCTTGATAAATTAGAGCTGATGATACTGCTAGAGTGGAGGATTTGTGTTGTGTTGAATCTATATGTTGGATTGATTCTGAGTTCTTCAGTTATGAATGAATCTTGAGTTTAAAGAATCTTCACTGCTTTAGAATCTGATATGTTTGCTTCATTTTCTGTGAGTGATTTGATGCTCAAATTTTTGTTTTTGAAGGGAAAAATTTTGCTACTTGTGATCATAGTTTTTTAGTTTATACATAATTCTTTGTTGTTACACACAGAGTTGAATGTATATCTTAATATTTTTAAGTTTGGCTAATTAGACAATTAAGTTTGATGTTGGTGTGAAAGAAATTGAGTCATGGACTGCCAGATTGCTCCAGGTAGATAAGTAAAATCGTTACAGTTTTCATTTAAAAGTTGGACACTAAATTCTTGTAATAGTATCTTAAATCCAAAATTTCTTCACTTTTTGACATCATTGGCCTAAATGTTGAAGACATATATCCTACAAAAATTACAAGAAATTGTCTAATTATTGATTGCTAAAATTGTATCTAAAATGCAGTGGGAAATTAAATTTGAAGCTTTGTTGAAGGGGAAATCATGTATGAACCACATTTAAACTTTTGCATACATATATACTCAACAGCAAGGGCAATTGTGTACTTTTGTCCACAAATAACGGTCAAAAAAGACCAAAAATCGCATCTCCAGCGCGTCCAGCACACAGCCGTCAAGTCTAACAGAATTGGGTGTTTCGCGTCGAATTTATGAAATCCCAGGTGTTTTTCCTGCAATTTATTTAACATAAGGGGGTTTCGTGCGAATTTCGATAACACGAGGGGGTGTGTAGGATTTTACCCGATAAATATTTGATTTGGAATGATCTCAAATCACTTTTAAATTAATTATTTACGTAAAAATGAAAAACGAACATTGGGTCTAGTGTCAATTGCATTATGAACTTACTTTAACATAAAAAAACGTTCAATTTAACATTTGTTTTAATTCGAGACATGTTTGGATTTTTCGGATTCTAATTGCTCGCTTAGTGCCCAATTGTGTAAGCTAATTGACAACATGTAATCTTAAACACATTCATCATCCATATTTAAATTTATATGTCATATAATTAAATTTATAGAATTCGAATTCTAATTTAGCAGTCCAAAAAATTTAAACATGCTCAAATTGAAACAAATGTTAAATTAAGAGTTCATTGTGTTAAAATCCAAAATTCATGTTGCAATCTTTTATGAAATCAATCCTTAATTAAATTAATCGGAGCATTGTTTTTAGGGTATAACCAATTCATTTTAACTTTGACGAATTGGGACGACTTTATGTGGACATAAAATTTTACCATCTATAAAATCATTAATTAATTTCACATCAAAATAAATTCAAATATAATAAAAAATTGTATAGAATATACATAAAAAATTCAAATATTTAGTTATTACGAATATATATATAATATAAGAGAGTCCAGCTGAAATTACACAATTTTTTTAAAAAAATTTACTTTTCTGACATTGAATATAACAAAAGTACTTTTTTACCATAAAATATAAGAAAGTTACATTTTCTATACTATTTTGACTCGGTCATGGATAAATCATTGAGTAATGATGGCTTGATGATATATTCAATTTATTTATACTATTATTTAACAATTGTTTTATCCAACAAATTATATAAATTGATAAAAGTAATTAAATTGATAAATGAAGTTCGATTATTAGTGTATTAAACCAAATTTAAATGAATAATCGAACCACTGTGATTAATAGTGTGTTAAATCAAACCACTAGTTAATTTATATAATTTACTATGTCACTGATTAATTAATTTAATTTATTAAAACCAGTAATTAACTAAGTGAACGAGTAATAGAAATTTTAATCGAACGACTAATGAACCAATCGAACCACTAATAGAAAATTTAATGAACTAATCGAACCAGTAATTAACCGAACCACTAATTAATCACTAATTTATATAATTATATATAATTAGTAATTTATATAATTTATAATGGTTCGATTAATGAGTACGAGAACCATTATAATATGTTAATCGAAGCACAATAATTTATACTTAATTTAATAGAATTACTGAATATAATTTAGGTGGTTCGAGTGGTTCAATTAATAGTGTAAAAATCCAAATTTTTCCAAAGTAATCGAACCACTATGTGAAATTCATTGTGGTTCGATTAATAGTGTAAAAAATCAATTTTTTCCAAATTGATCGAACCACTGTGTCAAATTCATAGTGGTTCGATCAACAGTGTAAAAAATCAATTAAGCAAAGTGGTGATCGAACCACTATTATCATGGTGATCGAACCACTTTGCTTTGCTTTGAAATTATTAATAATTAAGCAAAGCAATGAGTAATTAAGCAAAGTGGTGATCGAACCACTATTATCATGGTGATCGAACCACTTTGCTTTGCTTTGAAATTATTAATAATTAAGCAAAGCAATGAGAAATTAAGCAAAGTGGTGATCGAACTACTATTATCATGGGGATCGAACAACTTTACTTTGAAATTATTAATAATTAAGCAAAGCAATGAGTAATTAAGCAAAGTGGTGATCGTACCACTATTATCATGGTGAGGTTCAATTAATCGATTAATTTAATAGTTTATAGTGGAATAGTGAGGTTCAATTAATTTAATAATTTAATAGTTTATCGAACCACTATGGGTGTTTTTTTAATTTGATTAATGGGTGTAATAGTGGATTGATCAATTTGTATTTTTTTAATAGTGGCTCACAAACACAATTAAATGAACCAAAGTGGTTCGATTAAATCAAATTGATTTAATTTAATTTAATTTAATCAAATTAAAACCCACTTTGATGAATGGTTCGACTACCACTTTGATTTAATTAAGAGCAAAGTGGTGATGAGTGGTTCGACTACCACTTTGATTTGGTTTTTGAATTGAATTTAATTAAGAACCACTTTGGAAAAAACTAGTTTTTTACACTAGTGATCGAACCACTATGAATTTGACATAGTGATTCGATCACTTTGGAAAAAATTGATTTTTTACACCAGTGATCGAACCACTATGAATTTGACATAGTGGTTCGATCACTTTAGAAAAAATTGGTTTTTTACACCAGTGATCGAACCACTATGAATTTGACATAATGGTTCGATCACTTTGGAAAAATTTGGTTTTTTACACTATTAATTGAACCACTCGAACCACCTAAATTATATTCAGTTATTCTATTAATAATTTCAAAGCAAAGCAAAGTGGTTCGATCACCATGATAATAGTGGTTCGATCACCACTTTGCTTAATTACTCATTGCTTTGCTTAATTATTAATAATTTCAAAGCAAAGCAAAGTGGTTCGATCACCATGATAATAGTGGTTCGATCACCACTTTGCTTAATTACTCATTGCTTTGCTTAATTATTAATAATTTCAAAGCAAAGCAAAGTGGTTCGATCACCATGATAATAGTGGTTCGATCACCACTTTGCTTAATTGATTTTTTACACTGTTGATCGAACCACTATGAATTTGAAATAGTGGTTCGATCAATTTGGAAAAAATTGGTTTTTTACACTATTAATCGAACCACTATGAATTTCACATAGTGGTTCGATTACTTTGGAAAATTTGGGTTTTTACACTATTAATTGAACCACTCGAACCACCTAAATTATATTCAGTAATTCTATTAAATTAAGTATAAATTATTGTGGTTTGATTAACATATTATAGTGGTTCTCGTACTAATTAATCGAACCATTATAAATTATATAAATTACTAATTATATATAATTATATAATTTAGTCATTAATTAGTGGTTCGATTAAATAAATTAATTACTGGTTCGATTAGTTTATTAAATTTTTTATTAGTGGTTCGATTGGTTCATTAGTCGTTCGATTAAATTTTCTATTACTCGTTCGCTTATTTAATCACTGGTTTTAATAAATTAAATTAATTAATTAGTGACATAGTAAATTATATAAATTAACTAGTGGTTCGATTTAACACACTATTAATCATAGTGGTTCGATTATTCATTTAAATTTGGTTTAATACACTAATAATCGAACCTCATTTATCAATTTAATTACTTTTATCAATTTATATGATTTGTTGGATAAAACAATTGTTAAATAATAATATAAATAAATTGAATATATCATCAAACCATCATTACTCAATGATTTATCCATGACCGAGTTAAAATAGTGTAGAAAATGTAACTTTCTTATATTTTGTGGTAAAAAAGTAATTTTATTATATTCAATGTTAGAAAAGTCAATTCCTTAAATTTTTTCGTATAGTTTGACACATTTTCTCTATAATATAATATATATAATATAATTATATTATATAAATATAAATTTACATCTTCAACTCTCAGTCACAGTATATTCAGCAGGCAGTCATTTCACCGATTGCAACTCAGTTCAATTGATCCACTTTATATACAGATCGATCTAGATTTCTGCAAATTGATCTGCAATTTTCTATCTCCATAGCAGATCCAGCCATGGATTTCATGAAGGTCTTTGATCAAACTGTTCGTGAAATGTATGTGTTTTACTTATTCGTTTTCTGATCCGATTATTGAACTCATCTGATTCTGCAATTGACTTATCATGATTTTCGTTTGTTTAATGAAGAAAGAGGGAGGTGAATTTGAAGGTGTTGAAGGTTCCAGAGATTGAGCAGAAGGTAGAAGTTATGTGTTCAAACGATATCTGTCGTTTTCTGAACACAATTTTATTAAAAAATTATGGATTAAGTTGGTCGATGTCAGCTGCTTGCTTTGATTGTTTACTGTTTTTGGTATATTAGGAATATAATTACTAGGATTGGGATGCTACGTTCTTAGTGTGTTCACCTAAGTTAGAAAACTGGATCTTTGGAGAAGATAAGATCTGGTGTTTATGTAATGCTTTTGTTTGATATCAGATTAAAAGTATAGACAATTTTCCTAGTTTAATGTGATAAGGTGTTGAATGCTGAGAAAGATGGAAATTTTGGCCGTTTTGCACTTGTAATTTTCCTTCATGCTATTGTGGAGCTTGAATGGTTATGAGTGGTCTGGAAGGAATACAATGTCAATGAAGATAAAGAGATTATGTTGTTGCTAGCTCATGGTTTGGTATATTATGAATTGCTTGTGAATGATATTGATTTGTTGAATATTACTTTTAATTCTTGTTGTGTGCATACTCACCATAATATAACTAACTCCTTAATAACCTGAAACATCATGATTCATGATGTTGTCTATAGGAATTTAGCTTTCCATTTGTCAAGGTATAGCATGCATCAGTGTCAGTTGCCCTGGATTTGTAAAACCAGCATTTTATATGGGTTGTTGTTGACTTTTCCATTTAAACTAGGTTTTGGATGCAACTGATGATGAACCTTGGGGTCCTCATGGTACAGTGTTGGCAGAGATAGCACAGGCCACGAAAAAATTGTACTTTTTTTTCCTTTTGAATTCAAGTATCTTCTTTTTTTCCTGTAAATTGCTTATGGTATGCCGATTTGCTCCAGTCAGCATCTGACCTATTGTAATGCTATGCAGCACCGAATGCCAGATGATTATGAATGTCCTCTGGACAAGATTGACTGAGACCGGAAAGAATTGGCGTTTTGTCTACAAGGTAGTAACAAGATTGTTCAGGGCATGTGCCTTTTTGTTTCCTATCCATTGATCTTTGATGTTATGGGGGATAAAGTTCCATTTTTTTTTTTCCCCGTGCTAGTCGTTGACTGTTATAGAGTATCTGCTGGCACATGGATCAGAACGTGCTGTTGATGACATAATAGAACATACTTTCCGGATATCGGTATGTGTCTTCATTCCTGACCAAGCCTTAGCGATAAACTTATGTATATACCAAATTTTGTACAAGGCTATCAATCAATTATGATTTGTGTTCTCTGTTTCTTTTCTTCCTCCTTTCATTTCCAATTCTCTAGTCTCTTGCAAGTTTTGAGTATGTTGAGCCAAGTGGAAAGGACTTGGGAATCAATGTGAGGAAAAAGGCAGAAACCATCGTGGCTCTTCTAAATAATAAAGACAAAATACAAGAAGTAAGAAATAAAGCTGCTGCTACTCGTGAGAAGTAAGCCTATGCTTTGAGTTTAAATGTCTTGTTTTATTGCTTCTCATTGTTTTACCTCACTGTTTCTTTCTTGGTGTATGATCTTTGATGTTGTTTGTAAGGTATGTTGGACTTTCATCATCTGGAATTACGTACAAATCTGGTGCGGCCTCATTCACTAGTACCAACTCTACGAGTAGTGAGCGATATGGAGGTTTTGGTGGCACAAGAGACAGCGAGACATTTAAAGATAGTTATAGTGACAAGGATCAATATGATGAAGATAAATATGAAAAGACTTATAAATCAAAGAAAGAATCTTCTCGCTATGGCAGGTTTGTGTTTGTGTGTTGTTGCATCCATACATATGCAATGTAGCTCATTATTTTCCTTTATTTTCTTTATGATACATCCTAACAAATATGCCTCTTTTTTACGCCGACCTATTGGTATGGTGATAGGATGCTAACTGATAAAAACTACCCACTTATCTTTTTGAATGCACTTCTGTTCCATTTGTACATTTTTCTTGACTTAACAATTATGCTGAAAGAATTTAACTATCTTTTTACTGGGACATTGAGACCTTACAATAATTTTGCCATCATGAAGTGACTGATGCATGTGTATTTTCCCTCTTGAAAAATTAAATAATCTAAATTTAATATGTTCAGGAATGTATTTTTGGCATATAAGCTCCTAATAGAGATATTGAGTTTGAGACTTGGGGATAGGTTTTGTCAAAGACTTTATTGAGTCTGTAATTTTCTCACCGCCTTTACTTGCTTGATAATGTTTTTGCTTTAGCCTCTCAAAATGTCAAGAATGTTTTGCAGCACGGATCAAGATGCTCCTGCCACTGGTGCATCAAAAACTAGCAAGCCTGATAAATATGCTCCAGTTATGTCACAGAATGCACCTTCAGACAAATATGATGAAGATTTTGATGATTTTGATCCACGAGGGACTTCAAGTGCAAGTAAGTAATAGTGCCGAGAGGCCAGTTTTCTTGTTGTGCTGCAAAGTCTGGAATGCTTTCTTTTCTAGCAGAAATGGTGAAAAGGAATAGATGCGCCTTACTTGATTTAAATGCCAGTTTTCAGTTGAAACTATGAATATAGAAATCTAAAATCCATTCTCCAGACTACATGGCATCTGGAGAAAAACTGTAAGAATGAAGATGGATGCTCTGTATGCAGAAATGTTGATTCCGTACCATATTGATATTGACCTTGGATTAAAGAATAATAGACGTGAAAAATTGAGAGTGGGTTAAATGTGGGAGAAATAGCTGTGCAATGGTCAGTAGTTTGCATTTATGGATTTTATATGCTTACGTATGTGTACACAGACACACGCACACCTCTTATACTTCCAATGTTGAATATAGTGGCTGAAACATTATTAAAGGTGTGTTAGCATGAACAATGCAGACAACATTTCTAGGTACTTCCACTCACACTGACACCAGGAACTGCATGAATAATGCAGACAACATATTCAAATTTATGATGCTGAATTTTTTTAACCCTCAAGATGTCCTCCAATGCTTAGTACACCATTTCTCTTACAGATGGCTTAAAGCTATTATCCTGAATTGTCTTTGGTGTCGAACAGAACCTTCTTCCGGGAGTCAACAAGTAGATCTTTTTGGGCAAGATTTTGTTGGTGACCTCTTGGATGTCCCAGTATCTATTCCAACAGATAAGTCTGCTTCCTTAGACAATGATCCATCAGAGGTTGATTTATTTGCCGATGCTGCTTTTGTATCAGCAACACCCATACCGACGGGAGGGGAAAAAACTGAGCCTCAGGTAAGTCTTATAGCTGCATGTTAGAAAGGGCAAGGCACCTCTATAATTGCTCTGAGTTCAGCCATATGATAATGTATCTTCTCTCCAGTATTTATATTGGGGCCATTGTCTAGTGTATTAATCTAATCTAATTCGAGAAAAAGCTTAAGTACTAGATCCCTCTGCTAACTAAATAACTAACTATGATCGGGGCTTTTCTGCAGATTAATGTCGATCTTTTTGCTTCTCAACCTGCCCCTTCTTCTGTAACAACGAATGTTGATCTATTCACCTCTAAGCCTGCCCCTTCTGCTGTTTCCACAACAATGGATTTTTTTGCTGCACCTTATCCCGCTTCCCAGAATGACAATAAAGCTTCAAAACCTGATACAACTAGCAACATTGTTGATCCATTTGCTGGTGTTCCACTGAATAATTTTGATGGTTCTGATCCTTTTGGTGACTTTGCTTCTCATCCAGATCCTATGTCAACAATTTCTAACCAGAGTTCAGGTTCTGGAAGCAATGGTAACACAAAGGGAGCTTCAACTGAAACCAAGCCCCCACCTAATAATACATTTCAAGTAAAATCGGGAATATGGGCCGATTCTTTGAGCCGTGGATTGATCGACCTAAATATAACTGCACGTAAGTATTTCTTCCAGGCTCCAGAAATCCACAAAATAAGAAACAGCCAATTAACTGGATATACTGAACCCACTGGAAATTTTGATTTTGGGATTTCAGGTGACTAGACTTGTGATCTATGCTAATCTTATTTGTATTATTAAATTGCAGCTAAGAAGGTTAATCTAGCAGATGTTGGTATCGTCGGAGGGTTGAGCGATGTAACAGAAGCTAAAGACAAGGGATCTTTGCCTTCATTTTACATGGGCAGTGGTATGGGTGTAGGCTCTACGGTTGGTAAATCTGGATATACATCAACTACAATAGACGACGACTTTTTCTCAAGCCTAAGCAACCAACACAACAACCAATTTGGAAGCTTTCAGAAATGAATTAATTTTTTGCCTCAATTGCTAATATATGATTTTCTGAAATTTCACTTCTGAATTTCATTGGTTATTTGATTTGAATGTGGAAGCTTTGTTTGTGAACACCAAAATGTATATTGCTTTGTTTGCCCTCATATTTTGTTGCAACTTGTATGTGCTATATTAAGGCTAAATCTTTGAGAGGATTTCCGGCTTTTGTTCATGAGTTTGGTTAACTACGTTACTGCAACTATGGTTAAGATGGTTTTATTGTTATTATTTTAGAGCAAATAGGTAACTTCTTGTTATATGTTTGCAGGAAACTTTGGTTTCTGAATCAAAATAGGGAAAAATTTGGGATCCTTGTGCTTAATGACTTAGACAAGGATGAAATTTGATGCAAATAAAAGTAGAACAATCTAATTCAAACAAAACAAACTATATGGACTCATTAGAAAAAGAAACAAAAATATAGGAGCCAAATGGTTAAAGGTAATAGAGAAAATGAGTTTATGGTGTCAAGAGAGCCATCTCCAGATTCATGGCACAAAAGGTCTAAATTTGGATACAGTTTGTTCAAGTAAACATTAAAGATGGGACCTCAATCGGTTTTGGCACATTTGTTGCACAATCATAAGATCTCATACGATCGTTTATTTAGTAGATTTGCAGCATTCTTCCCCTCAGCATGGCTTCTGCTTTCTTAACCTGCTTTACAGGGCCAATTATGAAGACCTGCACACATGCCAGAAATTGAGGTACCCGAAACAGCTATTTTATTGTAAGCAAGTAACGAGACATTGTATCGTAGTTGACTAGACTAGGCCTCTAATGGAGTAACACCATCGTGTTGGTGATGAGAAACAAGTATTCACATTGATGTGTGTCAAAGATGCTATGTACTTCCCCCCACCTCAAAAAAAGAATTTTTGATTTCTTCAAAGTATAACATCTCTTTTTGTTTTTTGTCCTCTAAAATGAAGGCACGGTCTTATATAAGCCATCAATCTATCAGAAAGCATAACAACTGCTCTTGAACATTTTTGTCATTAGGGCATCTGTCGAAATTTTAACATACCACTTCTTTTGAGACAAACGAGATTTTTCAAATAAGACTAATTTTGGGATGGTGGGAGTGATACTTTTTCCAATCCAAATGTTATGGCTCATCACTTTCAGTTTTTTCAAAATTTGAAATAAACTAGGTCTACTTGGCCTACTATAGAAGAGACCCAAGTCTCACTAGTTAGCACCCGCCAGAAAAAAAACCTGGATGATCCCTTGTTCATTTCAAGCAGATTACAAGGAACTTTCTGTAATTTACTTTGAAAACGAGTTTGTAACTAGTTATCACATCAGTTCCATAAGAAATGTAAGGCATTTTCAAAGTTAGTAAGTAAATGTGACTAACCTTGTTTGGTGGACCCTTGTCACCTCCGAAAAATATTTCAGCACTGCAAATATATTCAAGGTAAGGAAGGACAAAAGCAATCCCAAGTTCCACACAAGAAAACAAAAAAGCATTTATGTAAGGATAACTGCAAAACTTCTACGCAAGATGTTTCAGATTTGATCCAAATTACATGTATTAAGACTAAACAACTTAATTCTGTACAAGTCCATGGCAGTCAATTTCATGGTTTTAATGCTTTCAAATTCAAATATGAAATTTCTTAAGAAATAGATCTTTTAACCCATCAGAGAAGCACATCCCTTAAACTATTTAGAGTTAACATTTATATCCAATAACAAATTGAATCAAAGTTTAGAGTTTGCCAATAAATCTGTCAAGTTATCTTACTATTAAACATTTCACATCTTTTTTATTTGTACACAAAGTATAATGAAGAAGAAGGTGATGCATTTGCATTTAAGTAATGCTGACGTATCACTAGATAGTTAACAAATATACACGATTATTCTTTTGGTGTCATTCATGCATTGCACACATGGAAGTGACATGTATGTGATCTTTTCTACAACAGTGTTATTGTCTAGAATCTGATGCTAAGCCCGCTGGACCTGCCCTATTTGTCACATCAGGGAACCCATAATGGGACTGATGGGACTACCAAAATGATTTAAAATTTATCTTTGGTAAGCATACAATGAACATTTTGATCAATTAAATTCAGATGCTATTATTTCTCATGGAATAAAATTGACAGATTAACTTGTGTTTCATAGAAAAAGCATACCTGCATGACTCCTTTATTGACAATATATTAGCTCCTCGTTTTCCAATAACACATCCCATTTTTCCTTGGGGAACATCAAGAACAGACAAGGTTTCTTCTTCTGGAGCATGCTTATCGGCAATCAGTGTGTCTATGGTGATGAAACAAGTATTTGATCAGCATAATGAAGTACCAGATGAGATATGTGGCACATTCTAAAGTGGTATCAAAAGGTGGAATTATAATTTGACATGATTTTCCATCAAACATATACACAAATTACAAAGTCAAGAAAATCCCATTGAAAAAGTCACTGAATTTCCAAATTCCCTTTTGAGAAATTGACCAAAACTTACCTTCTGTCAAACTCTTCTTTTTTTCACTTGGCATTTAACGTGACATTGCCACAACCTTGAAATTTTGATTAGTCACTAGATTCATATCCTTTTGAAACGTAAGTTGCCTGGAGCAATGCAATTATAACTGCTCACATGGTTATCCATGCACTGGCACATCTAACTACCAGCAAAGTGTTGTGACAGAACATCTTCATGGCAGATAATAGTATTTACTTATAAACCATACAATCACTATCATAGACCCACAACAGCATGCCTATATGTCCACTTTTCATCTCACTTAGTTCTGATGCTTGCTGAATTTGCAGAGCAGGTATATTTTAGAAAACCTTATTGCTCTTGAAAATTGTAATGTTAGATTTGTTGAATGCCAGCAAAGTAAGTCCACAATATGTATTGGTCTAAATTAGAAATTCCAAACATGTAAAACGACAAATGCATTAGTAAAATATTTCTGGTAAATTCATGGTTCATGACACAATCTAAAACATGTACTTTTGTACTTATGCACATATCTCTTACTGAAGGAAATTAAAGAAACCAAAGTATTAGCATAGCATAGGGAATAATACCTGGAATAGGAGGCAGGTCGGGCCAATCTGCATAATTATTATCATTGATGCAGAAACAGCGGCAATAAAGTGCACCACGAACTGCAAGATACCACAATGATCTCTCATTTAGCTTCTCCACCATCTTATGATAGATAAATAGAAGAAAGCGAACATCATCTGCGGCTGCACGAACCATTTGTTCAGACATTGGTCTGTATGTCCAAAAGTTGGGATCCTGAAATGAAACAAAAATGAAATTATCAGGACTCTTGTCGAGCAGAAAAACAATTGATATTTTGAAAAATTTATTGTGTAAACCAACCAAATTAGTGTAATTTATGTCTAAAATCTTTAGCTTGAGATTATAAACCATTCTTCCTCTGGTTATGGACTAAATTAAGATAGACCATGAAAGGGACTTACGACCAAGACATTTTACTGTCTTGAATTTGCAAATACCAGATGACAGAAATTCTAGACCACAGTTACAAAAATTCTCGAAGTGCAATGAAGCACATAATTAGCAATAACACAAAAAATGGCACTGCCATTCTGCAATTAAGAAATTAAAAGCTCACATTTGCTAACAGATGTAAAGGGGCAGGCAGCAGACATGCATGCATATACTAAAACTCTTACAAAAATATAGTCAATGCATCTGGCGAAAGTTCGAGTGACCTTTAAAATATACATCATAAGATTACTAATTCAAGCCAATTTCATTAGTAATGCATATACACCATTGACTGATGAGCAAAAACAATCATGTTGAACCATAAAACTATTCTCAAAAGAAAAGAACATTTTTTAGTTTTCATTTAACTAATCAACCTGAATTATATAAAGCACGACCACTTACAGAAGAAATAAAAAGAATTCAAAACTAACCTGCCTCAAGAGAACACGAACTTCTTCCTTCTCAACATATGATATGCCTGCATCATATCCTTCTAATTAATACACAACCATGTAAAAGCTCTTGACTTACGAAAAAAATATGATAAACATAAATTAAATCAAATTAAATACCTTTCTTTGAAAACAAGATCATCAATAAAAATTGCTTAGAAGTTAACATTGAATAAACAGTGACCTAATTAATCAAGACAATCAGGGCAAACCGCAAGTTACAAACAGCCCAAAAACAGCACACAAAAATATACAAAGCTAGGCAGGCTTACGTCTACATATATACAAGTTGAACCTAAATAAGATTTGTGAAAATAATACAGTATTAAACAGCTTGGAAAATATTGATCCTTTTCCGGTGCCGAAATGACAAGATTTTAACCCGGCCTATCAGCTGTATTACATAATTTCCCATTCCATACTTTGCTTCTTTCATATGTTTCATATTTCTTCCCAAGTAGGGGTATAAAATCAGGTTACACTGGGGTGAGGCACGAGATTTACAAAAATATTATTCACGTGTAACTATGAACTGAACTTAAACAACATGTATATCTTAGACACATCACATCAAATTGAATAATTCATCTATATACATGGGTTATATGTGTTATGTGGATTCAACCTGAAAAGTAAGTGTGTCATGTTCAAATCATGTTTTATGTCAAGTTAGAAATTCCCACCCTTGTCCACAAGTCCTAAGTCAATCATGCACGCTGAAGAGCATTCACAGAAGATGATATATTATCATTTGTTATAGTGGCTACCAGATTAAGTAAATTGAAGCACACAATAAATGAGCATGATAGAACAACCAATTAATTGGAAATAATCAGGAAAGGGAAATTTGCTCATAGGTTTTCTATCAAACCTCGTCTCATTGAACTATTTTTAATAAACACAACTTGAATTATAAAATATACGAGAGACTCAAATTTGATAGCAGGTTTGGTTTTAAAATATTCTGCAACCATCTGACTGCCATGATCATGAATCTTCACAGATCAAATACCGAGGAAAACTCATTACAATTGATCCACTTTTCCAGTTCAGGAAGTGGATTACAAATAAAAGTCAAACAAACTAATTACCACCAAATCGCGGGTCAGCAAGCAGGCCAACAAATGAAATGTAGTCATCTGGCACTCTTTTCTGCCCTTCTTGCTCTTTGATCAAAGAATATGCAATCTGCTTGTGAACATTAAAGAAATAGACAAAGAGGTTACCAATGGCATTCTAATACTCAAAAGAGAGAATTTTTAATTTTCAATTCCACGAGATAGTAAAGGCAACAAGGCACAACCACCACAACAGTGCACCACCTCTATCAACCCAGTTCTGCAGCCAAGAATCCATCAAGCCAACAGATCTAATCAAGGGCTAGATGCCCACAAATCACCCAAAGTTTAAAGTGAAAACAAACCACAGGAGACGCTGGCACAAAATGAGCTCACAACCCTTTGAGTCAGAGCCTTTACATATCAAGTCAAGAAGACTATTTATATTATCTGACAATATAGTATACAAGGAGTACTGCACAGAAATTGTAGATAGATGATTAAGTACTAGAACATGCATTTGTTTTTCCCAGGGCACAGGATGTGTTTATACATTTCTAACTTACATGTGATACAACCATATAGACAACATATTGAGGCAATAACTATCAGTATTCTGTTTTAATTAATCATTTTTCAGACATCAAAATCAAAAGAAACTAACCTGGGTATCCACAACGTTATGCAACTTAATTCCAAACTGAAAGTACAATGCCTGGAACATATAAACAAACATGAGAAACAAATTATGGAATATTTTGGACTGCATGAAGGTGGATGGGGAGGGGCAATCAACAAGAGACCTCACTATCTCGTTTGCAGTCGTGAATAACTTTAGTGATGTAACTAGACTCAAGTGCAGGCTTACAGGCTTTCACAAGTGCCTCTCCTCCTTCAATGGCGTCAACAAGATATATCGCATTTGAAAATGCAAGCTGCATATTAGTCATAAATATATATTTTTTTAAAATGAAAGTATTTTAACCACAGTCAATTTTATGAACTTAACAGGTTCACAAGCATAAAGAAAAAGGTCTCTTTTCCAATATAATTTTCCATGATCAAAGTAGTCAACATAATTACTACATCCTATAACAGACTAGTTTACCACACTGAAATCCTTAGTTTGGTGTAAAGGGAAGATCAAGTATTCAAATTGCACCTTTCTATGAATTAGAGGTGAAATTTCATTGCTTTCAACAATGAAACTTCAAACTTTTCTCGGTAGCCAAGAAAAGTATTAGGCAACAAAAAGTACATAATATGATCACTTGTTTTGCGACCTCTCTTTTAAGCATGATATAGAACTTACAGCATAATTCACTTAGGATTATATAGAAAAACTAAATATTAAAATGTATACCCAGAGAATCATCTCTTATAACTAAGAAAATCTATTTTCCCTTTTTATATATAAACAAGTATTGTAACAAAACCTGCATAATACAAAGAGTCCCATGACAGCAAAGATCAACCCCCTCACAATCAAAGCCTATGACCATTTGCCTCTCAGGTGAAGGCTTCAGGAATACTTCCGGAAGTTGAGATGCATGGGTGACAACATGGATAGGAACTGCAGATACAGATGCTTCACTGTCAAAAGGTTTGTCACCTGCAGATATGAGAGAGAAGGAACAGTTAATATGATAGACAAAGTTCTGGCTGAAGTTCACCAAATGCAGCATATCATGCATTTGCATACATATAAAAACAGGGCACCATCTCCTTCAAGTTCTGCTGGCAAACATTTTAGACTAACGTATAGAACATGGGTTGACCTGCAAAAAGCAGTGGCTCCCCGTCCGCACAACATCTGATCAGCCACTTTTAACACTTTGTATAGTACAACTCAGAGCTGAAAAATGCTGATGAATGGTCCCTTTCCCAATGATCTCAAACAACCATGACTAAATGCTTCGAAAACCATGAAAGAAGTAAACATAGGACCAAAGAAATGCAACCTAAATTCTTCCTCTTTTCTACACCACCATCATTATCTTGACTCATATCATACAACCAGCAATTTTTACATCAAGAAATGAGAATTTCTCTCTAATTTAGAAACCATGACCTCACTGACCCAATAATTCAACAACTTTAAAACAGCCACTAAAAAGTATGCTTCTATCAACACTTAGCTCAGAAATCCACAAAATCACCTCCACTAACTACAAAATCAAGGAAATTACAACAAAAAGCAAAGAAAAAAAAAAAATCCTCCAATTAACAGCTACCCGAAATCAATTCCCTACAACATTATTTCCCAACCCTCTGCATCAAAAAATGCCCAGAATAACAAAAACTCAAATCAGGAACAAATTAACACAACTTCAACAAATATTACCCGTTCTTAGTTCACTCCTAGCATTAGCTAGCTAATCAAATTGAAGCACCGATTACACAGTGAAAACCACCGCTAAATCATTGCAAAATGCACATTAAATTCGAACAAATTAAACAAATCGAGTTCAATTAAATTAAAATGGAGCCGAATTTGAAAAAAAGAGGTGGTACCAGGGTCCGGAGGTAGAGGAATGTGGGTCTTATGAGGCGACGCCATGTCAGAATTACGGAAAATTCTGTATGGATTTCAGCGTCAATTTAAACATACAGCTCTGAGATCGCCTCCAGTATGTTTCCTCCAATTTTGTACAGTCCTTTAAGCCGCGACGATCTAGTGGTATTTATTACAAGGTTAATATTTCAGATTAACATAATCCATTTCAGATTGTCAAAATTAATTAGACTATATAAGAAATTTTGAAATATTGGTAACCAGATTTTTGGAGATATATATAATTGGATTTCATAATTATGACTGTAATCAGACTTGATTTTGAGGATATATAAATCTGAGAATCTCAATTATACATCATACATATATAACTCATTTTTGTAAACGACGCTAACTAATTAAAATCAACCAACAATCTGTATTTCATAATTTATTTATAAATATATAAATTTATGACAATGAGTTCGGTTATTGAATAAAGATGATACGTTTCATATAAATTATCCGTCGAAATATTTTACAAAAATTGTTCATAAAACCGTTTCATAAAAATTGTCTTACGAAAACTATTCTTAAAACCGTTTTAGATGGTCTTCTATGTCTGTTATTATTTTGTTATACTTTGGACTTTGACGACCGCCTACCAAATACCAATAGATTATTGCAACTGATTAATCAGCTTTTTGACTATAATGGACCAGCTTAATAAAATATTTAATAATAATTGGGGTTATCCCAAAAATTACAAAAGCCCCCAAATTTATATTTAATTACAAAAATGAACAACTAAGAAGGGCAATCTATATATAAAAGTAGGGTTATGTCTCTCCACGGTTTGACAATTCAGTCTTTGAATTTGTTCTCCTGCTGACAAGTGTCTTTCATAATATGTCAGCTCAACTTTTTAAAGATCTCTCCTACCACCACGTATTGTGTAATCTTCTAAATGGGTGTAACGGCTGCAAAAAGGAGAAGAACAGGTGTAATGGCGCTTCATATGCATCCTTTCAACTCTCAGAGTGACTCAATACCTTCTAGGCTTACCACTTACACCACTTATTGCCTCATAAATCATTATTTCTTTTAAAATCACTCCTTCCCCTCTCCATTGATTTTTTGAATTTGCAAATCATGTTTGTGTATTGTGCAGGAATTGGGAAATAAGACAAATGGCTACCAGAAAATCATGTGGATCCATACGCCAATATTCTATGTCATCATGTTGATGCTGCTTTCTCTCTTTCATAGGACATTCCTTGCTCAAATAATTTCTATTTATTTAAACTAGTATTTCACCTGCGCGATGCGCAGTTTATTATTTATTCTGATAGTTATATTAAAAGTTATTTATATATCTTATATTATTCCAAATGTTGTATGATATAGAAATATATTTACCATATCTTTATTAATTTTTAAAGTTATATTTTATTATTTAATAATAATTAATGGGTAAAGTAGAGTTTTAGTTGAAGAAAGTAGAATTTGGTTGGCTCTATCTCTCGTGTGTTTTTTGAACTTCCTTGTGCATTCGTTTTCTTGGGACGTGTTATTTTAAATTCTAATAACATAAATTATATATGTTATTTTACATTATATTTTACAATATTAAAAGGTTGGAATACAAAAGTATAAATAATCTAAGCAATGAAATTGAAAGCTTATATTCTATTTATAGTTTTTTGAAAAACAAATTATGGTCGTTGGTTCGATACATAATTTGATAAGTCAATGATGAAGTTAGTTAAAAATGATCATTTAATAGTATAAGTTTTGAATCTTTATTTATGTACAAAATTTATCATAATTACAAAAACTATATAAAAATTTATTTTAACTTTAAAATTGATAATATGAATAATTATAAACATTAATTAACTTTAGTTAACAAATTAAAAAACAAAAAGATTAACAACTTGAAAGCTTACATTCTATTTGTTTTTGTTTTTCATTGAATCTTTTTCATGGCTTGATAGATAATTTAATAAGTTAATGATTTTCGGAATTAGTTAAAAGTGACAAATTAACAATATAAGTCGATCTTGAAATATTTATTTATATACAACATTCTCATAATTACAAAAAGTATTTTAGAATATATTTAACTTTAAAACTGATAATATGAATCATTGTAAACATTAAGTAATATATGTTAACCAAAAAAAAAAAGAAATTTAATATTTTGAAAACTTACATTCTATTTGTTTTTGTCTTTTGTTGAAAATTTTTCTTAGTCTAATAAATAATTTGATAAGCTAATGATTTTTGGAATTTGTCAAAATTGATCAATCAACAATATAAATTTTGAAATATTTACTTATATACAACATTTTTTCAAAATTACAAAAATATCTTAAAATTTCTTTAATTTTAAATGAGAATGTGAATAATTTTAGACATTAAGTAATGATAGTTAATACAAAAGAATTAAATTTTTGTTCAACATAAAACATTATTCAGCAACAACTAACAACAAATAATAATAATAATAATAATAATGATAATCTATCTATAATAATAATAATAATAATAATAATAATAATAATAATAATAATAATAATATGTTAATTGAAAATATTACAACATAACATAATTAATTCCCTTAAAAAAACTACTACATTAGTTTTTACAATTTTTTTATTAACTAAAATCTTGGTTTGATATTTCTAGGAGGGAAAGTGGCAAAATTGTAAATTTTGCCAACTGTCCTCCTTTTATATATAGATAGATTAGGCCTATTTTAGATCTAGATTTTAGAGTTAGTAATAAATGATAATTAGTGAATCTCTTGATTGTAATTGCAGGAGGATTGAGTACTACTTCAAGTAACCTTAAAAAATTGCAATGACAAGTATACAAAAGAGGGGGCGGGGATTTTCCAATACGCATACTACTCATATGTATCCCCCTATACAAGAAGAAAAATTGGTAGTTCCTTAATATTTAATATAATTTCAGATATTCTTTGCTACTCTTCTATAAGACTGGTGCTGATAATTTCCAAATTCTTGAAAATAATAAAAATGATATGATTGGTAATTGCAACTTACTTCTTGTGTGTTATTATATTTTCAACTTCTCTTAATTGATTGTTCATGTTCAATCTTTTGGTGTATAGACTCTACTAATGTGAACTACTTTCACAACTTTTTTATGTTAGAAGACTTGGGAAAGATTCAATTGGATCATCTTTATAATTGATGTTGTAATATGGATGATATTGTCTCTCTTTTTTTTTTTTTTAAGGAGTATGTTGGGCAAAGTTCAACAATGGAAGTATGTTATTCTGACATTATTTTTTTTTGTTTTTTTAAAGGAAGCTGACAGTGTCTCACCAGCCTTGAAGGGTGGTGGTAAGTTCTAAAGTTCTTTTATAATTGTTATGGTCACAAGTTTGTGTAAGCTCTTTCAATCAGTCTACAGTTAGCATGTGTAAAATGGATTTTACTAAAATTTATAATAATAATGATAATAATAATAATAATGATAATAATAATAATGATAATAATAATAATAATAATAATAATAATAATAATAATAATAATAATAATAATAATAATAATAATAATAATAATAATAGAAAATATTACAACATAACATAATTAATTCCCTTAAAAAAACTACTACATTAGTTTTTACAATTTTTTTATTAACTAAAATCTTGGTTTGATATTTCTAGGAGGGAAAGTGGCAAAATTGTAAATTTTGCCAACTATCCTCCTTTTATATATAGATAGATTAGGCCTATTTTAGATCTAGATTTTAGAGTTAGTAATAAATGATAATTAGTGAATCTCTTGATTGTAATTGCAGGAGGATTGAGTACTACTTCAAGTAACCTTAAAAAATTGCAATGACAAGTATACAAAAGAGGGGGCGGGGATTTTCCAATACGCATACTACTCATATGTATCCCCCTATACAAGAAGAAAAATTGGTAGTTCCTTAATATTTAATATAATTTCAGATATTCTTTGCTACTCTTCTATAAGACTGGTGCTGATAATTTCCAAATTCTTGAAAATAATAAAAATGATATGATTGGTAATTGCAACTTACTTCTTGTGTGTTATTATATTTTCAACTTCTCTTAATTGATTGTTCATGTTCAATCTTTTGGTGTATAGACTCTACTAATGTGAACTACTTTCACAACTTTTTTATGTTAGAAGACTTGGGAAAGATTCAATTGGATCATCTTTATAATTGATGTTGTAATATGGATGATATTGTCTCTCTTTTTTTTTTTTTTAAGGAGTATGTTGGGCAAAGTTCAACAATGGAAGTATGTTATTCTGACATTATTTTTTTTTGTTTTTTTAAAGGAAGCTGACAGTGTCTCACCAGCCTTGAAGGGTGGTGGTAAGTTCTAAAGTTCTTTTATAATTGTTATGGTCACAAGTTTGTGTAAGCTCTTTCAATCAGTCTACAGTTAGCATGTGTAAAATGGATTTTACTAAAATTTATAATAATAATGATGATAATAATAATGATGATAATGATAATAATAATGATAATAATAATGATAATAATAATAATAATAATAATAATAATAATGATAATAATAATGATAATGATGATGATATGATGATGATGATGATGATCATAATGATGAGCATAACAGCTGCTCATCTTTGTTTCAACCTTTGTCTCTAGCTCTTGCTCTATAGTCCTTTATCTCTCTCCTCATTTTCATTGTTTGATTCTTAATTCTTAGCAACAACCAATTAATTGAAGGGGCTGTTCGAGAGGTTCTAAACACGAGGGAAGAGTTAGAAGATTGGAAATGAATCTTTGTTCTAACTTCTAAGTGTGTCCAAAGAGCTTATGTGTTCTGAGGAATTCATGGTTATTTATTTTGCAATGCTGATCTAAGTGTTGTTCAGATAAATTAAGATACTCAATCATTCCTGCATTCCTACTTTGTTTTAAGAACATCATCTCAAGTTTATTAATTAGTCTTCTCAGCAAAAAAACATCTGATAACGATGCCAATGAAGTTCATTTACAGCTTCATAGTAGCTACTCAAGAAAATAAAGTATGATAATGTTAACTCAGAGAAAGTGAAGAAGGGTAAAGCGATATCAAGGTGGTCAATTAATATGTATTTTGTCTGAATTATATGTTATCCTAAATATTTTTAAAATTTATATTAATATCATTCAATATTTTATTCTTTATCGATATATTTTAATGTTAAATTGAGATATTGTTAAGTATACAATTATAAATATTTCATAATTAAATAAAACTTTCGTCTTTTACTTTACACTTAAGACTTCGTATATTTTTATATGAGTGTGCGACGTTAAATGGCTCAGCTGATTATTTAAATTATATGCTTAGTTTCTAATTATATTGTCATCATCATGATCACAAGTATTACATTTTGATTTTTTGTTGGACTTGAATTGTAATGGTTAATGGCATACTATATCAATTAATTTACGTGATACATATAATGGAATAGTTATTTATCATCTTTGATGTTAAACGATATTCTACAAAGAACATTCAGAATAATTCAAACTGAAAAACGAAAAAAAAAAATCTTTAGAAAGTAATTTATTTGGAGGATTCAAGAAAAAAAAGCATGCAAACATTAGTTCGGTAATGTCATGCATGCAATAAATAATATTGTACTTTAAAATTGTAATTTAAAGTATGGAAAAATTACTAATGACATTAACAAAAAATATGTGCTAATTAAAAAAAAATTACGATATATTTGGATTGAGATGTAGGTAGATTTTGCAAGTAAATAGAAAAAGAAAAAGTAAACAACAACGTTACATGAGCTTCTATTAAATGAAATTTTCATATAAAGAAAACAAAATTTGAAGATTAATTATGCTACTCTTTCAAGGAATAAAACAAATAAATAAAAAGATGTTTGAAGAAAATAAAATTACATGCAAACGTTAAAATTCGGTATTATCATGCATGCAATAAAATAATGTACTTTAAAATTTTAATTTAAACTATGAAACAATATTACAAATGACATTAACAAAAAATAGGTGCTAAAAACATTAGGATATGTTTTGGTTGAGACATATGATTTTACAACTTTGCAAGTAGATTATGAAGGATGAAATTTGACTGTTTATTTCATATCATATAGGGAATTGTAGGAAAAATAAATGATGTACTATTATTTTATTTTGAAAGAAAAAAGCAAATATTTTTAGTTGAAATTGTAAAAAAAGTAGACAAAGTAGGAAAAAAAGGTTAAAGTTATAGGATTCAACAAATAAACAACATAATAAGGATATTGGCCATTGAAAATCTAGATGCGCAGATCTAGTCCAAGCAGCCCGTTAAACAATTGAGAAGTTGTTTTTAAACATTACAACAACAAATGTAGCAATTGGTTAAGAGTAATAAAAATAACACAAAAGAAAACAATTATAAAAGAACCCAATATGTAAAGCTAATTAATAATGAGTGCACTCAAAATCAAAATTTGAACAAAACAGATGTATTTGATCGATAAAAAATGAGATTTATTCTATATCTTTTTTATAAAAAGATATGAAAATGTCTAATGCTATAGTTAAAACATCTAAAAAAAACTATATTAACAATTTTGTGCTAAAGAACGTAAGAAAAAAATCAAAATAAAAAGTAAAAAAGATTATAAAGAAAAAATATCACGCTCATAAAAAAGGCTACTAACATATTATAAAAAAAATACTACTTGATGTGGATAGGGATCACAGTGGTATCATGCAATAAGGGTGCAACTAGACGTGGAGGCAGATGTGGCAGTAGATGTGGAGGCGGATGTGGCAGCGGATGTGGGTGCCAGACCCAGGGGCAGAGATGGCGGAGAATTATATATATAATGGTTTGCACCCTTAAATGTTTGACAAGTGGCACTTTACAATGTTGTCAAGTGTCACCTTCAAGTCTTTGACAAGTGACACTTTACAATGTTGCTAAGTGTCCTTTCTTTAAAATTATTTTATTTATAAAATATCAAAATATTAATATCAATTAAATACACACCCCACTACCCTACTATAATAAAGTGCTTGGAAAAATTAATTATGCAAGTTACAAATGTTTGTTAATGTTGTATTGTTATTTTCTTTTTTGTTTTACATGAAATATTTGGTGTCAAACTTGAATAAGTGTTTTTGTCCAACATTTAAATTTCAAAAAAATAAAACAAAATTTGAAGAGTAATTCTGCTATTACTTTTTAAGGAATTAAAACAAATAAATAAAAGATATTTGAAGGTGCTAATAATATTTTACAAAAGAACATTCAAGTAGTTCAAACTCAAAAAAATAAAAACCCTTAGAGAAAAAATTATTTAGAGGATTCAAGAAAAAAATAACATATAAATATCAGAATTTGGTAATGTCAGGCATGAAATAAAATAATGTACTTTAAAATTGTAATTTAAACTATGAAACATATTGCTAATGACATTACTAAAAATAGGTGTTAAAAAAATCTTAAGATATGTGAGATTGAAACATATTTGGCGTTAGATAATAAAAAGACATGCAATTTGATAATTTTGTGTTTGTTTAGAAATTTTAAAGGGTATTATAAAAAAAAAATTTGCTTGGAAAAAAAATAAATATGTAAGTTACAAGTGCTTGCTAATGTTGTATTATCTTTTTTACATAAAATATTTGGTTTCAAATTTGAATTATTATTTTTGTCCAACATTTCAAATTGAAAAAAAAAAAAAAAAGTAAGCAACAATGTGCAAACATTAGTTCGGTAATGTCATGTATTAAATAAAAATAATGTACTTTGAAATTGTGTTTAAACCCTAGAACACTTGAGGGTGCAAATCACACTTTTATATATATAATTAGCAAAAAATAGGTGCTTAATTTTTTTTAAAGATATGTTTAGGTTAAAACATATTTAAATTTAGCAAGTATAAAAGTGAGTTATAAAAATGATGAAATTTGATAATTTTGTGTTTGTTTAGAGATTTTAAAAAGTAGGAATACAATTAATATGTCATCATATAGGGAATTATAAGAAAAATAGATGATGTACTGTTATTTTATTTTTTTAAAAGAGACTCTAAAACACTTGAGAGTGCAAACCACACTTTTATATATATAATTAGCAAAAAATAGGTGCTTAATTTTTTTTAGGATATGTTTAGATTAAAACATATGTAATTTGACAACTATGAAAGTGAGTTATAAAAAGGATGAAATTCGATAATTTTGTGTTTGTTTAGAGATTTTAAAAAGTAGGATTACAATTAATATGTCATCATATGGGGAATTATAAGAAAAATAGATGATGTACTGTTATTTTATCTTTAAAAAAAGAGCTAATATTTCAGCTCAAATTGTAAAATTGGATGAGGTAAACAAAGAAAAAAAACAATAGTTATAAGATTCTGCAAACAAATAACATGATTCGGATATTGATAATCCAAAATCCAAACGTGCACATTCATTCCAACTACCCCATTAAACAATCGAGAAATTGTATTAAAATATTACAATATGTAACAATTTGTTAAGGCTAATAAAAAGATCACAAAAAGAACACAATTATAAAATAAACCAATACATAAAGCTAATAATGATTGCACTTAGGACAAACATTGAACAAAGCAGATGTTTTCGAGCGATAAAAATAAGATATATTATATACTTTTTATAGAAAGATATGAAAATACCTAATACAATAATTAAAACACATATTAAGAACTATATATTAACAATTTTGTGTTAAAGAATAAATGAAAAAAAATTATTAAAGAAAACAATAAGACTCCGTTTGGATAGAGTGATTTCAAATCCAGAATTTGAAATGAATGAATTTCAAATCCTTTCAAGTTTGAGTGGATTTGAAATCAACCAAAATGACTCTAAAACTAGCTCAAAATGAAAACTATGAATTTTAAATTCACATCCAACCAAACACTATCAATGGATTTGCTACAAAGGATTTCAACTATTTACTCAAATTCACATATTCAAATGGACCCTAAGAAATATTATTTTAAGAATAAAGAAAAAATATCACACTTATGTAAAATTTTACTATCATATAACAATAAACACTAATTATAAAATAAAAAAATGAGATAAATATTAAATAAAACTCGTGCAACGCACGGGTTCAAACCTAGTGGATAATGTATACAGGGTGCAATGAGGGGAGAAGAAGGATTTGATGGGCTTTTAAGAGTGCGACTCAAGTGAATATCCGGACAAAAATATCAAAATACCCTCCATCCTAAGAGAAAACTATAAATAACATGATCATGTAATTAGAGAGGTCAAATATCGTAATCTTCGTTGATATAGCAATTTGTATCACTACTTATAAAATAGAAAAGAGATAGATATTAAATAAAGCCCATGCATCACACGGGTTCGAACCTAGTTATAAGAAATATGAACTTCAAGGGTTGTCTGTAATATTAAGAGGGGATTTATTTGCAAGAAAACAAATGCCAAGCATAGGACAATTGCCACATAGAAATACTATATATATCAAAAACTTGGGAATAAAATCATATTAATTCAACACAAGACTACAGAGTACAAATGGAAAACTTGAATCCCAAAACAGCAAAAGCATGGTGCATTTCACCAGCTCAATCTCAGGAATCATGTTGTTTTCTTTCTTCTTGAATGGACCTAAAGATTCTTGCAGCAGATTCAGAAGCAGATATACCATTATGAGGCACGACCTTTATCACCCGAGACGAGCATTCATTCGATGCCTCAATAGCTGGAGACGGAGACTTGGGGAAAAGTCGGAGGCTGCCTCCCCGTCTGCCCCGCTGTCTCTCAGTCGGGCTACTCCCAGTGCTGCCCTGCACTTCAACTTCCTCACCCGCACCTGAGCTCGGCCCCTTCTTTGCTGTTGCTGCCACAGCAGGCTGGGCCGGCAGACAGCCTGGAGATGGAGACGGCTCGACTGATGAACCTGCAGGGGTCATGAACGGCATGCTGTAAGGAGGGAAGTAACCATGAGGTCCGAACATAGGAAACGGATACTGGGCCGGTGGGCCCGGCATTCCATATGCTGGTGGGCCGATCATTGGATTTGATCCTGGATAGGGCTTATATATAAGACCTTCGGTAGGCGACATAACGGGGATTAACCAGTGGTGCATTTGTGACTGACTGAAACAAGCCGTTCGAGTACCGTGGTCGTTGCCTTCCATGGAGGCTACTTTGTCAACTGTATTTTCGGCTGAGACTTCCTTCCTGTGGCCTGGATTTTCGGAATCACCTTTTTTCTTCGAATTATTTGAACTCTCTTTGATAGAACGGTCCAATGGGCGTTTCTTTCTGAGCAAAGACTTTATAGGTTTGTCGATATAAGCAGAGTCCTCAGACATAAGATTTGGTGAGGCAGCAATCAGTTTCTGGACCTGATTTCAAACAATGCACAGATAGTTTATCAACCTATGCACATATTGATAATTGGAGACCCTTTGAACCGAATTGAAGCCCTCACCTTTATCAATCTATGCAACTCAAATACTTGAACTGCAAAAATCCGTTGCTGACTGAGAACAAGAAAAGGACGAGATCAGAACACGGAGCACTGAGTTAGGACTCAGCAGAAACAATGGTATGGCATAGCAGATCAGTAAACACAATCGTTTCCAACATAACTCACCTTCAAAACGAGAAAGGTTGAACCAACAAATAGAAAATTACAACAAAAATGTACTAGGAGGACTAAAATTAGGGGTGGGAGGGGTTAAGAAACGTCACAAAACCATGGTCCATTATAATCGTAAGGAATCGATACAAGAAGAAAGTCAACTAATAATACACCATCACCTTCTCCCGTCCCAATGTCAGACCAGCAATGCATCTGCAGTTAATCATCTAAGCTCCTCCAGAAATATAATGACAATAAAAGAAATATCCCAAAAAAGAAAAAGAATATGGGGAAGAAGGAACGGACCATGGCTGAGTGACTCACCTTGAATCAAACGAGTAAATTCTCACATGAACCCACCATGCTATACAAATAGTCATGCGTTGTCGAATACATCAAAGATGGCTGAAGAAGTAAATATCCCCACTATGAGGGATTATTATACTCTGCATCAGTAAAGCCACCCACCATTTAATCATGCACACAACACATCTACTATTATTTAAAAAAAATCCTCAAATCCTAAAACCGGTACTAGATAACAACTCCAAAAATTAAATAATAACTAAACCAACAGTAATAAAATCTAGAAAACCTCCAAATCGGGACTGTAGGGGCCCACACATTCTTCCAGTGTGTGAAACACTGGCATTCTCCATCGACTTTATGCACCCTTCTGAATTTTATGTTATTACGGATAAATGGCCTCAACATATCTAACATTTTAAATGTGATTCTCCACCAAAGCTATTTGCCAAAGCAAATACAAGAAAATGACTTTACCTTACCAAAATTCATAACCAGATATACCATAGATGTGATCCCACGACCCAAAACGGACCAAGTAGTTTCCATTTTACAAATATCTAGGGAGCAGAGATTACCATGGAACGACTATGAATGTTATATTATGCAGAAATCTAATAGAATTCAAAAATAAAGCTTACATGGTTCTTGGTTGGGCACAGAAAAAGATACCACGTAATCATGCGTTTGAGCAAGGAAATTTCAAATTGCAATCAGGGCACAGTGATGGATATAAAGAAACCTTCAAGTTCAAAGATGTTGCTTTTTTAGGATAAAGAAAGTGATGGAAATTCAGTTATAGAATATAGCTTCATTTCACAGAATTTCTGATAGACCCTGCACAATTAATATATCAACAATCCCAGCCAACACACCATTTCCGATCAATTCGACCAAAAAGAACAAATTTGCAAGGATTTCTTTTTTTGTAACTCAACGGAATTTCCAAAGGGGTAGAAAAAGGAATATGATATAGCAAGCATAAGAACTTACTTCATGATATCTCTTCTGGCTTTCCAAAAAGATTTCTGGCCTATTATACCTACGACATCATCAGGTGTCATATCCGGACTGGATACAGCATCCAAAACCGAAGTTTCAGAAACACTGTCACCCCTCTCCAAGATTCCTGTTTGTGGTGGCCTACAAGACCCTTCTTCTAGAGACCCTGTGTCGTCACTGAGACCATGGATAATATCCTGATCATCTGATGGCAAATCTTCCCATGAATTTGATGAATTTCTTTTAGTTATATCACTTGAATGTCGTGACTCAGCACATAGCTCTGGCTCTCCGCTATCATCAGCCCTTGATCTGTCAATGATACTACCAGCAAGATTATTTCCTGGTTCATGACTCAGAGAGGAAACAGTTGGCTCCCAACCAACCACAAACTCGTTTGAGTTTTCTTCATTCTTGTATTTGCCTTCATGCTTCCTACTGTTTCTGAGTACGCTTGTCTCCTTGGTCTTTTGGAGCATGTAAGGAGGTTTTGAGGGTGAGGTTTTATCCCAATTCATGTCATTGCTATATTTATCAAAATCTGTAGGGACGGAATGGATGAACACGGGAACTCTATAGTCATCTTCGTCCAATTTCTTTCTCTGCTCTACTACCTGCGGCAATGGAGTGCTTACTTCAGAGTATTGGTTGTACTGCTTCTCAGATGGATATCTAGGATGCAACTGCCGAGAGAAAAACATAGATTGCTCATTTCCACCACCCTGGAAGTACAAGTTGCTAAAATCAATCAAACGTGGAAGGGATTTACATAGTGGAACAATCAAGAACATCGCTACAAGCATATAGAGAAGGCAGCATTTGACACCCTCCCAACATAAGAGAGTAATAGACATTGAAATTTTTGGGTTTTCATACATATATAAACTCTGGAAACTCTTTCAAAACATTTATTTCAAACTAATCTACATGTGGACTTCCTTCTTCTTTGCCTAACTGCCCCCCCCCCCCCCCCCCCCAACCACCACCACCACAAACTCACTAAGAAAGTTGTATGTGCTTTCCAACCCCACTTTACAAAAAAACTTCCTCAATTGAACATAATCATATAAGAAAACATGACCAACCAAAAGTCAGCATAAATGCTGCAATACCAGACCATTCTTGACAAATTGAACCAAGGCCGATCAACCAATATCAACATCCACAACCTTCTAAGTATAACTCAAACTTACAGGACTTGATATCCTGATAGTGTCACTAAATTAGATCTTATCAGGAAAACACGAAACTCATAAGCAACTATCAAAATTCTCCAACGTTACCTGGCTCGAGGGAGGCACCACATGATTGAATCTCTGAGCAGGGATGCTGAGCTGTTCATAGAGGGCCATCTTGTTTCTTGGAGGTGCTCTTGGCCCTCCCTTTTCAGTATCATTTACATGAAGCCTAGGAAACATAGGCCCCATAGTCTTCTCCTCATCTTTCCCTCTCTTCATTCTCACTCCACTTTCTCTCTCTTCTTCAAACACCAAATAATCAAGCTTAGCTAAAATCTCAACAATTTCACACAAATCACCTGATAGTCACATGACCCAGATAACCAGATCAATCTTCCAATTAATCTAATAAAATAAAATTTCCATGAAATCACACCATCTGGTAAAAAACCAACAGCAGCAATCAAGATTCAAGAACCCATTATACAGATATCATTTCTACAAATCCCAGAACAAAAAACACTCTTCCTCGTTCACAACTAAACAGATGCTTTTCTTTTTTCCTCTAAAACATCAACAACCCTCCAAAACAAACAACGCGATTTATATATATATATATATATATATATATAGAGAGAGAGAGAGAGAGAGAGAGAGAGAGCGAGAAAATCTAGAGCAAGTAGAATACCTTTCACAGCAGCAGAAATCAGGGCGATAGAACAACAGAAAAGGAAATCGCGGTGAAGTCAGAGAAGATTTGGGAGTTGTGGGAAAAGAGGTTGAAGTTCTTTGAATGAAAAAGGGCAAAAGTGCAATGCTTTGTGGGCCCAATATTTCGGATAGAACAGATGAAAGCCTAGAAACTCCTGTTACATTGTGTGAACAAAATAATATAATTATGTTCCTATCCAAATAAATAAAAAAACACTAAAATGTTAGGACACTAGTGAGGTGAAACCGTGAAAATGCTAAAATGCTTATTTCATGGAGTATTATATGAGACGGACAATCATAATTCATATGTCACAATTTTTATAGGTTTCTGGAATTGAGTTTAATTAATGGGAAAACTGATCTGTTTTATAAAAATTATTGTTGAGACCGTGTCTCAAGTTTATGTGAGTGTTGAAAGCACAGTCCTATAGATAATACTTTGAGATTAGGTCTAGGATTAGACTAATTTTGACACGTATAAAAGATTTATTTATTTATTCTAAGAAAGGTTATTTATTAATACAAGCAACAAGGCACTATTATTTCAAATTCTTTTTTTACCAATATGTGTGCTACACTGTGCATTTTTCGTAAGCATCTTATGACATCAAATTAAAAGTGGATTTTATAGAATTTTTGAAAATTAAATATTATCCTTCGACATTTATTTTCTAATAATCATTTTTAAGTATTTAGGTTAAACAATTATTTTTTAAATCAGTCTATTAAAATAAGAAATTCAAAAAAATTTAGGTCTACATACTTATTTCTAAAAAATACCTCTTAAACAATTAAACAAAATTTCACCAATCACTTCTTTATATGTATAGGTTTTTTGCAAATATTCTAGTAATTTTCTACTTCTAAAACTCTTGTAGAAAGTCACGTATTTTAAAAGTTGACGTGAAACTAAATGTCTATCAAACGTTAACATTTTTTCGAATTAACTTTAGTGTCCACAAATTCATTAATGATACTAACCAAACAAGAACCCTTATGAGTCTTTATTTTTTATTCTTTGATCAGAGAATCTTATGAGTTCAAACACAAACTTTTATATTTTTATCTCCAAATCAATCGTACATACCACAATTTATATACTTAGCCTAATGTAACATGTTTGTGAAGATATTTGTATGGGAATCAATGCATGTTTAGTCTTTTATTTAAGGTGTGCAAATTAGAAATTTAGTGTAGAGTCAAGTGTTGTTAATTTAAGAGGAAATAGCCCCGGATAACCATTTATATATAAGGATTTCACTTTATTGCCCATCAATATAAATTTTTGTACCCATCTACCCATATATATAAAGTATTATCCCCATATACCCATTTTTCCATTTTTGACTTTGACTCGTGTACTTTGCTTTGTCTGAAATGTACTTTGCTTTGCAGAGAATTTTTTGACTATTTTTACCTCTTTTTACTTTTATTTTTTCACGTGAATAATAAGACAAGAGTATGATAAATCATTCCATTCATTGAACAAAAAATTTACCTTAGTATTAATATTCAAATTTACAATTGAATTCATTCCACACACATTTCACATTAACGATTCGGGGGAGTTCTCTTAAAAATTTGAAAGTTTCAAGGATTCATCGAAATCAAGAGTATTGAGTAAGTATTTCAATGCATAACAACACTTTTAATTTGTTTTAAAGTTTAATTTTGTTTATAGTTGAAATGGCTATAGTTAGTTTTCTATAATATTTTGTTTGATTATTGTTTGAATGGTTAGTTATTTGACTATTGTTTAATTTTGGTTGATTATTGTTTGAATGTTAGAGATTTACACTTTTGTTAAAAAAAATTCGAATAATTCCTATAAAATTTCTATGAACAATTATTTTGGTAAGAATTATTTTGGTAAGAATTATTTTGGTAACAATTATTTTCTACAAAAATTGAGAAAATTATCTTTCTCATTTCGTTAACCCTTAATTTGAAGGGGTTAACGAAACAACCAAGTAAAATCCCAAACTTTCGTTAACCCCTAAATTATAAGGGTTAACGAAACTTAGCAAAATACCCCCAAAATTTCGTTAACCCCTATATTATAAGGGTTAACGAAACTTAGCAAAAATCCTTACCATTTCGTTAACCCCTATATTGTAAGGGTTAACGAAACTTAGAAAAATCATTAACATTTCGTTAACCCTTATAATATAAGGGTTAACGAAACAACCCTTATATTATTGATTTTTGTTAGCCAAACTTTTATTAATTCGTTTCTTTGAATTCCTTACTTAATTTATTGATTTTTTAATTTGTTAATTAGTTAATTCAGTTCCTTAAATTCGTAGTTAATTTTTAATTCACTAAATTTTGGTTGTGATATTAATTTTGTAATTCGTTAATTAGTTAACTTTGTTTAGTTAATTTGTTGTGATAATTATTGAGCATTTTTTTCATATTTGTTCAGGGATGACTTTTTCAGTGGCAATATGTCATAGAGGTTACTGGCATGGTTTGCAGTACGTGAATGGCATTCAATCAATGATCAATCTCGAAACATTTTCATATCAAGATTTATTGATTTCACTGCATCAGATTATGCTTGCTGATTTGAGTTGTTGGCGGTATTTGATCCATTCTCTAGTAGAAGTGAATGGAAGATTGAAGAAGAAGAAAATCATGAATGATTTTGATTTGCATGAGTGTTTTTCACAGGAGTATGGACTACTAGTTCTGTTTGTTTCGTTGAAACGAATAAACTCAGGAGTATCAGGTGGTTCTTCTTCTTATCATCAAGAACAATGTTCATTAGATGAGGAGACACATGTTGCTGCTCAAAGTTTTGATACACCGATTGAGGAGTCTCAAAATTTGGATTGGTCAAATGTTCCGTTAGGACTACACGAGGACCAGAATTTTTATTCAGCATGGGGTTTAGATGACAATTTGGTTTGAACATCTTCAAATGAGCCAAGTATACCTTGGCCGGCCTCATCTACATGTGATCCACACAATGAGTTGAACTATTTAGACCTAAATGTGGCCCCAACTAATGAGATTGAAGAACCGCCACTTGAAGAAAGACAGGAACAGGAAGACCATGATCCTCGAACAGGTAATCCAGTAGTACCGTACTGATCATATGTGAATATTTGTGTATACAATTAACATATCACTGATATATATTTATTTATTTATTTTGGTAGATCCAATTGATGCAGAAGATGACTTTGTGCTGGACGAAGATGTGGAGACAAACTTGGATGAGGAGCAGCGAGCTACATATGAGCAATTCTGCGATGACACAATGAGAGTTGCGGTCGGTTTGAAAGTTGAGTTGCCGAACTTCAACCCCGTCACTAGGGCAAACTCGCGCTTACCAAAGCGACAAATACTCATTCCCTACCCTACACAGAACCACCTCCCCTACACAGAACCACCTCTCGTCTGCGGGTGTCTGGTCACCACGCACCTCATATGACATGAGGACGTGTAAGAGGAACTTGCAGGACTCTCTCTCCGTCTTCCACAACAGGAAATGGCCGAAACTCGTCCTCCAAAAGTCACGGAGACACTGTCGACCCATAGATCGAAGCTGTGCCTTCACCTCATCCAGTACCGCAAGCCGAACATATCCATTTATATATGCTATGGTACGCTAGGCAATCCCCACGAACATATGTCCACTACATTAAAAAACGATAAAATAATTAAACAAACCATAAAGGGAATAATGATTAACTACTAACTACGAAATTAAAGTTAACTAATAAACGAAAACTAACAAATTAAAAATTAACTGGGAATTAAAATAATAATTATTAACTAAACGAATTAAAAAAATAATAAACTAACGAATTATAAATTAACTGAGCTAATTAAAAATTAACTACGAATCTAATTAACGAATCTAATTAACGAATTAAAAAATTAATTAACTAATTGAGGAATTAGCTAAACAAACTAATTAAAAGTAACTAATTCATAAACTAATTTAACTAATTTATAAGTAGGGATTAACTAATGATTAACAATTAGAAAATTAATAAACTAATTATTCGAATTCGTTAACCCCTAACATTTGTGGGGTTAACGAATCCAATTGCCTAAAATTGAGGGATTTCGTTAACCCCTAAACATAAGGGTTAACGAATTGAGGTCGAAAATTAAGTTGATTCGTTAACCCTAAAATCCGTGGGGTTAACGAATCCAATTGCACAAATTAGTGATTTCGTTAACCCCTAAAATTAAGGGGTTAACGAATTGAGGCCGAATGATTATGTTGATTCGTTAACCCCTAAAATTAGTGGGGTTAACGAATCAAATTGGAAAATTGAGGGCTTTTCGTTAACCCCTTAAGATAAGGGGTTAACGAATTGAGGTGGAATTAGGGCATTTCGTTAACCCCACAAATATAGGGGTTAACGAATGATAGTCCATTCTCTACCTAATTTGTTTCGTTAACCCTAAAATTTGCTACATTACAACAATTTCATCACAACAACAATTCTATACTAATCACAACAATAATTTAATACTACAATAATCATACAAAATCACAATAATCAAACTAAATAAAAAACAAACTATAAATAATCAAACAAAGTGTAAACACTAACCTGATCTTCGGCCATTTAACACTGTCGGCCGCCAGAAGAGTAGAGAGCTGGGAGGAGGATCGGCCGGAAGAAAAAATGGGAGGAGGCGCCGCTAGTGAGAGAGAATAGTGAGAGAGATGTAAAGAGAAAAATGGGAGGAAGGATTCGTTAAACCCTAATATTTGGGTGGGGTAGTTGTGCAAAATTTATTACAAATATTTTATTAATATAAATCAATATATTACACTTAATATAAATTTATATTACAAGATACAATATATTACACTTATAATTTATTTATTACTTAATCAATTTACATTCGAATAAATTTATATTACACTTAAATTGTTTTATATAAGAGGAAAATCAATATAAGAGGAAAATCAATATATTACACGTTGTAATTTTAATTTCAATTAATATAAATCACTATATATTTTAAGTTATTCGAATCATTCAATTAATATATATATATTATAATATAGATGATTAAGTAATGAAATTCTGACATGATCAGAGTCAGACTAGGCAGAGCAGGAAAATGGGTATTTGGGGACAATATTTTAAATTTATGGGTATGTTGGGTAAAAATATTATAATGGTGGGTAAAATTTTCCTGCTTTATATGAAAATGGGTAATTTGGGCTAGGAACTCTTAATTTAAACACTACATAATAATCGTGCATTATAATTATTTTTATTAAGAACAATTCTTGAATAATGGTAGTGAAAATTCAATAAAAATAGAGAAAACATCAATTGTAGTCCGCTAAGTATGTCATTTTCCAATCTTGGTCCACCAAATTTCGTGAATCCAATTTTAGTATCATAACTTTAATTTTTCTCCAATTTAAGTTCGATTTTCGCCGGAGCTAACGTAGCCATCGGAATTTGTTGACGTGGACGGGAACTCTAATCCTCAATTTTTTGGAGTGATGTGGACGAGTCATGTGACCGTCACATCATTAATAACATTAATTGAAAATTCAAAAAAATAAAAAAAATCAAATTAAAGAAAAAAAAAGGGGGTCTTCTACCCCAACCCCCTCCCCTGCAAGCCCCTCTGTTGCTCTCCCCTCGGCCTACCACCACTGTCGCCGACGGGCTCGTCGCCAGCGACACACACACGACCTCCGACATCGCTCCTTCACAGTTTCTATTTAGATTCAGCTTCAAAGTGGATTCAGTTTCATTTACTTAAGCATCTTCAAGTTTAGATTCCTAATCAACAATTCCTGTTCTTAATGAAACGCCACTGGCAGAGAAATCCCTGGTGGCTAGTGATTCTGGAGACTGGCACGCTGTCTCTTCAAGCTTAAATTGCTCTCCAGAACAACCACACAACATGTTTGACAAATGGCCCCAGAGAAAAAGCAAAGACAAAAAAACTCCCACTTCTTGCAATCAACAAACCACCCTTCACTTATTTCCCTTTAATAATGAGCAACATTCTTCACATTAACAGCCATTTCCATTAATAACCCACAAAATGCTGAAACAAAACAGACAAACCCAATTTCTTGGATCAGAAAACAACATTCAAGACTCAAAACGCCATTAATAGAAAAAGTAGACAAAGAAACTTTAGGCTCAGAAGACAACAAAAAGTCGAACCTCGAACTTAGCAAAAAATCAAAATGTGAAGAAAAGCATTTTACATTTACATACGTGGGGTTCATTGATAAAGCGAGGTGGATGTGTGGTGGCGCCGCCGTGTTTGGTGGAGCGATGTTGGAGGTCTTGTGTGTGTCGCCAGCGACGACGGGCAGTGGTGGTGGCAGGCGGAGGGGAGAGCAACGGAGGGGCTTGCAAGGGAGGGGGCTGGGGAAGAAGACCCTTTTTTTTCTTTAATTTTGATTTTCTTTTTGAAATTTCAATTAATTTTAATAATGATGTGACGATCATTTGGCTAATCCAGGTCGCTACAAAAAATTGAGAATTAGGATTACATCAGCAGATTCCGGTGGCCATTTCAGTCTCCAGTGAAAATGAGACTTATATTGGATAAAAATTAAAATTATGGTACTAAAATTGAATTCACGAAATTTAATGAATCAAAATTAAAAAATCACATGCTCAACGGACTAAAATGGATGTTTTTTCTCATAAAAATAATCTAAAAGTACAAACTCAGACAAATAAAAAAGCAACTTGGCTGTGGTCCATTGTTGTTGATGGGGACTCCAATTGATGAAAGGAAACAAGAAAATCTAAAAGATATGCATTAATCTATTGGATTTAAAATAAACATCTGTGTTTTGATTGGTTGTGGGTGACCTGAGTAAATCTCATGAGCCCTATATGAATCTTCAATAGATAAGGTGACGTGGTTTGTGAATACACATATACTACTAAATTATAATATGAGAGCTCATCTTATCTTACACACAAAAATATATACAATTGACTTTTCTACTATTCAATTTAACAAAAATATTTTTTTATACAAAATATAAGAAAATTACATTTTTTACACTATTTTGACTCGATTATGGATAAATGATTGAGTAATGATCGAGTGAAGATATATTCTATTTATTTATACTATTATTTAACAATTGGTTTATCCAACAAATCATATAAATTGATAAAAGTAATTAAATTGATAATTGAGGCTCGATTAATAGAAAAAAATGAGGATCGTTTAATTGAATGATTTTAGCTAAATTGAAATTGTTTGAAATAAACTAGTCATTGTAAATAATTAAACGAATTTGTAAATATTAATCGACCCACTAATTTCCTCTATTAATCATTTAAAAAACACAATTTTTTTGGTTACTCGAACCACTATGTAAATACATAGTAGTTTGATTAATAGTGTAAAAAACCAATTTTGTAGGATTTACTCGAATCACTATGTCAAATACATAGTGGTTCGAGTACTATAATATTAAACCAAATTTTGTTCAATTACTCGAATCACTATGTCAAATACATAGTGGTTCGATTAAATGTGTATTAAACCATTTTTTTTTTCAATTACTCGAACCACTATGTCAAATACATAGTGGTTCGATTAATATTTTTAAAAACAAATTTTGTAGGATTTTGTTCGAGTACTATAGTATTAAACCAAATTTTGTTCAATTACTCGAACCACTATGTCAAATACATAATGGTTCGATTAATTGTGTATTAAATCAATTTTTTTAATTACTCGAACCACTGTGTCAAATACATAGTGGTTCGATTAATAGTTTTTAAAAACCAATTTTGTAGGATTTACTCGAACCACTATGTCAAATACATAGTGATTCGATTAATTGTGTAAAAAACCAATTTTTGTTCATTTACTCGAATCACTATGTCAAATACATAGTGGTTTGATTAATTGTGTATTAAACCGATTTTTGCTCAATTACTCGAACCACTATGTCAAATACATAGTGGTTCGATTAATTGTGTATTAAACCAAATTTTTTAATTACTCGAATCACTATGTCAAATACATAGTGGTTCGATTAATTGTGTATTAAACCAAATTTTTTTCAATTACTCGAACCACTATGTCAAATACATAGTGGTTCGATTAATAGCTTTTAAAAACCAATTTTATAGGATTTACTCGAACCACTATGTCAAATACATAGTGATTTGATTAATTGTGTAAAAAACCAATTTTTTTTCAATTACTCGAACTACTATGTCAAATACATAGTGATTCGATTAATTGTGTATTAAACCAATTTTTGTTCAATTACTCGAACCACTATGTCAAATACATAGTGGTTCGATTAATATTTTTTAAAAACCAATTTTGTTCAATTTACTCGAACCACTATGTCAAATACATAGTGTTTCGATTAATAGTGTAAAAAAATAATTTTGCAGGATTTACTCGAACCACTATGTAAAATACATAGTGGTTCAAATTAACAGTGTAAAAAACCAATTTTTGTTCAATTACTCGAACCACTCTGTATTTTGTTCAATTTGACTAAGTTCACAATATTGAACAAAATAATGAATCAATTAGACCAAAATATGAACATTTACTTAAATGACAAATTTAAATACAAATGACACACATAAAAAGCGGCCATTAATTTTGAACAACCAGATTTTATTTTTTTACAGTTTTACCCCATGCAAAATTTAATTTTATTACAGTTTCACCTCATGCACAAAACAAAATTCCTCTTTCTTCTTCTCTCTTTGGGCGCCTCCTTTTGCTCAAAATTCCTCTTTCTTCTTCTCTCTTTCAAAGCTTCAAGTCGGTCGGGTAAGTGTTTGAGAAATTCGATTTTTACAAGTCGTTCGTTTAATCTTGTTCGAATTAAATGTTGGAAATTTTTTCAAGTCTTTCGTTTAATCAAATTTCTCATAAAAACGAATCTTTCAAAGTTGTTTAGGGTGAATTGTTTATAAAAAAAAAGCATTGGCTTTGAGCAAGTATTGGTGATTGAAAATTTGCCAAGAAGATTGAAGAATTTCTTCCATTCGGGTGAATTTCAAGGGTGACGAGGTACAATAGTTGAATTCTTTTTTGCTTTGAATTGTTGAATTTGTTGACTAATGTTTGCAATTTGGCTTAATTTTCGTGTTAGTTTGAATATTGCTTGCTTCGGGTTTTTTGAATTTGGTTAGATTTAAATAATGAGCTCTCAATAATGAATTGTATATTGCTAATTTTATGAAAAATAAACGTGCATTTGTTGTTATCCGCTGAATTGTGAATTGTTTGAATTGTTAATTTGTCTCACGAAACACTATGTAAAATATATAGTGGTTCGATTAATAGTGTAAAAAATCATTTTTTTCAATTACTCGAACCACTATGTAAAATACATAGTGGTTCGATTAATAGTGTAAAAAACCAATTTTTTTTCAATTACTCGAACCACTATGTGAAATACATAGTGGTTCGATTAATAGTCTATTAAACAAATTTTTGTTCAATTACTCGAACCACTCTGTATTTTGTTTAATTTGACTAAATTCACAATATTGAACAAAATAATGAATCAATTAGATCAAAATATGAACATTTACTTAAATGACATATTTAAATACAAATGACACACATAAAAAGCGGCCATTAATTTTGAACAACCAGATTTTATTTTTTTACAGTTTTACCCCATGCAAAATTTAATTTTATTACAGTTTCACCTCATGCACAAAACAAAATTCCTCTTTCTTCTTCTCTCTTTGGGCGCCTCCTTTTGCTCAAAATTCCTCTTTCTTCTTCTCTCTTTCAAAGCTTCAAGTCGGTCGGGTAAGTGTTTGAGAAATTCGATTTTTACAAGTCGTTCGTTTAATCTTGTTCGAATTAAATGTTGGAAATTTTTTCAAGTCTTTCGTTTAATCAAATTTCTCATAAAAATGAATCTTTCAAAGTTGTTTAGGGTGAATTGTTTATAAAAAAAAAAGCATTGGCTTTGAGCAAGTATTGGTGATTGAAAATTTGCCAAGAAGATTGAAGAATTTCTTCCATTCGGGTGAATTTCAAGGGTGACGAGGTATAATAGTTGAATTCTTTTTTGCTTTGAATTGTTGAATTTGTTGACTAATGTTTGCAATTTGGCTTAATTTTCGTGTTAGTTTGAATATTGTTTGCTTCGGGTTTTTTGAATTTGGTTAGATTTAAATAATGAGCTCTCAATAATGAATTGTATATTGCTAATTTTATGAAAAATAAACGTGCATTTGTTGTTATCCGCTGAATTGTGAATTGTTTGAATTGTTAATTTGTCTCACGAAACACTATGTAAAATATATAGTGGTTCGATTAATAGTGTAAAAAATCATTTTTTTCAATTACTCGAACCACTATGTAAAATACATAGTGGTTCGATTAATAGTGTAAAAAACCAATTTTTTTTCAATTACTCGAACCACTATGTGAAATACATAGTGGTTCGATTAATAGTCTATTAAACCAATTTTTGTTCAATTACTCGAACCACTCTGTATTTTGTTTAATTTGACTAAATTCACAATATTGAACAAAATAATGAATCAATTAGATCAAAATATGAACATTTACTTAAATGACATATTTAAATACAAATGACACACATAAAAAGCGGCCATTAATTTTGAACAACCAGATTTTATTTTTTTACAGTCTTACCCCATGCAAAATTCAATTTTATTACAGTTTCACCCCATGCACAAAACAAAATTCCTCTTTCTTCTTCTCTCTTTGGGCGCCTCCTTTTGCTCAAAATTCCTCTTTCTTCTTCTCTCTTTCAAAGCTTCAAGTCGGTCGGGTAAGTGTTTGAGAAATTCGATTTTTACAAGTCGTTCGTTTAATCTTGTTCGAATTAAATGTTGGAAATTTTTTCAAGTCTTTCGTTTAATCGAATTTCTCATAAAAACGAATCTTTCAAAGTTGTTTAGGGTGAATTGTTTATAAAAAAAAAAAAGCATTGGCTTTGAGCAAGTATTGGTGATTGAAAATTTGCCAAGAAGATTGAAGAATTTCTTCCATTCGGGTGAATTTCAAGGGTGACGAGGTACAATAGTTGAATTCTTTTTTGCTTTGAATTGTTGAATTTGTTGACTAATGTTTGCAATTTGGCTTAATTTTCGTGTTAGTTTGAATATTGCTTGCTTCGGGTTTTTTGAATTTGGTTAGATTTAAATAATGAGCTCTCAATAATGAATTGTATATTGCTAATTTTATGAAAAATAAACGTGCATTTGTTGTTATCCGCTGAATTGTGAATTGTTTGAATTGTTAATTTGTCTCACGAAACACTATGTAAAATATATAGTGGTTCGATTAATAGTGTAAAAAATCATTTTTTTCAATTACTCGAACCACTATGTAAATACATAGTGGTTCGATTAATAGTGTAAAAAACCAAATTTTTTTCAATTACTCAAACCACTATATCAAATACATAGTGGTTCGATTAATAGTGTAAAAAATCAAGTTTTTTCAATTACTCAAACCACTATGTCAAATACATAGTCGTTCGATTAATAGGTACATAGTGTCAAATACTGTTATACACCGATCCTTTTTCAAGTCCATGCGGGACGTGCAAAAGATCCCCTGATTCTGGCTCTTCAAATCCATCGAACAAAAAATGCGGGACATTCTGGCTCTTCGAGTAATTGAACAAAATTTGGTTTAATACACAATTAATTGAACCACTATGTATTTGGAAAAAATTTGGTTTAATACACAATTAATTGAACCACTATGTATTTGACATAGTGGTTCGAGTAATTGAAAAAAATTAATCGAACTAATTTAATTACTTTTATCACTTTATATGATTTGTTTGATAAATCAATTGTTAAATAATAGTATAAATAAATAGAATATATCATCACTCGAACATTAATCAATTATTTCTCTATGACCGAGTCAAAATAGTGTAGAAAATGTCACTTTATTATCTTTTGTGGTAGAAAAGTACACATCAAAGTGTTGGATGTTAAAAAAGTTAGTATTTCCTTAATTTTTTTTGTGTAGTTTGGCACATTTCCTCCATTATAATATATGAGGTAGGTGAAATCGTCATCGAATTACATTATGTGACATGAATGAATTCACGATCCATACTTTATAATTTATATGTAAATTGATGAAAATAGATTTGACTCATAAATAAATATGACTGTTTTGCAGAAACTCATCGTGAGACTCCATACTTCACAATTCATATATAAATTAGTGAAATGAGATTTGATCTATGAGGTAAAAATGATCCGTCTCAAATACTCACTCACATATAAATTAGTGAAAATTGATTTGATTCAGAGTATAAAAGATCGGTCTTACATAAACTCATTGTGACATTGTCTCACGCAAGTTTTTCTAATAATATATATCATGTATATATACTTTTTATATTCTAATGTGCACGTTATTTTCTCATAGTATATTTTCGACCGCTGACATATCAAAAATCTTGTATAACTGTTAATTTCACTTTTAATATAATACAACGTTGATTTAACTTAACTCTCCATTTTGGGACTCAAAATATTTATAGCCTAATCCTATGATTTGGTGGAATGGAATGTGTTAGCTCAATATGCTCGGCCCATATTATATTCACAAAAACCAATATTTCCTTTTACAACCACAATATATTACATTTATCTCTTTTACTTTTCCATATAATATGAATTTTGACGATTTATATCTGGATTTGAATGCATATTTTTCATCATTATCTACACAATTTATATTGAAGTTATTTTTAATTTAGACTTTCACCCCTCTATAACCATGATTGCTCTTTTTTTATATTTTTGAACTTTGATTTAATTCTTGTGATGCTAATTATGTTGGTGAAATAGTTGGAAATATTCAAAGAAAAATGTTTGAGAGGAATTGAATGATTGAGGCATTGTTTAGGTTAAAAGTAGAGATAGGTTAATTATTCAGGTAAATGAAATAACTTTATAGTATAAAAATATAAATTCTAATATTCATTCTAACATATAATATTAACTATATTTATTCATCATTTATTATAAATATTAGGATACGAGTAGTATTACCTGGGACCATTTCCAACAACGCACTATCAAACAATTATGCGCTAACATATCTCAACTTTCAGTTTTGTGTCAAGTTTCCACACGCCTGCCAAACTTACTTTCTTTTCTTTTTATTTTTTCTTTTTCATTATTGTTTTCTTTTTTATTAATTTTCTTTTCT